>JAPTHA010000029.1:23872727-23884014 GCA_029814585.1 Gymnapogon annona
AAATAAACTGTTAAAAATCAACCCGGACTTGATCTCTGCTTTGGGATCCTTTCTCCCGCAGACTCTGAACCCTGACAATGATGGGAAATAATGCACAGTTTATTTTAAAGGTCGAGAATAACAGTGTATGGTCCGTATTTAAATGAAAGGGAAAAAAAAGAGTCAATGAGTAAACCGACGAATGAGGGAAATCCAAAATCCAACTGGGGACAGTTCAGGGTTTGGAATCTGTGAATGAGGAGCAGCGGTAGCAGAGGGTCCAGGTCGGTACGGAGTGAGGGGCAGTTCAGGGTTCAGCACCGGAGGTCGAAGGGCGACGATACAGACAAGGAGAATCAAGCTCAGGGTGATCGGGCATAAGTAGGTGAGTCCAATAACCAGTGAATCAGTCCAATCTGGCAAACAAGGCAAAAAGGGCGAGATAAAAGGCAAAAATCCCAGAGACGAGCGAAGAATCATAAACAGGTATTCAGATGTAGAAACAATGCAGGTAAGTATAACAACTGGCGAAAATATGAACAGGAGGAGAACAGGGGCTTAAATACACAAAGGGGAGGTGAGACAACTAGACACGGGTGAAACACATCAGGGGTAATAGGGAAAATCACAACAGGTGGGTAAGAGAGAAATAAACACACCAGACACGAGACAAGAGGAATTCTACCAAAATAAAACAGGAAGAGACAGGACAAAAAATAAACTCAATGGACAGATGTGACACTTTTTATATAGGGTCAATAAATAAAGGTGAAATATTCCTATAATAGAAGGACTGTGTAAAAGGAGCTTGTGATTTGTTTTGTTTTAATATTATATAATGCAGATACTCTATCCTGTCACCCTGGAACAAATCTACCCACACGTACAAATAAAGTTTCTTTGAATCATAATGAACTAAACGTGGCTAATTTTCTCTTGTTCCTACCCTGACGTTAGAGGGGAAAAAACAGTCACTTCCAACATGTCAACTGAACCCAAATAGCAAAGTACTCACTTCAAAACAGCAGTTCCGAAAACCAACGGCTGACGTCACCATTCCTCCCTCCACTAATTATGTACAGTCTATAAATTCTATATACTCTACAAGAGCCCTGGCGAGTTCAGGCTCTAAACCTTGACTTCCCAAAAGTTGTTTCCACTGTGAGAAAGGTCTCTGATGTCATCTATTTCTATCACTTCATTTCTGAGCTGATAAAAGTGTCTGGTGGGTTTAGTTTGTCGGAGCAGATGGTGGCGATAAAACTTGATTAGCAAGAGTTTCATCCGTCACTGTGTTTATTCTCTACTGTTTCTCTAGGACTCCTTCTCTTTCCGCATGACTGACAAGGGATTAGCGTTACTTCTTTTTTTTTTTTTTTCATTTTGGACTGAGGGCAGACAGATTCACTACACTCCTGGATGTAAATTGGTGCTTATCTGCCTGCACGTCCCTGTTGATGTTTATGACACAACAAAAGTGTTATTTCCTTCCAAATCTGATTGCTGTAAATTAATTTATGACCATTTTAACCCCCCCCCCCACCAAAAAAAAAATGCAAATTACCTATTTAAGCCGCTTTAATCAAATCCTTCAAATCCTCCCCCTTGGCAGTGTTATCTGAAAAAAAATTCTTTGTCTTTGTAAAAAATCTGATGTTCTCGAAAGCTAGATTATTAGCATTAGCCGGGGGGGTTAATAAATGTGTCTTTGGAGTAAAAAGGTGACTCGCTGTCGAAGGAGTTTTTTTTTTTTTTTTTTGTATTGAGTGGTACTGGAGAGAAAATATTAGAAGCACATTTGAAGGAAAAAAATATAAACTGAATGGATTTGTGTCTCACGCAGAGCGCTGTACGTTCACTTGTAGACATACAAATGGACAGCTGTGGACATCAAGGACTCGCAGTGGGAGAGGAAAAGCCTCGGGGGGAGTTGGGTCATGCTGATGGCTTCAGCATAGTGATGATGTTAGCCACTGGTGAGAACTCAACCCTGTAATCTATATGCGTGTGTGCATTAGGAATTGATGCACAGAAGTCAATAGGGAGTATATATGAATCTTCACTGTTGGCCTATCGATGGATGTTAATGAGCGTAAGAAATGTCGGACCCCCACAAAAGTCTTTTACACTCCAGCTGTGTTTTGCCATTAAGGTGGTATGTCTATTTTCCTCCCTAACCTGCGGATATGTACGTCGGTGAAATCTCCTGCGTCACCTTTGCTGCAGTTCTGGCAACAAATAATTTTTTTTTTTACATTCTGCCAAATGTTGACACTTTGTCTGGAAGCCTGAGGCTGGCGTGAATTTGCCCACGGGCATTCTCTTCGCTCTGACTCTCTTATCTGTCTTTATTTTTCTGGCCCTTTGAGTACATCTGCTCCTCCTCCTCCTCTCTCTCCCTCTCTCTCTCTCTCTTTCGGCATTTTTTTTCTTCCCTCTCTGCAGAGACCGTCAAGGCAATCTGCTCCAGTGACACTTTTACAGGATGTCCAAGTTGAACTATGACCCAGGATGCAGCCTTGCCCAAAACTGTCACATGATTTAAAGAGGCAAATAAATTAGCGGCAAATTACCTGTCAAACACCTGCTGCTGAGGACGCCAGTTTCCTCCTTAGCTATGAAGTAAAGCGGGCACTTCCATCTCGCCAGATATTACCACTTAAACACCCCCTGCCTCTTTTGCCCACCAAAAGGATCTGTCAATTTTAAGAACGCATCATCGCCAGTTGGATGTGACATAAATTGCATGTGACGTGAGCTGTCAGAGGCACTGTTCTCTGTGGGACAAACAAGTTTTGTGTTGAGCTGAATTAATCAGTGTTGACAAGAAGAGAACTCCCTTGGCTGTTTCCAGTCACAAAGCATTGTTTGCCTCACCTCCTAATTGCTCTTGCTTGTGTAATTAACTAATTGGAGCCCGTTATGATTTTAGAAATTATTGTTTAATTTAGTGCAATGAGACCAGAGGTGTCAGCACCTATGGAAGAGGTTCACCAGGATGACGTGGAACACTGGGACCTATAATCTATAATATGTAAGTCTGTGGAGAATTATTCTGATGCAATTGTAATATAATCCTTTTAGGACACTATCAGCAGTTGTTATCGCTGATGAGACATGTTGCCTGAAGCGACTCAGTGAAATACTTTCTGAATAACCTTTTTTCATCGCTGTGGCTGATTTGAAATTAAAGCAACGTTTAAGGCTACAAAGGTTGTAACCTGATAGGACTCCCAAAAGGAACTTACTGTTTGTGTTTTGTCTAAGAAAAGACATGCCTCTGTTATTGTACATTGAGATTCTACTTGCTCTGTTGACGCTATTCTGTCTCAGCAGCTGGGGAGAAGTCTGCTGACTTTACATTGTTTCCAGTAGACACCACCTGTTTTGGGAAAACACATTAAAGCTCAAAATGAAAGGTAATATCCAATGACCTTTTCGATAGGACCTATCTACATTATTCAAGCTGAGCACAGACCAGATTTGATGCAGAATCGGCTAAATGATGCACCCAAGTTATGTTTTATTCATCAAGCAGTTTCATGAGCCGCAGCCACCCAAAGACAAATGTTGGAGTTTTATTTTTATTTTTTATAGAAACACCAAGAGAGAGAGAGAGAGAGAGAAAACTAGAGCTGAAAACAAAGTAATGACAAAGCAATTGTCAGTGTCAGTACTGAATTATTTAACAGTTTTTAGACAACTTTTGGGTACATTTGTCCACTGGAAAAGGTGAGGGAGAAAATTCTTCACTTTGACTAATCTCTGTGTCTAGTCAAGCAACAAGTAATTACAAGAAAGATGAAAAACAGAATATAAAAAAGGAAAAAAAAAAAACCTCCTATCTGTCTCACTTACTATGCAGAGAGTTGAAGAGAGCCAGACACCGACCTGTGACTATTGTCAAGGAGACAGAATGCTGACTCTGCAACCAACATCACATATGTCCCCTAGTACACGCCATCAAAAAAATACAATTGAGAAATTATTTCTATGCCACGGTGTAATTACTAATAATGAAATAATAATTAATAACATGTGCTTCCTCAAAAATCTCCTATATGTACAGCTGTGTTTCACCAAAGCCTCTTTAAAACCTCTTTTTCAAAATGTGGTGAGTGAAAAACAAAACAGAAGTCGAATGTTGACAGGGTCAGAGCTCATAAAATAACAGCGGAGTCTGTGCAAAAATACAAACACCATAGTTTTAAAGTCAACCGTTGCAAAACCATGTCACAAAAACCAATCCGCGACGTATTCAAACCCGCATTTCCGTTTTCGCCTTTCAGTCACGGTGCCCTACGGTTTCTTCTAATCTGTTCCATAAGTATATGTGCAAACATGAGTCTGACAGACGTGCGTGTGTCAAAACTGCAGGTGTTTGCATCTGTTGTCTAACCTAAGCCATCCGCGGTGTTCACCATATGTACCGCTGACCTCTGATCTCGTCTATCACCACTCCCCTGCAGCAACACTCACTAAACCCAGTGTTGATTCACAGTCTGTGTGTGTTCATGTGCGCATGATTTGTAGAAATCTAATAAAAGCTACGTTCAAAAGGAAAAAGCCTTTAAAGACGTGTGACAATATACAAAACAGCGTTCACACATGTGTTTTTGTGTTACTCCCATCACGATTCTATTCACTTCTGAGTTTCAAGGGTAGAAAAATATATGCCAAAGTCTAGACTTTTTTAGGACTTCCATTAGAAAATGTAATAAGACGAGAGTAAAAAATAAAAATGTCTTTAAAGTGTCTCGCAATAACCAAACATGTTGTATTATAGTAATTGTTGTTGCTTGTTCAGTACTAAATGTTCTCGTTTATTCTCCTCCTGTTCTGCAGAAGAGAGAATCCCAGCAAGTCTCATAATGCTGTCTTTGTTTCTGCCATATTTCTTTATTTCCTACAGTTAAATTATGGCTGAAATAGTAAAAAAAAAAAAAATAAATAAATCTGACTTTGATGATGGATGATGAACTGCGGATGGCCGATTGTACTCTACATGTTATGTCCAGAATTCACCGACGTCTCAATTTACAACCTCAGACATTGATCGTGATATAAGTAACTTGTCGATAGCCTGCGTTTGACTCTGTCATATGCAACAGATGTGGGCTGTTATCTCTATCAGCCAGTCAGTCGGAGGAACTGATATGCATTCTGCTGTGACTGGCTGCTTATTGTTCGGCGATGAACCTCCCCACGGGCCCAGGCGGTCTCTGTCTGCTCCATGTCAACCCCGACAGTCTGTAGAACATCTAATGATTTTCATCTCAGTTGCCTGGTTCTGTATGTCTTTAAGCCAGTCTCTACGGGGTTGGGCGATGTAACCTTAGCCCACATCCCTGCTGTCAGTCACTGGCGAGGACCCATCCATCATCCGGTGTATAATTACTCTGTACAGCTACCTCTCTGCCTGTCAGTGTAACTTTCACAGGCTGCGTTCAGAAGACTGGGTGAGCCTCGCACATGTCTATTCTCAAAGTGTCTGCAAAAGTGATTAGAGACACACAGGCCGACTTCATCAGTGACAGAATTAAGACCTCTGATACAGTTTGAGGTGGATCAGCTCACAGCTGTAGGCCGCTGCGAGAAGATTCTTTCCCGTCTGTTCCCTTTCACTTCACTCCCTCAACACCCCGCCCCCTTTATTTATAGTATGTTCTTCACATCATTTAGCTAAGAAAAAAGAGTTTCAGTTAAAAAAAAAAAAGTAAGATGAATAAATATATCAGCAGAAAGGTACAGAGGCGTGGAGATGGAAAGGGAGGCAACGAGAGAAAGTAAAAAAAAAAAAATGTTTTGGCAGAATGATTGTCTCACATGAGGAACGGCATGCTGTGACCATATGCTGGTCCAGGTGGACTTGGTATCCAGGCAACTGTATCAAAGCAGCAGGGGCACTCGCGATTGAATCCAGAGGACTTTTCAAACAGAGGAGTCACAGAGAACAATGGTGCTATCATCTGTCAGCAGGTACGATCACCTGGCCGTGCCGAGCTGGACTCTCCTTCTGGAAACTCCACAGGGAGTTCATTCAGACTCTACCCGCTCTCAGAAAGACACTTGCACAAGGTGTCTGGAGAGAACACTGGCATGTTTGTTTGATTTTAATATTCAGCAATGAGGTGGTGTCAGCACATTTAAGGTGCTGGACAGGTGCCTAATGCACAAAGAAAGAACTGACAAACGCAAACATACAATTTGACTCAGAGGCAACTACAAGGATGTGTGTGTTGGCTTGTGTATGTGGACTCTATAAAGAATCTTTAAAGAGGATTGAAATGACTTACAAGTATCATTGGAATATAGAACAATCTTGGAAGATGTACTGGATTGTTGAGATATGAACTGAATATTTTGATATTAACGGTGGAGGACATTTATGTGACTACTGGAGGGAGCAGTTCACATAGTGACCATGGTGCCTTTGAGTAAATCATCAGAAGGTTACGAGATGGGACGAGAACCACTACGAAACAACTTGTAGAGCCAAAAAAGTGCCAAAGTGATAAAAGTGAGAAGCACTCTTGTGGTTTTCACCACTGAACCCAGGAAATAACAGTGTTCCTTCTACAACGCTGAGTATGATTAAGAAGCTTATGAAGAGAAAAAAGTTGTGATGTGAAGTTATTATTTTTGTTAACTTGAGTTAGATGATTCTAAACAGACCTTTGGTGCAGCTATTGACGCCACAAACGGCACAGAAATCAAAAGTGATTTGTTGTTTTACTGCAGCTGTTTTCTGTCTAAAAAAAAAAGAACTAATAGAACTATGATATAAAATATCCGCTGACACAACACATGGCAATTATAACACACCTGAGTTTTATTTGGAAGTTGAAAACGTAATGATGTCATAGTGCATATGTGCTGCTTCGTGACATTTCATTACCAGATCATTGTATGTGTCTGTGCAATGACAGTTAAAGGAAATTTGAATCTAAATCGTATGTGTTTAAATGATAGGTTTCATACTTTATTTACTGGGCGACACAGTCTGTGGATACGCAGTGGTGCTTAATTGGTAGTTTTTAGTCACAGTTGTGTTTTGGTGTGGAGAATATCTATAACCTCTAATGGCAGGACTGAAAAGAAGAAACTATTTTATATTTTCCATGACTCTTGTTCATTTTATATCATGGTCAATTGGTTTAGTTTTGCTGCTTTTGTAGTTGGTTGGACAAGGTTGCTATTATTATGAGCTTATAAAAAACATTAAATATCTCATTAGAATAAAAACTCTCCTGACTAATCCTTTTTAGCACTAAACTGCAAAAACTGTAATTCTGATCATGTTCGGTGAGGTTTGCTTTTATGTACTCATAAACTTTCATGTTCTCTGCTCAAGAGCTCGACATCGGTAGAGCGCTGTTTTCCCAGTTGTGGTGTAGTGACCTCCCAAACAAAAAGAAACGTATTATTACATTGGTTTTGTACTCTGCGCATGTATTAAAGCTGAGAAAATAGCATACTCATACCGAGATTAAATTGGCTCTCCAAAGGAAAACGGCTGGTTAGCAGAAGATGGAAGAAATAAATGGGCATAATTGTGCTGATGAGAGAAACAAAAACACCCAACAAGCACCATTTCCGTGGTAAATTGCTACTCTGTCAGCCAATTGTTGCAGAGAACAAATTTTCCACAAAGACACAACAGCTCTTTGCCTTACAGTAAGGAATATGTTAAATGCTAAACATACCTGAATCGACCAGAATGCTGTATTCCAATTTATTCAGCAGAACGCTATCAGCAACCCCCCGTTAAGGGCTGTATATAAGAATCATATTAAAGGAGCTCATTTCATATAACTCAATCCATCTGACTCAGAGGCAGGCAGCTCGCTTGTTAATGTTGTGTCTAAACTGCGAATGAGAATAAAGGACTGACTTTGAGAATTTTGGAAGTTTTGAGGCTTTTTGGAATGCAGCCCAGACGGCAGCGGTGCCAAGTTTGAAGCATTAAAGCTCTTAGAACTTGGAAAGCCAAACCTGAAACCCCTGCCGTGGGTCTCCATACATTTGTAAAATGGTGCAATTCCACAGAGGTTTTTGTAAGCATGTTGGAATAACAGAAAACAATCAACGTAGAGGTCACATGATCTTTGAGTTTGCATGTTTACTGTTTATTTTGGAAGAGTATTGAGGAATGCAAACACCTCATATAGCATTGCCGATGTCTACGGGGTAGATTTTGCAGCTTGAATAATCACGTTTCATATATGGTTTATGACACACTGAGAGGCATATCCATCACTTGAAAAGCACCAAGCAAAAACCTACAGGCTGTATATTATTATACAATCTCGCAGTACAAGTAAAACATTTGCTTTAAACTGTCAGGATTTTTATACATGAGACATGCGGCAAAATAGAACTACCCCTCTGTAAAAAAGTAAAAAAAAGAAGAAAAAAAAAAAGTTTGCAACGTCCTGCTGTTTCATGGTTGTAATACTTTGCTTTAACTGTAAAATAAACACTGAATCTGTACAAAATATGCAGACAAGTGATGTTGAATGTTCCTTGTCATTTTCTCAATGCATGTAGGCTACAGTGCAATCTGTCTCTAATCTTCCGCAGTCAGGGTTTAGCTAATAGGGGGGAAGAGGAAGTCGGTGTAGGCAGCTGTGTCGGCCGCTGAGCCTGACACACTAACGCCCTGAATCTGCTGCTCTTTTTCATGGAACTTATTTGAGATGAAATGGAGGGAGATCAAAATGTGGATGGTGCACAGTGCTGGGCCCGGGTATAATGAGTTACAGGTGGGGTTTAAATTCCCTTGCGTTGCGGCCCACAGCTCCAGATGAGCCTGAGTGCTTTCACAGGCAGCTCACTCCAGCCCCTTTCTGATTTCAGAATACTTTTCCATTTCAATTGAGCTGCTGCTGCTGCTGTTGACATTGCCACTAAACATCTCAAGATGCAAAAAAAAAAAAAAAAAAAAAAAACTCCATGCATGTTGGATAGAGTAGCTTGACTCGGTAACAATGGTGGGTCTGTTGTAGATGCAGGAAGCTTTAAAAACAGCTTTACATTTTATCTTTGCTCATTACCTTCAGGTCAGATGGTTGCGAGTTAATATGAAGCAGGTAGGTATGCGACCGGGGTAGTGGGCTCAATGAGGGGGTGTGGACATATGTGTCATGTTGGATGTGGTTAGTTGTTAATCTGCACAATGGAAGCGAGGCCACCACCTTTAGCTTCAAAGGTCTGAGAGGTGAACATTTCAGCACCCCTGCAGGGTCACTATATTCCTAAGAGAGTGGCCGCGAAACATGAGAAAAGCGCAGAGGAGAAGTAGCAGACAGACATAACGAAAGCGTACAAGGAGGCACTGACCACAGGCTATGGACGCTTGAACCTTGTGGTAAACTTGGGAAATGAGGTTGCTATCCCTCTCAATTTTCCCTTCAACAAAAAACCACAGCTCATATGGTAGAGATTGATCCCAGATCAAAGAGAATAGCCAATTAGACACAGTCGTCTCTTTCATTTGTAATCTCCTGCACATCACTGAAAAATGTCGTACAGGAAACACTTAGGTGACATCTGCAGGTGCAATTTTGAAACGGTACCCTTAACACCATTTTTTTTTTTTTTTTGCCCCTTGATAAGGTAAAGAAATTGCTCCGGCTAAGATTTGACTACTGATACACTCTTCATTTTAATGGACGTTATTACCAAAGTGGCATTTTAGCACAAGACGTCTGTAGACATAGTAGGGTGTAATTTTAAAGCCATTTCAAGTCATTTGGACCAAAATAGGTCTATCCTTTCACTCTGCCTTGTCCCATAGGACACCCAAGAACTTTGAACTCCCAAAGACCCTGGTGTGTGTATGTTCGTTCATGACAGCGAAACCCTATATGGGTGTGTTTGAGTATACTGATACACTAAGAGGGGAGCCAGATTGAATTCACAGAGTGCAAAGGTAAAGAAGAAGTCACCATTAAGGAGATAATGGACAGCACCCTGGACTGTGTGCAGTGAAGCTGTCCTCCAGGTACATGCTCGGAGAAAAAGGAGAGGAGAAAGACCCTCGATGAGATGGGTGGGTGTCGTTTCTATTCTTTTCTTTCCCTTTTCTCATTTCATTTTTTTAATGAATGAGTTTGGAGATAAAATGTAGGTTACATATATTAAGTCACATATATTAAGTTACATATATTATGTCATACATACATATTATGGTATCGATCATAAAGGCAATAATATGTCTGTAATAAGACATTATGGGTGACAGTGAGAATTAATGAGCAGAACTGATAATGAGAAAATTGGATTTTTCATATATCCCTAAAACTTTTCCGACTCGCCCTGATTAAATTTGCACTGACAGTTTTCAAATATAATTATATAAAATTGACATATATCGTAATAGAGGGATGTTTTTGGCAGCTGACACTCCAAGGAAGGTGGAAATAAATGAAAAAGTCATTAATATATAAATGAGCAATGTGCAGGATAAATGTTACTGTTTTTACAAATCTATCTATATTAGTGTTTTAACCATTAAATGAATTACTAGATACATTTAATTAATTGATTACTCTAAAAATGATATAAACTAAAAAAAAAAAAAATTCCTTCAGTTGGAATAACATTATACAGTGTGTTTGTGCTCCAGCAGCACATTTCGCCTCTTACCTCTCTAACTGTGTATTATGCTATTTCTCTTCTCGACACTGGAAAGTTCTAGAGGGCAGTCGTCCCCTCCGCTCCGGTGTCTGGCAAACAGACCAATAAACACAGAGATTATGGGGTTGTCCCCTCAGAACATTCCATGCCACCGCAAGCATAAAGCATACTTAGGATATCAAAAAACTGAAATTAGAGGCGTCTTTCTTTGGAGCTCCGCAGAAACTAATACAGATACAGCATGTAAACCACATGACGTATGTATTCATTTAGGGTTAGACGTGGGATGAAATTACCATGCAAACACAGCAGGCTGGATCTTATTATTGCCGGAACTGAAGACTTAGTGCTGTGATTGGTTATATGGGACTTATGTGAGATGAAACATTCAAAACAACTCTACACATCTTTTACCCAGGCTAACTATTCGTCTATATCTCTGACAGCCGTATAAGCACGGTCCGCTCAACACGCATTAGCTCTGCTATGATGGAGAGCTAAATGACAAACATATAATTTCTCTCTACGAGCTGTGTTTTTCTTTATTTAGCCCCTAAAGTGCATCTAAGCTGTGCTTTTTTGTTTTGTTTTGCTTTGGGGGGGGGGGGGGGGGGGGGGGGGGGGGGGGGGGGGGGGGGGGGGGGGGGGGGGGGGGGGGGGGGGGGGG
>JAPTHA010000029.1:23904450-23916027 GCA_029814585.1 Gymnapogon annona
AATACTCATGCTTAATTGCATTAATCACCAATAATTTATGACATTTCCAAAAGAATTCTGGGGTTTTTTTTTTCGGGGGGGGGTATTTTGGGGATACTACATTCAAAATTGGCTAATACTGAAAATTAAAAGTTTTTTAATTAACACCTGCATTGGATGAACTTTTTACTTAAATTCTGATTACATTGGTCCAAAAGTGTGAATGTATGAGTGTTTTTAATCTCTCTAATGAACTGGAGACTCATCCAGGCTTAACCCCACCTTCATCCTTACGTAGCTGGGATAGGCTCCAGTGACCCATGTGACCCTAGTGAGGATAAAACAGATTTAGAAGTTGAACGAATGATTTCATCGTCCACTTTCTTGATGCACATCTAATGCAAAGAAGATGCCGACAGAAGGAGGAAGAAGAAGAAGAATGAACACACTGAATAACAGATACAACACAGGAACACGACACAACAACAAACACAATAACCCCAGAGAACAATCCAACACACTCGCTCTTGTCTCCACAGATAAACACACACGCATATTCAGACCCACAACGCCACACACTAACCTGAATACGCTTAGAATCCACACACACACACATACAATAGAGCGGGGAGGTGAATAACCATCTGGCTTCTGTTTCCCTGTGCTGTGTGATTTACAGCCTGAGTCAGAGGGCTGAAACTTTAGCTTGACGTTCCACAGTGTGTTGCTCCAATCAGGGCCTCCATCTTCTGTTTATGGATCGCAGCTACCAGCTGTTAAGCACTTCCACTCGAACTGTAGTCATTTCCTGGCAAAAACTGATGGAGGCCAGCTCTAGTCAAAGGTTCACTCCGGCCCAAGAGTAACATGGAACGCCTGACTCCGAGTTCAGTGGTGAGAGACATTTGTTTGAGGTACTGAGTGACTTAACAATGGAGACGGAGATACAGGCCACCTATTGCATGTCGAGTTTTTGTGATCTTTTCACTCAACTGTACTTTATGTGGAACTTGAAGCTCGTTTTTACCGAAGGGAAAGAGGGCATTAAACAATTCACAAGTGCCTTGGGATGAGAAAGGACAAAGTGCTGTTTTTTTGTATTCTTTCAGTATAAATCAATGATTTTTTTTTGTTTTATCATTGCCACAAATGATGTATTGTATCTTAAACTCAAACAAGGGATTTTATTCTAGTTTGGTCTTGAGTCTTGTGTACTATGGAAATAATAATTGTATAGAAATGTAGGGTAAAAACAAATAAGCACAGTAACTATAAAAACACTTTTCTAATCTCAAACCTGCAAAAATAGTGTCAAGACTACGAATAAAAGTATAGTAAAAACAACAGTGCAGTGTAAAAAACTGAATACTGATGATACTTTTCTAATTGAATTCTGATTAAGTTTCTGTAGTAATTAGAGGTTTAATGAGGCTGAAGTTGTTTCTGTGATTATTTATTCTAACATTTCTGAATATCTTTGAGCTAGTGAGCCATCACTGGGATTTCAGACATTAAGAAAAAAACAATAATAACTACAATGAAGACATCACAATCCAGTAAGATCAATTATATTTTCATTACAGTATGATGAGTCCTTTCGGCTTTTTCCCTTCCGGGGTCACCACAGCAAATGCAATTCGTATATTTGATTTGGCAGGAGTTTTTACGTTGGATGCCCTTCCTGACACAACCGGGCTTTAACCGGCACAATGAGACACACGCTGTCAGATTGTAGGTCAGGGGTGTCAAACTCATTCAGGGGCCACATTCAGGTACTCTTGATCTGAAGAGGGTCGGACCAATAAATTAATACCATAATAATGTAGAAATAATGTCAACTCCAAACTTTCCTCTCTGTTTTTGGAGTGAAACAAGTCAAATTATATGATTAAAATGTTCAAATCTAAAAACAATCCTTTAAAGCAACATGAATAAACACGAACAAACTGAAAAGTTAAGTGTAATTTTAACAATATTATACTTGAGTTTAACATTTACACATGTACGCTACATTATAACTGACATCACATTTAATAACAGGCAGAATATTGTTAAAATTGCTCTGACTTCTTTTAGGTCATTTGTTCATATTTGTTCATGTTATTTCAATTTTTTGCTAAATACTAATTTGTTTTACTGTTAATACGTGATAAAATTTGGAGTTGTGAGTATTTTTAAGTTATTATGTTGTATTGTATAGCATGTAGTGTGAGTGTTTTATTGGTTTGACCAACATGAGATTAAATTGATCTGAAAGTGGAATCTGAACTAATATTATCTTTCATATTCTCAGTGTATTTTCAGCATTTTACAGATTCATCTGAATGGCCAGAGTGGAGCCTTTGGCGGGCTGGATTTGGCCCCCGGGCCATGTTTTTGACACCTATGTTGTAGGTCTTACAGGAAAATGTGTGGTGTTTGTTTCTGATTTTATTTTGGTACTTGCTGTCTGTTCTGCCTCTATCTGTCCTATTCTGTCAATACCTTCACTCCCAGATTCCATCCCACCTGTGTCTAATGTCTAATCATTCTCCAGTGTGGATCACCTGATTACCCTCATGTGTATAAAAGTCTGTGTGCATCTCCCTGTCCTTTGTCAGATCATCGATTGTCTTGTCCGAACATCCAGCCTGTCCTGTTTTCCTTTGTCAGAGTACTGAGTGAGTAGTTGGTGTAGTTTAATTTGTATCTTGGTTTGAATATATAGTCTTTGATCTAAATTTCATTTGTAATTTTTCAATATTGTGAGCTTTTGCCATGTAGTGGAAATTTTCGTTGTAGTTTTTATTTATGATTTTCCTGTTGTAGGCTTTTTGGTTTAAAATTTAATCAGGTGTTTTTTTTAGGGCACTTTATGTTATAAAATAATTGAATTGAAATTGAAGTTTTTGAAGTATTTAAAAATAAATATTTTTTCTTTAAACGTTAATCTTGTGCCTCTCTGCATCTGGGTACAAGTCACCAGTTCATAGCAGGGTCATGATTCACACGTATTCATACACCAGTGTGGGTAAAGTGTCTTGCCCAAGGACACAACAGCACATGATCAGGAGAGAGCGGGAATCAAACCGCCATCCCTTTGGCTATTGGACGACCAACAAATAGAAGCCAGATAAAAGCTAATTTCCTTCTTCACAGCCTCCCCTACGGTGGTTGAATACATGCGTTCGCAATACCTTCGTCAGTATGTACAGCGTGCACAGTGCTGTAATTCAAACACGCTGTATTTATAAATATGTGCATATTTCCACACTGTACATATTTCAAATTTAAGACGGGTTATTATATACTCAAAGACTCAGAGACTTTTATTTTTCCATGCTAAAAGAAGAAACCTGTTGTCACATTAGTTGCTTTGGCCATCGGTTGCTAAGTAGCCTTTCATGATGTTATTGCTGTATTTTCAGTCAAGGCTGTGGTCGGCTGTCCCAAGAAACAGTCCAATATGAATGTGCATGTTTCTGATTCTCAAATAAATGCCAAAGAGTAAAAGTAGTCCAGATGTGAAGAATGAAAAAAAAAACAAGAAAAAAAATAAAGTAGCTTAAAAATAAGTCAACATGCCATAGCGAGTAACGTAAGATCAGGAATATGCAGAGTGTCAAATGTGTACATATGCATCCTCTGTGACTGAGTGTGATTAGGTAAATGTGGAATTAATAACAGGGACTGTGACAATCTGCATGCCATGGGTTGTTGTACTTACATGCCACAGGCGATCCGTCAGAGCTGAACTAATTTTCTTTCCCGGACGAACCCTCAACATTATAATTCATCAGGTACTGTCCAATCAATCGCAGCTCTGAACCCAGCTAGCAACTCATCTTAAATTATAATTAGCACTATTCATTTTGTAGAGCGGTGTCTGCTTTTCTGTGATGGAAATGACACTTGTGGGTATTTATACCGACATCCTGGAAGCACAAGGTCGACAATAATTACAAATTTCCAAAAGGCAAATTAAAAAAGCTGCATTTTTTTTCTTTTTTTTTTTTCCGTGTTCTGCACAACAGAACAACACAAACCTTGAATGTTCGCATACAAATAACTTGCAGACCGTTGTGCTTTTGATTCTGATTAGCATGTAAATGCCCCTGAGTCATACCAGGGCAGCTAAACACTCTGAAATGGAAACCTTGTGTTACGCTGCGAGGATTTAAAGTTTTGTGTTTCAAACGGCGATACAATAATTGCTATAGTCTAGCATAACTACAGTCCAAACATGCAGCTGCACAAATCCTAAGCCCACACACTAATCTCGCATTAATTCAATGTAAAAGGATTTCCCCCCCTCTGGGTCGTTAAGGATTGAATGATGGATTTGTAAACGTATGGGACTGAAATGTTAGCGGGGTTCAAGAGGATTCATCAAGGTGTTTTGGACATTTATTTCGTATCCATGACATTCACGTACAAGGGATGTGGTTGCCTTTTACTGGCAAACATAAAATATAGAAACGGCGGGATTATAAATGACTCCAGCAGAAAAAACAAATGGGGGGAGGAAGAGACGAGACGGTCAACATAACACAGAAGGAGGATGCGAGCGAGAGAGAGAAAGGGAAAAGAGCGGGCGAACGAGAAAGAAATGACGGCGTAAATCTCTCTGTGAGCATGTAGTCTCTTCCATAATGGAAATAGGAAAATGCATTTTCATGATTCATGGTGGGCATTTCCACTTATGGTCTGCAAATCATTAGAGCGCCAGACGTCATATTTCTGTGGCCTAAATGGATGCTAGCTCAAATGCTAAAGAGGGAAAAGCACAAAGAGGACGAGACAGGAAAAAAAGAGTGCAAAAGGACACAGACTGGGATGGATCAGTGGCACTCCGCTGATTTCGGGAGGGGACCACGATCCGAACATACCCAACGGCGGCCGCAAAATCCTTCGCAAACCATGATGTTTAGTAGATTCCAAAGAAAGAGATAGGTGTACATGAAGTTGCGGATGAATTTTCGGTTTGGCTGAGCGTATCAAGAACAGGCTTTGCAGCAAGGCCTCTGGTGAGAGTGTGGATTTTGTTCAAGTTGGAACAGTATTTAAACGTCTTTTTTTTTTTTTTTGTCAGAGCTTGTGTTTCTTTTCATGTCCCAGACTGTAACTCTGCTGTGGTTTACCTCCTGTAAGCCTGTTCCAACGAGTTGCCACATCAGCACAGCGTTTCATTCAAACGCCTGGCAAAGTCTTCCAAACGTTAGGAAACACACAAGTCATAACCGCAAGCATATGGATGCCCACGAAAACACAGACGATCACATACACAGTTAATACCGGCAGATGGGCACGTTCTGGGAGACGGTGAGGAAGAGAAGTAGCAAGACTGAAGAGAAAAAATAACATTAGCGTGGCTATTAGAGTGGGCAACATACTGTAAGAGATTGACATGCGTTTAAAATCTATAAATACATAAAGATATGAAATTAAATGAATCCAAAGTGTGGCAAAATACTAGTGTTTTCTTATGGAGATGTGGAAAGATTAGCTAAAATATAAAGCGGCATTTAATTTTTTTTTTGTTTTTAATTACGCCCAAGGCCCAATTCATGTAGTTAAAAAAAACAAAAATTATTTTAGGCAAAGTCTAAATTAACTCACAGACCATGACTGTCTATGAGTGATTCCCATCTGCATGCATGAGACCTACTTTAATAAAGTCGATTTTCCAGGGTTCATTGATGAAAAGGACTGTTCGGTTTGATCACCAAGTCCTATGGTTTAAAGTCACGCCTCTGGAAGTGTGAAATTGCGGCGATTAAAAACATTTTACTATAATGGACTGAATATTTAATACTTCTGCGGGATGTTTACGCAGGACTATTAGATTATTTTTAGACGCTGCTTTTAGTGTTATTTGCTTTCCGTGTGCGGTTTTTCAATCCTGCACCAAGGCATTCACGGACACATTTGAGGGTTAAAAAAAAGAAAAAAAAGCCTTATATTTACAAGGATTATTTGACAGGAACTACTCAGTCACCCTCAGAGGTCAAAATATCCCTCTATTCCTAACCCTGTGCACGTAGAGTCGAACGGTGCCCACAGACCAGTGTGCTCCCAACATTTTGAAATATTAAGGTTAATTATGGTGCAGCATCTTTCACTTTGTGTTTGGAATTTGCATATTTCATTAAGGCCATTTGGGTGTATGCTGCAACTTACATGACACCTTCAAAAAGCCTCCTATTAAGTAGACAGTTCTTAGTGGTCACAAGCTATTTGGGACATTTTTTTCTGCATGGCTGGGGTTTAATTGAGCTGTGATTGCTCCCACTGAGTACAGAGGAGTGCAAGGTCAGAATGCTAATATGTACACTCATTCTAGCATATAAAGGGGAACATAAATCACATTTTCTTAAGAAAAACACTCTACCACAGCATGCAATTAAGATGTGAATAAAGCAGGATACACACTTTGACATATTTGGTACTTACTTTTTCCCCCGTCAGTGCCGAGGCGTTTACACGACTCTCCTATTTTGAGCTCTTCTGGCTCTGAATATGTGTGTTTTCAGTCCAGATTGACTTATAAAAGGCTGCCATACTTTACCTGAGTTATATATATTATGTGCATAGAACTCTATAAAGGAGGAATGCACATCAGCATGTCTGTTTTCAGTCCTGCATTTTGAGAAAACCAATTAACCATTTCATGCATAGAGGTCACTATAGCAGAACAGCTATTTCAGAGCTGTATTCTCTTATATAAATGAGTCTTCATGTCACAGTTGACAAAAAAAATCATAATTCATGCACAGGAGGGTTAATTACCTAGTGTCTCTCATGTGTGAAATCAAAGCCATAAACAGTTAAAGAAAATACAAAAAGAACTCACAGTTACCCAGGCATCACAACTGACACCAGGAATATAATAAAGTGAAAGCATAGGGCAAGGGAGGAGAAAATCATTATGCCTGCGAATCACACAGTTTTTTCCCTTAGGCCAAAAACAGAAAGGTATAAAAATCGGCGAACCTTTGATTAGTCACTTTTTCTCGCTTTTCTTTATTGTGTTTGAACTTGTCGGACCTGTTCTGCTAAGCGATGTTTAAATACTCCTCATCTAAGCGGTACAATCTCATCCCCTCTCATCCCTCCGGCTCCACTGTTGTGTTAGAGCGGCGTCATAACCTTGCTCTCCTGGCCCACTGTGATGGTCTGACTCACAGTTTGTCTGCTGCCACTCCTATATAAAATCACAGGTCTGCTCTTCTCTGCCTCTTGTCTCGAGAGGCTCTTCTCTCTCTGTTTCCACTGCTTGTACTCTGTGATTGCGATCTCCGTGCCTTTGGTGGTATTAACCCTCCACCGCCATCTCCAACCCCCAGCCCGGTCCCCCAACTCCCCAACACCTCTCACTGTGTGCCTCCTCAAATATTCAGGTTGCTTGACAATTTACTGTTTTATCTCGCATGCGCGCACACACACACAAACGCACACACACATATCATTATAATGACACGGGAAAGACTCACGTGTAGATATGTTTTTTGATTTCTCACAATTATCATATATTACAATTACATATATATATATACAAATTGTCATGTAGGGCTGGCTGTGGATCAGGCAGTAGAGAGGGTCGTCCTATAACCGAAAGGTTGGCGGTGCGATCCCCGCGCTGTCCTGGTCATGTGCTGCTGTGTTCTTGGGTAAGACACTGTGCTGGTGTGTGAATGATCCCTGCGATGAACTGACGACTTCTCCAGGGTTCCCCCAGCCTTCACCTTTGAGTATCTGTGATAAGTTCTAGTGACCACCCACAACCTGGTAAAGTGTGAGTGAGTATTATGTTATTTGTAAGTTTTGTTTTTCTTTCATTTTACCTACCAATGAGATTAAAATCTTTTGTAATATGTGGAAATGTTGATTAACCCTTTAATGCATTTTGAACAACTATTTTAAAGTTGTTTTATTGAAGTAGGTTAACATAATTTATGCATGAAAGAGTTGATTCAATAGGTCCCAATTTGAATTAACCAACATTCATTCCATATACCGCAATCTTAGATCCCAAAACATAATCAACCTCTCCATACCCAAAGCCTGTACCACCTTCGGCCAGACTTCGTTTCAATTCTCAGCAGCCAACGACCAGAATCACCTCCAACAAACTCGGAAACTCTTCATGTTCATTCCCCTCTCCACTTTCAAAACCGCAATACAGTCACAAATCAAACACCACTGCACCTGCCCCTAGTCACATCAATTTTGTTTCAAAATACTACGTTACTTTTTATGTCTCTACATCAGGGGTTGGGAACCCTGGTCCTGGAGAGCCGTAGTCCTGCATGTTTTAGATGTTTTCCTCTTCCATCACACCTAGATTATGTCATTAACAGGCTTCTGCAGCTTTTAGTGATGAGCTGACCATTGAACCTGTTGTGGTGGAAGAGGGAAACATCTAAAACATGCAGGACTATGGCTCTCCAGGACTGGAGTTGCAGACCCTTGCTCTACGTTGCTTTATCTGTTTCTTTTACTTGTGTTACTGTGATTCTTAAAGTTACTTAACTTGTTTAATTGTGTCAGCTTTTATGTACCAGTTTTTAAGTTCTTATGTTTGTGTACATGTATGTGCTGCCTCTTGACCAGGTCATCACTGTAAATGAGGAACCAGTTCTCAGTGGACTTACCTGGAAAAAGAAAGGTTAAATTAAATTAAATTTAAAAAATCAATCAGTCAACCAATAAATCTATCACGCGATTTTCCAAAATTTCAGAAACCACAAAATTATTAAATACAAAACTTTGCAAAAACATTGTTATGCATCTATGAATTCCCTAGTTCTTTTCCACACAGTGACAAAAACTGTCTATTTCTTTTCCGCGAACATGACATCTTCTGAAGAAATGTGAGGTTGCACATAAAACCATTGATACTGATATGGTACTGTATTCAGTATATGCCAGGCTTGTAACACCACCACAAAAAATACACCAAAAACAGAAAAGAAGACACGGAACATGCGCTCAAAACTTCAGCAACGCAATTTTTATTTTTTTTTCCAAAGGGGTTAAGGGAGAAGTGGAGCAATGGCATCTTTTTTTTTTTTTTTAGAAAAGACTTGTAAGGACAAATTCCAAGACTGCATTTGGTTAATTCATTCACTCTGAGGCCTCAATATTACTGCAATCAGGCTCCAAAATACTGGTTACATGTGGATGAAACAACCGTAAAATAAAAAAAATAAAAATGAACTTTTGCACAGACTCCTAAACTTGTTTCCATGTCTTTGGCTCCTTACGCTCATAAAGCATCGAGACATGTCGGATAGTTATAGACCCCTATATTTAGAGCAGCTACATCTGTCCTCGCCAATTAAATCATGAAACCAGTGGAAATTTGTATGATTACAAGTATTTCCTTGGACATTCACGGTTTCAGGCCTTTATTTGAAGGAAGTTCATTTTTGGGTCAGATAATATAAGATGAGATCAGATCAGATAAAATAAGATAACATGGGATACCATAACATAACATTCTTCCATTCATTTTCTGATCCCACTTTATCCTTTGCAGGGTCCCGGAGATGGTAGGTGGGGGTTGGTGGGGGGTACTGGAGCCTATCCCAGATACTCAAGGGCGAAGGCGGGGGCGAACCCTGAACATGTTGCCAGTTCATCGGAGAGTTAATCATTCACACACATTCATATACCAGTACGGTGCCACTGGAGGTAAGGTGGGTGAAGAGTCTTGCCCAAAGACACAACAGCACATGAACAAGAGAGTGTGGGAATCGAACCGCCAAGCCTTTGGTTATTGGACGACCCTCTCTGAGCCATGGCCAATAACATAACATAACATAACATAGCATAGCATAACATAGCATAACATAACATAACGTAACGTAATATAACAACATAACATAACATAAAATACTATATAACATATGCATACATAATATAAGAGACTGTATTGTTATTGTAATACCATGAAATTTGGGTGCACCTCCATAAAAGATACTTCCAATTCCACGGGGAGTTTTATGGAAAGATCAAAACAGGTTGACGATGAAAACCAAATTTAAGCCAAGAGTTTGTTAAATTCCCCTTTTAATATTCATCTTGAATACATCTACTGAGATAAACAGTATTCACTAATACTGTGTAAAAAAAAAAAAAAAAAGAACAGAGACAATAAAAGTTACAACATCCCAGGGTGGCATTATAGCAGCGCTCTGACTAGAGGGTTGCACTGCATGGGGTGTTGAAATAGCTACTGCTGAGGAATATCACACTCGGAAAAAGGAATCCATGCAAAAAGAAGTTAATTGCTCAGAGAGGAAGAACAGGACCTGTGAACATTACCTTCCCTGAGAGGCTTTTGCTGATTCCCTGAACAAGGTTGTGTTTGGATGTGGGTTTGAGGTTGACTCTGGATGGTGTTCTATTGTGAGGTTGTGTTTGCTATTGTGGTAGTGTGGTGTAAAAAAAAAAAAACACAAATGTGGGGGTTTACTCACAAACTGGCACTGATGGTCAGTATCCTGCGAGAAGAATAAAACTGTATCCAACAGCCTAGGGAATACACACACACACACACACTCACTCATGAGGAGCAAACAGAAGCAGGCAGATGTAGGGCTAAACTAAACTCCTCACCAACCCATCCTCTGGAGCCCAACTACAGATCGCTGTAACACTGCTAAATCTGCTCCTGCATTACAGGTTCTTTAAGTATGCATTGTTACATCCGTGTCTTTTAAGCTCTTTTGGAACCGAAAGAGCTTAAAAGTGGACGTACCGGGTCAAAAATGAGTGGCGACTGGGATCGTTCGCCCAAACAATTGGTCATCCGTTCCATTTATTTTATTGGAAAAGCTACAGTTAAATTCAAATATGTCCATTAATGCTGCCGTGTAACGACCAACGCACCATTTCCCTCATCCTGACCACAGTGTGTGTGTGTGTGTGTGTGTGTGTGTGTGTGTGTGTGTGTGTGTGTGTGTGTGTGTGTGTGTGTGTGTGTGGATTAGCCGTGACTCCCTTAAGGTTTCACTGATTACATACACTCATTGGTTTTATTACAGAAAATACAGTGGGAGACAGTGTAGAGATCCGCCCCCTAATGGACCCGTCTCCTCCTGTTACCGACTTCCCCCACCCCAAAAAAAAGATGCTTTTGGGAGATTAGCAACAGAGACAGATGTATGATGTGGTGTTTGTATTATGTCGCGGTGTAACGCAGGATGTGTGCAGCTGTACAGCGCCTGCGGTCGCCATGATATGAAATATCAGCTGCCTATTGCGCAATCGGCGCTCCAGGCTGCTACGGCAAATCAGACACTTAGGCTACATCGGGAAAGTGGTATCATCTCATTTGTTGTGGTTTTTAGCCAAATTAGTTAAGGGATTCTGGGATGAAATGAGGATGTGGGGGGGGGGGCACGAGCTGCAACACAGGAGTACAAGTGTAGTAGAAGTACGACACGGATGCATACGTTGATTCAGATCCCGAGAAAGAACATTGTGCGTCTGTAATAATTGTCCCCGTGTCAGTGTGTTAGCATTCATGTGTTTGTATATGTATTTATGTGTGTGTGTGTGTGTGTGTGTGTGTGTGTGTGTGTGTGTGTGTGTGTGTGTGTGTGTGTGTGT
>JAPTHA010000029.1:23988292-24001122 GCA_029814585.1 Gymnapogon annona
GCGCCCCCCCCCCCCCCCCCACACACACACACACACACACCGGTTCTGCGTTTCCAATAAATGTTAAAGCACAACGTCTGCAAAGTCCATTGTATATGATTAAAATCTTTTTCCACACTCAACAGAACACTCAGTGACCCGTCGTGCCCCATAGAAGCACTTCCTTCATTATGTTTTTTTTCCACTAATTTCTATGCGGGGCTTTCCTTTCATTCATCACTCAACGTGCATGTACGTGTGCACGTACGTGTGCACGCACGCGTCTGTGATATGTAACGTAGAAGGTAAAACCAATGCAACTTCTTGTGTAAGAAAGACAAAGAGGGTGTTTGTTAGTTAGGTAGTACTGTCCTAAAATTCCCCCTAAGAGAAATGAAAAGAGAAAACACGAAATGATGTAGTAAGAGGGTGGAGGGAGGGGTGGGGTTGGGGGGATAGGAATGCCGATCCATCTATCAGGATTACGATAATGCATTCCAGATGGCATGTACTGTATCTGTGGAGCTCGGCTATATCTCTGTTCATGCATGTTTATGCATATTGCACACCAGTGTGTGTATATGTGTGTGTGTGTGTATATAGCTTTCCGTCATATTACTCCATGTTGTCGGATCATTTCTGAAACACTGATGACAGGGTTGATTTTTCATGTGAATGGATGAAAGGGTTGAGTTATGATGGTGTCCATATGCAGGTTTCCTCCTCGTACCGCAAATGGAACAGCACCGGCTCTTTATCATTATTAGCAACCCTCCCAAAGCTCCAACAAAAATACAGACTGCATACAACATCCCCGGCCTCTATTTCATCCGTCCATTAATGCCATTTTTCCCTTCCCTGCCTGCGCTACTATCTCTACTCTTTTCTCCTCTTGAGAGCTGCTCGAAAAGGGACACGGTGCAGGACAGGATTTATGATCAATCAAAAGACAGCGAGTCCACGGCTCGGACAATCTCTCCAAGCTTTGTGTGCGTGTAGTAGTCAAATAAAAAGGTTGAATAAGACCTTCATGAAATCTCGTGGAGTCTAAAAAAAAAAAAAAAGTCCTTATGAATATAAAATGTTTTTATTTTATTTGATTTTTTTTTTTTTTGCATGTTAGTTTGATATATGATAAACCTTAGTCTGACGTTGCATTATGCATACTGGCCTTACAGGCATTTGCAGGGTGAGTGAAAAGCAAAATGTTTTTTCATTTTGTGATCTAACCCTCTGGGCTTTGTTAGCCATTTAGTGAGGAACCATTTGATACCGGCCTATGGGCTCTGACTGTGAGATAGTTCTTTCACGCGACATCAAAACCACGAGGAGCTTCCATGAAAAGCAAATCTACACATGAAATTCACAATAGTTTTTTTTTTTGTTTGTCAATTGTTTTTTTTTTTGTTTGTTTGTTTTTTGGGACGGTGAGAGGTAGAATACAGGTGGGTGTGTTGGGAAGAAAACATCTTTTCTGCAGCAATTCTGCCACTGAATGATGTACTTGCCTACACATCTGATACACCGTAACTCTGCTCTGCACTGAGCCGCCACTGATATTGGATTTCTGCCCCGTTCAGATTAAAATCACTCAAACACAAGATTGTGGATTGTGTCCATATTAGAAAAAAAACATGCAAGCGTCAGCATTCTGCGAGATGGGTTTCACTCAAAACCATGAATGCTGGGTTGAACTTTGACCTTTAGAAGCGCTCCCGCTGTCCTCGCTTATCCTCCCCGCCTGTCAAAGAGGCAGAGACTTACACCCGACATAACTCAGTATCGCTAATATTGCATTTTTCTAAATCACTTGCATATGGAACTGGCCTCAGATCGGCCTCTGTGAATTTGCCTCTCTCTCTCTCTCTCCCTGACTCTCTCTCTCTCTCTCTCTCTCTAGTGTCTGTCTTGTTGTATGTAAAGCGTAACCTCCCGACAAAACACAACAGAGTGTACAAAGAGATTACACTCGTCTCCGACTCCGGCGTTTGTCTCCTATTACCTGCCTCAGATGGAGAGAGAGTAGGCTTGACATGAAACCAAAATGAAGAATTATGACCTCAATTGGAGTAAATTCCCTTTGTCCTGCTCGCGTTGATTAAGCTGTTTCTGTTTCTGAAGCAGATGACAGCAGCACCCTGTTTCCTCGCTCTAATTTTATCAGAGTCGCAACAAATCAACCCTCGACCCGCATCGGAGTCGTAGGGCGGAAAAAAAAACAAAAAAAAAACACCATTACCGGGCATTTTCTCCACAGGAATATGATTTGACATCTTAATTTTCATCTACAAATAAGCAGGCTAATCAATCACGTCACCGAGGGCAGATTTTTCATCCACCGTTCCCTCAGGTCACTGGGCAGAGAGTTATTAGAGATGAGGAAAAGATTAATATTCTGATACAGAGCGTGAGCTATGTTTTTTATACAGGGCCTTCTCCTGGTATATTGGTTATTTTAAATGAATGTAGAGTGAAATCAATGAATTATTGGTAAAGATAAATCTTCAGTAGGTGTTCAATAATATATTTAATTGCTTCGACGGCGCTAGAAAACCAAAGAAATGATGTATTTCACATGACGGTGTTTCTAATGTGCAAGGGCCCATTCACTGTAACCGCTGCTAAACCTCTGCCTTGTGCACTCATAGATCACGACCTCTGCCTCGGGGCTGACGGACATTCCTGTCTAATGCATGCGTGTAGTGTAACCTGCCTCAAAAGGGTAATGATGCATATGATTTTCCTTGTTAACTTCGTCTGTGTTCTGCACCGGCACAAAGTAGGCAAATGTGCTACAAGGGCAGAGCTTGACCTCTCACTCTACATTTAGTGCAGAAATAACCAACATCGCACGTTAAAAAAAAAAAAAAAAAAAAAAAAAGTGACATCCACATTTATACTCGAAGCTTTAAAAATATGACTTGTGATTGACCCCCCCCCCCCAGCGTATGCGGAAACTGCACACGTACCAATTATTTTATGAAATTAAAAGTAATAAGTCGCTAATCACTGTTTAAAATTCAGTATTTAGATGTTTAGCCTGGAGTACTTTACCACATGCTCTGCACAGTAAGAGATAATGAATGGACATGGAATGGTAAAAATTGGACTAATTTAAGTTGTGAAGAGAGAGAAGACCAGCTGTGGACATGTAACATGGACAAGGATGAGGCTTTAACATCAGGCACAGTCTAGTGCTATACTTTAAGCGATCATTTTCATTTTTTATTTTTTTTTTACATACTAGAACATAGACGTAGACATTTTTCCCCTCTGGGGTCGCCACAGTGAATCCAATTTGCATATTTGATTAGGCAGGAGTTTTTACATCGGATGCCCTTCCTGACACAACCCACTGGACGGTCACCCCAGGAATCAAACCCCGGTCCCCTATGCACCAGCCCGGTGCTATCCAGCCAGGAAATACTACAACATAGACTGACTTTTTTTTTTTATTTTTCTTTATTCCACCGTTCAAGGTAAAACAAAAATGATAGGGTTATCACATGCTTCTTTTTGACTTTGACGTTTGATGCCTTGAGCTGCGTTCGTGTCAATAGGTGTCGGTACAAATATGAAGTCTGAGCCTATAATAACAGCAACGTACATCCAGCATTTACTCACGGCTTCACTACTGCACATTGACAGCTTTCAATTTGACAACAAGAGCTTTTGTCTTTATTAGCAACAATAACAGCACTTGATATCATGACGCGGACAGAAAACTCTTGTTTTCATAAGGAAATAAGTTCAAAGTATGCAGTTTGTGAGCGTGCGTATCTCAGAACAGTTAAAGGTGTGCACGTTTAAAATACACTCCCCTCAAGAAGCATCTCCTGTTTCATATGGAGGGAAAAAAAATCCATGTGGTAACAGACCACAGATGACACCTGATTAGTGAGTAATTAGAGCAAAAGCAGACGTTAATCACAAGCTTGGTTTTGTAATGTTAGTTAAATGAACTCTACATGTGACGTACAACGTGAAAAATCCGTCTGGAATGGTTTACTCCGACTTTGATGAGCGCAAGTCGTCGGGGTCGATGTCAAGCAGATCTGTTTGTGGAGTGAAAACATGATCAGAGAGGATTTGCAGCTGCGTTGGCATTCATTTGCTCTTTTAGAATAGATTAGAACTAAAAGATTAGAGATTATTATAAAGTCTGAAGTGGTGCTGTAACTTTTTCAATCTCCATCTTAACCCCTGAATATTTGGAATAATAGCGCATTAAACTGAAATGTAATCCCTCCGGTACATGGGTTAAACTCTCGCGTCTTAGTTAACCTATAAAGACCCAAACATCCACTGTCAAAACCATCTACTGATATAAACTCTTCAATACTGGTTGAACCTCTAATCCTATTAAAACATGTAAATAATCAGTGTAAAATACAGTTAGTCTTCTGTTCACGGTCATGAGATTTGGGCGTTCAGAGACTCTGTAGTTACCATGGAAACACTGTAATCTTCTACAATATTGATTCACCAAGAAAATCCATGGAGTTGGATCAATGACAGTGGACGGACACACTGGGTTTACATTCAGTTCAGGTTATCTTTCCTGAAAAAGTCCCTTTTAATTCACTTTTCCCTATTTTGATATAGCAGCTGTTAAATTTACTTGGACTTCTTATATACACCTAAATCTAATCTCTGAAATCAAATAAGCAAAAACACATTCAGAGTAAAAAAAAAAAACAGAGCATAATCTTATAATAAATGGCGATAAATCACTTATGACCAGGTTCAATACAAAGATAAGCAACTTTGGAAACTGCCACAAAAGTAGCACTGGGTGTGCATGGGTTAATTTCATCTCATGTTTACTCATTCCATAGTTTCCTGGTAACATTTAATGCTCACTTCTAATGACGGACTGAGCATAATTAAGGCCAGTGTAACCTAAAAGAACTCAATCATCATTATCATCAACAGGTCTTCATGTTGATGATGATGATGATGAGAGTGAGGAGAACAGATCTGGTCCATATCTTAATGTAACTACATCCTTCTTGAGCTTCACCTTCCTCTACGCACTGTCCAGTAAAGAGGCCGTTTAATCCATCAGCGGCCATCTCCTTACCTTGGTGTGGACATTCTGGCTGGACACAATGGCAGTGGGAAATCACATGTCAGACAACTTCATGGTAGATGACTTTAATATCCGCCAAAGTAGCCAGAGAGGCTATACACTAGAATCATTCAATAGCCAATGAAGCCGCGGGCCACTAAACCAATATGGCGTGCTGCAGCAGAATGGATGTGTTCCATGGAAGCCCTGTCGGTCGCAGTGTAATTTAATCCAGCCCTTAGGACAAGCATCTCTCAACAGAAATGGAAAAAAAAAATGTTAGAAATATAGCGACTTGAGAAAGTGGATGAATTGTATAACCCTTTGCTAACCCCCATCAAGCTTCGACTTCAGAGACTTCCATTTTTCTCGGCTCTCATTTAGCACGACTGTCAATGCAAATTGGCTATAAAAGCAAGAGAAAATCTAGTTACTTTTTTTTTTTAACCCTGTTGTCGAAAAGCCCCTGGAAAACATTACAAGCTATTTGTTTTGTGTAGACACCATCGAGAGAGAAAGAACCTATATGCTAAAGAAACAACTGCAGACATTACAGCCCTTCCAACCTTTTTTTCCCCCTTTGTTTTATTTATTTATTGTTTTACTTTACCTCCAGTCTAACTTATACTAAAAGTATACCGTAGTAATAGCAGAGCACAAAACCCGTGAAATGAATAAAGGACAGAAGTCTTGGCTGGCTGTCAGGTTAACAGCTTCGTAAAAGGTGCCAATTTGGAAAACAGATCTCAGCATGTGGACTCTTTCAACGCCGTCCCTCAAAAGAACGACAAAACACAAAGACACGGGGGTCTGAAAGCCGCCCAGAGCTGCATTAACACCGCGGGCCACATTTTACAGATAAACATTTACACATATAGAGTAACCTGCCGGGTTGTTAACTCTCCAAACCGACACCTCCTTAAAACAGAAGGAATTTATAGAGCTTTTCTCGTGCATTAGCCGGCAAAGTGCACAAACCTTTCAACTCCTTCAACAACTGAAGCAATGGCCAATAATTCCGCCGCAGTATTGCCCGTGTGAGAATTTAACAGTCGCATCCTGCTTTGTATGATCAACACATCACCGTGACCAATGTGTTTGAAGGCAGCTGCAGTGATGACGCCGACTGACAATGATTTTTTCCTCTTCTACGTGAGTACAGTCTACGCTAAGAGAACAAACTTCACTCAGTTCCACTCTATTACGCCACTTTGATAACACCTAATTTACCAGGAGCTTTAACTTCAGATGAACTCCGTTATTCTCATTCCCGATGCCGAGACGTAGACAACTTAACCAACCAACAAGACCGAATAGGATCATAATGCAGGGAGGAGGACACCGCCTTTTTTTTTTGTTTTTTTTAGGAGGTATAGAGCATTTTGCAGCCGGGAAAGAGAGCTATAACTTTCAAACTGTCTCAATTTAACTCCCCCATGAATTCCATTGCCATTTTAGGGAAGAGTTTTCCACGAGTGATGAGAGTGGTGCGAAAAGCTTGGCTGAAAGCGTCTGCTCGGATCACTGTAATGCCACTCTCAAAGCTCTGTAGTAAAGTTGTGAAAATATGGGTGAAGGATTTTGAGTGGGCGCGTATGTGTGCGTGTGTGTATGTGTGTGTGCGCATTCATTGACTTATGAGGACATAAACCTTCTTCCACAGTCACTTTGGGGGACCGTTGTCTACCATTATGAAGACAAAACGCACGTCGGCTCAACTAAATCATTACGTTTGAGGGTTACAAGTTGCTGTAAGGTTAGGGTTCGGCATATGTTAAGGTTAAGTGCGCTGTGCTTAGTTTAAGCCTCCGGGAAAGTAATGCTGTTCCATGACCAGTTCTAACACGGCTCATTCACGAGCTGCTCGCTGCAACATTGTGCTTCCACTATAATCAATGAAAGCGGCTACACCAGGTGTGAGAACAGCGCATAAGTGGTGTTGTATGCACCGCAGAGATCCGCTCTACAAACATAAAAATAGGCCACTCTTCTCTATATATTTTTATGTGAGCCTTGTTACACAGAAATGGGTCACAAAGTGTCTATATCTTCTTCCAAATTAAACTTTACTTCATCAGATCCAGCTGGCTGTTGCTTGGAAACTTCGTTGTCTACATAGCTTACAGTCTTTAGACACTTGCTAACTGGTAACATATAAACTCTGTGAAGTTTCGCACTGCTGTAATTGGACCAAAAACTGACACAAACTTTACAAAAAGCTCAACTTCTTATCTTTGTCTTTGGTTCGACTTGTACATACTGGTGCTGTAGATGCAGCTGCTTCTAAAAGGGGGAGAACATCTTCTCTGTAATTAGTTTGATGTAACGCAATAGAATCCCTTCTGGACACATTTAAACGCAACATCCGTGTGTGAAAGTAACTTGTGAAGATATAAATATGTAAATGGGGGTGGCAGGGGGTAGGGGTCCAAATTCTAAACTGCTGTAGGTGTGATATGTGTTTTTAAATTAGTTACATGTATTACAATGTGTTTGACAATTCTCATCAGTGTGGTTAGAAGTGCTGATTCCACTGATGGTTCAGAGGACTTATGGCCACTAGAGGGAGTAGTGAGTCACTCCGCTACTCACCTGCAGTTAGGAAAACTAATACAACGAGGTAAATGAGTAAAGGGTCAGGATATACCACGACTAAATGAGAGACATGACAAAGAGAAAACTTTTACAGTCAAAGAAAATCAGTGATAAAAAAAATTTATAATTGCTTCTTCTTTCGGCTTTTTCCCTTCCGGGGTCGCCACAGCAAATCCAATTCGTTTATTTGATTTTGGCAGGAGTTTTTACGCCAGATGCCCTTCCTGACGCAGCCCACTGGACACTCTTATCGAACCCGGTATCCCCTATGCACCAGCCCAATGCTTTACCAACAGAGCTATCCAGCCGGAATAATAATAATAATAATAATAATAATAATAATAATAATAATAATAATACAGCTCAAAATAAAAATCAGTTTCTTCTGAAGTTGAAGATGTTTGTAGTATGAATCTTATGAAAGGTATACAGCTATTATGTGATGTTATTATGATAAATTATGCTGTTTGTTGACCCATGGCTCAGACTAAACTGACCAAAGACAACTTTAATGCAATTATTGACAACAGAAACCGCACAGAAAATGGTGATTTGTGTTTTCGTCGTGTCTTTTTTTCTGTCTAAAAACAATACTATAATGCTGACTAATGCTAATGCAGTAACGAACAGGAAGATTATAAGACACAGGGTTATTTTGACTGTCAAAATAAAGAGCAATAAGGGTTTTGTTTTTTTATTTGAGGACAAATGTAGATAATACCATTGTGCAGATGAGTGTAGTGTTGAACAATGAGCTTTACACTTTGTTCAGTGTTAATTCCTTGTTGTGTTTTTTTTTTTGTTTTTTTTAACCCCGTGTGTATTCTAGTATGCAACCCCCCACCCCCTGCTGTCGATAACCTGGAATGTAAAGATGGGGCAAGTGTCCAAGAAATAAAGCTACATCTGTCATGTAGTCATGAGCCAACACCTCATTAAGACTCTTCTATGTCTGTCTGATTGTATTCTATGTAGCGGTAGGAAGTTACTCACAGATGTAGTAGTATTCTCTGCCCGGTCTGAACTCAAAGCCCAGCGAAAAGGGAGTGAAGAGCTGGAACTTCTCTGAAAACTTGAGCGGTCCGTTCGGGGAGTGCGGCCTGTTGCATTCCCAGCGTTTGAAGCCCTTGGCCGTGTGGTCGCATGTGCTGTAGCCGTCGTAGTTGACCATGTAGAGGACGTACCGCTCTGTCCGCTCCTCAGGCACTGTGTCTTCATAGTGAGGACAGTAGACATCCAGGTAGTCGTTTATGCACACGTCGATATGGTAGTCTCCACGATGGAACCTGACAGAGAACAGAGAGTAAGAAGGGGTTAAGTTTTTTGGGGGTTTTTTTTTCCCCGAGTTTTCGTACACCAACGGATTAATTAGCAAAACAAATTGAACTGTCAAAGCTATGTTTTTCCCCTCAACACTTTTTTTTTTTTTAGGTTAGGGTTTTGTTGAAGTTCCAGACCTCTATCCTGATTCAGAAAGATTTACACACACACTTCAGAAGTTATTTACACAACTCTAATTATATTTCTACAAATCTATAAACACATCTGCGCGTTGACACATGAGCGCTCTCTTAATTATTATGGGAAAATTTCCATTTGACTCAGGCCACATACGCAGGGAATACAGGTTTGATCTACTCGCGCTCCTTCAGTGTTATGAGGAAATTTACAATCTTCTCATCTTCTGGCTTTCAATAAATTAGGGCGGGTTTGTTTATCCATAAATCTATCATTGCAACACATATTTATACACAACGCGCACAGTCACGTCTACCATTCAGATGTACGAAAATGAAGTAACGCACTCAAGCGAAAAGTTTACATTGGGGGATCGCATTGATTCGACTGTTTTCTTGTGGGAAACAGAAAACTCGGGCTGAGTGTGGAAGTACAAATGATCCAGGGGATACAGGACAGGCCAGACAGTAAATGTCACGATGGGCCTTGCCGTCTCCAAGGGCAACTCGCTGAGACATCTTTACAACTGCGGTGATCTAGACCAGGTCGTATGGGGTCAGAGGGCTTTAATATAGACGGGCAGATTCATCAGAAAGGCCTCACAATGTCACCAAACAGTGTCTGCACACACACACACACACACACACGCACAAAATTCACCTATGGAATTTGAACGGTCATCTCTCCCAAAGTTAAAGTGCGACTCCTGACTGCGTGTGTTTCTTTTTGGGTCTAAGCCTGTATCGACCTTAAACCTCAGGGTCACCGAGGGCTTCGCAAAAGAAAACAACCAGCACCTGTAAACTTGACGGGGATGCTTTCGATGTCACCAACACACTCGGGGGGGAAAAAAAAAAAAAAAAAGACCAAACCGGAATATTGCACGAGTGCGCTACAAACAGCTGGGACCAGCGACTGGTTTCACCCAGAAGCCAGGTGGTGTGAGGATCTAATTGAGACTTTTTAAGAGCATAACCTGACAGGAGTTTCTGACCAAACTTTTAATTGAAAACTGTCATCGCTCTCTACAAGAAGGGGCTCCTCAAACCCCAAGAATACACAAGAGACAGAGCGTATAACAGGCTAAATTAATAATTTTATCCCAAGGACTCTGGAGCCTTTGGATTAACCCACTGAAGCACTACTTTCACAACACGGCACGCTATTCCTCTCACCCATCTTTACAGTCACACTCATCTACTTAAACATTCATGGCCTTCTTGAATGGGTGAAAAAGAGATGGTAAGTACTATTTTCTCAAACAAATTATGCTCTGGGTATAAATATACTGGGGGGGGGGAGTGATTTCAACTGATTGCAAGTAAATGCACCAGTCGTATTCAGGTGCGTCTGAAAATACTTTTCCACATAATTGTATAAAAATGCCTCCTTCTCATCCTCCCATCAATGTTTCTCAGCCCACATATTTGCTTTTTCTGTTCCAGACTAATGCTCTGGGCTTCTATTTCTACATGATATATGAATTGGGATTGAAAAGAATGTATTTTCTAACATCAAATTTCTGCGTACGCTCCATAAATATCTATGTGACTTGGCTGGCGTTTATATTCACAGCGTGTCTACTAGACAAACTACACCGGAATTACAATCACAATGCAAAACCAGACCACTTGTTTTTGAAGATCAAATCGCAATTTGAGCAAAATCTGGTTTTGGCGCCTTCACTTGTCACATAATTTCTGTTGGTATAATCAAATGATTAATGTAACAATCAAGCTACAAATTGAACCACGGCCATTTCTCATTACTGTGATCATGTCCGTCCACTGGCTCCACTCTGTATATTTATTTCTATCCCTGTGAATGTGTGTGTGTGTGTAACACTAGCGTGAAATGTTCTTGTTTTTTTGGGTTTTTTCTTTTTCCCTGTGTGTGTGTGTGTGTGTGTGTGTCTGCCAGTGTGCAGTAAATACCAATGTCAGAGTGTTTACAACCAATGCATGGAGCAGCTCATCTGTAACATCTCATTTAAAACATGTCTGTAGAGGTTCAAGAAGAGCCATGCATCTCTCTCACTGCTTTAAAATGTCACTGACTTAATGGTCACATCCTCCCCTCCACTGAGTGTGTGTGTGCGTATTTGTGTGCCTGTGTGTATGTCAGAGATAAAGAGAATGTGTGTGTGTGTGTGTGCATGTGATGTTTCAGCTGCCCTTCTCTCCCTGCCTCAGCAGTCAGAATAGTGGCTCATGGCCCTGACTGCAAATGAAGCAGAGGATGTTTGGGTGAGTGAGCACATAAAAAGGGACAGGACAGGCATTTGTAACATGTAATACAGCCGCATATGCACACGCCCACACGCGCGCACACGAGCAGCACACACCGCGCTGAGCGTCTTCGCACACGCACGCACCTATGTAAGTACATTAGGTTGGTGTTATCAGTTCAGCGAGCTCCCTGGCACATTGGCACAGGAGCAGCGGTGAGACAGCCAGAAGCTGCTAATGGCACTGAGTGAGAAAGAGAGCGTGGGTGAGAAACAGACAAGGAGAGCGAGAGAGAGCGATCTGCTTCCAAAACAGGGTGAAGGAATACAAAGAAGAGGCAATAAGAATAAGACACAACCACTGTAGAGAGCACTGATTGGCTCCCAGCATTTCCAAGACTTTGCTGGAGTTATTAGTCCATGTATGTTATTATTATTATTCACATTTTAATAAGTGTCCACATGGGTACCATAAAAGTCAATGCAAAAATAAACCAACATTTTGCCCACAAAATGTTGCTGTACTGGATTTCCTTCAAATCCATACATCACCTGTTTTTATTAACAGGTGATGTATTATAAGTTATTTTTTGTTTTGTTTATTTTTTTTTAAGCTGATCTTCACCACAAAATACACCCGAGTCGTTTATCCGTATTTTATTCTTTGTGTCGCTCACACAAACACAAGATGGTGCAGAATGTAAACCAGGGACTCAGTTGGTGTTGGTACCAGAGGGTAAAATAAAAGCAAGACAGATGCCACCGTAAAAGTGAAGTCATCTGAAAAGAGAGGAAATTCCTAGAAACCACTTGTTTCATGTGTCACTGTGGAGAATCTAACCCACCACGGTGTTATATAATAAGAGGATTTAATAAAAGACATTTATGGTGATCATTTAGAGTGCACAAATAGGCTAAATCATGTTTAAATCTCTGTGTAAAGGAAGAAAAAAATATATTTTGCCGAAAAAATTCCTGACCCCAAACTCTAACAGTGATATGGAGTTCAAAGCATTTCCTTCCCTACGACACAGTCATCCACTTTCACAGGGGACAGAACCCCATAATTTTCCTGACGTCCTCCTGGATTTTATTCTCCATTCCTAGTGAGACAATTGTAGCAGAGCTGTACGGCAGACCATACTTTATCGCAATAAAATAGGTAATTAAGGAGCGGAGCTAGATGGCAGGCTAATTGTGCAATGATGATAATTGTATGTCTTTGTTATACCACAGTCATCCACTGAGCTGTAGGTCACAACACAAAGCCAGCAAAATCAACTGGACACCGAGTGTGGGTGTTAGAGAGTGAGTAAGTGAGAGGGAGAGAGAGATAATTTTTATTACCGACTGATTACATTTCTACACTGCCTCCTCAGGCCCTCAAGGCTGAAACTGGAGGGCCAAGTGTTGCTGGCACAAACAGACACTCGCACACGGAAACACAAGAGTCACAAACAGCGAGAGTCAGTTTGTGCGATGGGGTGGGGGTTGGGGGTG
>JAPTHA010000029.1:24034864-24048053 GCA_029814585.1 Gymnapogon annona
AAGGGGATCTAGGAATCACCATTGAGGATACAGTTATGAAGGAATCTGTGTAGAGACGGAGCCTCTCTGTGTAGAGATGGAAGGAATGTTCCTTCGTTCTACCTTGGCAGTGTTCTAAATTGCAGAGGTTTTGACGGGGAGGTATGTGAAACTATTGAATATCCATGGGGTCACATTTCAGTGGACCCTGAAGTCTGTCATGTAGGGAATTGCTGGTGACAACTGAAATGGCAAAGAAATGTATTGATTAAAAAAAAATGGAAATTAGACCCTGCCCCCACCTTCCAACCAAGATGTGGTTGAAGAAGTCAACAGTGGTGTGAACCTGGAGAAAATAACATCCTGGATGGAAAAAAAAAAGTAGGATGCACTACAAGATATGTAACCATTTATAAACTACATGGAAAATTTACCAGCACACCACATTGGTTCAGCTCTATGTACCAGAGCAGGGCTTGTAGGACTTGGGAGGTGAGAGGTCAACATATGTCTCTCTATGACTAATGCAGTTCGTTTATTTGTGTTTTTTGTACTCTGTGTGTGTGTGTGTGCTTTGTCTGCTCTCTCTGACCCTGCTATTGTGGGTGGGGAATCTTGTCTTGTAGTGTATGAATTGTAAAAATAATATTGTGTAATGAAAAATCTGAAGAAGAAAATAAAGTAGAAGAAAAGTAAAATCTCATTAACTGAGCATAAACCCAGTGTATCCATCCATTGTCATGGACTCAACTCCATGGGTTTCACTGGTGCGTCAATGCTGTAGAAAATGTGTTTCCAGGGTAACCGGGGAGCCTCTGAAAGTCCAAACGTGTCATATATGATGACCGTGAAAAAATGAATAACTATTTTATTTCATACCAATTATTGACATATATTGAAAGGATTAGTGGATCAGTAGGTATTGTGATCCGTTTGTTGCGGTTATGAACGCTGTACATTTGAACTGTTAGCGGTTCTATGTTAGCGGTTGATGTTTATGCTATGCTACGGTGGCCTGTGAGGACATTCACACCACCGTCTCTCAGCTCAGGATGACGCATCACAGTCCCTCGTTATCATCTCTGGGACTTCAATCATGTATACTGTCTTTGTTGTGCAAGAATTTAATTGTTGTATATCTGTTCTACTCTTTTTTTTTTTCTACTCTTTGTGTTCTGCTGCTGTATCTGAAATTTCCCCTTGTGGGATGATTAAAGGTCTATCTATCTATCTATCCATCTACCAGATGATTAAGATGAAATGTCTTTAATTTGTTTCTATCTATCAATCAACTTATTTATCTACCTATCTATCCATCTTTCCATCTATTCATCTATCTATCCATCTATCAGATGATTAAGATGAAATGTCTTTAATTTCTATCTATCTGTTCATATCCATAGATGGTTTTGCTTGACAGTGTTGTTCTTATGGGTTAAATATTCTACTAATTCAATATGAAGACAGGACAGTTTGTGGTTGTCACAATTTCATTTAAATACATTTCAAAGCGGTTATTTAGTGCCGTGCAGCTCTTTCACCCTGTGCAGCATGACTAATCCAAGAAAAGAAGAGCTTGACAAACTGAGGGAAAACACATGATTACTTCTGTGTTTATTTAAATATCCCATTCTGCAGACCCGACTCCCACTAAGAGTCAATTAGACAGTCAAAGATTCACTCCAATTACTTTCTTAATCTAATGCGCCGAGTTAATTCTGTTCTCTTAGAACAATATGCAGTCATTTGGGGAAAGCTCGGAGTGAATTAAAAGTATTCAATGTGCATTGATGTTTCTGTACTGTAGCTAAAACAGGAGGTTCTTTTTAAAACGCCAATGAACTTATGTCAGGTGATAAGAAATACACAGTCGTACTTGTGTTCTCTTCTTTTGAGGATTTGACTTTGGGGGCAGAAGTGGGACTGTTAGACTGAAAATAGTACCGCAGGAAAATATGCAGGCCTTTAGCAGTTTCATGTGACCACCTGGTTTTTGCATCCGCACAGTAAATATAGTCACCATCTTTGTCAAAGAAATCTATTGATGCACATAATACACAAACATCCCTTCAGAACTTTCCCTACATAATAAAATCCATGACTCAATATGCGATTAAATGTAATTAAGGCTCTCTATACACAACCCGAACAAGTGGTTCAGATATTTTCTTTGGATACCAGAGACCTACTGAGTTGTTTTCATTGAATTTTTCGCTTTTGCATTCATTATTGTTATGTGAAATACCTTTCTACGATGTAACATCCTACATACATATAGAAATAAACAACATACTGCATTGTACGTATCGTACAGTGTGAAGTACATACCTTAGGTGCGTACTTCACACTAGTGGAATATCTACAAACAATAGTGTTTGTTTTATCACCATTTATTAAGATATTATGATCAATGCAGCAGATGTTTTCCTGTATTTAATCCACCGTTCATGACGATGTTCATTAAAGCTCAGATTAAGGTTAATTAAAGAGGAAACTGAATGACAGTGACAGCGTCCATCTATTGGTCCAACTCCATGGTTGTTACTGGTGCATCAATGTTGTAGAAGATGATGGTGTTTCCAAGGGTAACTACTGATTCCTCTGAACATCCAAATGTGTCATATCTGATGACCATGAAAAGATGAATAACTCTATTTTACACCAATTACTTAGATGTATTGATAGGATTAATGGATGAACAGGTATTAACAGTTTATGTCAGTAGATGGTCTTTGTGGGTTGTTTTTTGTAATGGTCACAGAGGACCCACTTCAACTTCAAACTTTATCTTTAGGTTTTTGTTAACCCCTTTATTAAACTATAGCTGAGCGATAGGGTGAAAAATTGAACTCGTTTTTTAAAATATGTACGTATGGTTAACAGCGTTGACTTTTTTCTGACTGATGGAAAAAACTTTCTGCCCTGTGCGACCTATAAGAAACAGACTGACTGTTATTACGTTACATGAAGAAAAACAGGATGCATTCAATGATTTACTTTCTAACAGGGAATGTTTCCAGAGGAATAATGCGCATTTTGCAAAATAGATGAGGTTTTTCTCCCACTGTTTTTCAGAAGGCAAATCATTACACAGTGCCTAAATTGACGCGATCCACTTCCCACCTCGTCTTAAAGCCTATTATTTGACATCTGTTCCTCCAGTTCTACATTTTGCAGAAGTGTAGACTCTATGAGGATTTTTCTTCTGTAGCCATGTTTTCCTTCTATGGGTGGAAGCTGTGTGTGAATAACCACATCTGCAAGCGGATACAAATGTTTGTGCACACACACACAGACGCACACACAGACAGACATACACACACCCTCCGTTTCTGTGTAATCACATGTAATCAAGCAGCCAACATGTTTCATCTTGTTAATTTGAAATATTTGCAGGGCTGCAGAGGTTCCTGGGGGTGTTGTTTAACTAATCCAATGATAAGGTCTGGAAGATTACTCTTATTGGGCTCCACATTCCTCCTCTCTGTTTAGCAGCGAGAGTCTAAACTGCGTCAGCCGAGTTCCTCTGTGAACCGCAAATCACTTCGCATTCAGAGACGTCGTCGTCCTGACCAGAGTTGACCTCGTTCCTCCCAGTCGCAAGAAAAGCAAATCACCATCATCTGCATGACACTGACTTAACAGGCCACACCTGCCTCCTCTTTGATATACAGACCAGAATAGATAATAAATCCAAGTGCAAGATGTGGAAACGCAGATACATGAAGACAAGCCAAAGAGATGAAAGATGGAGAGGAAGATTTGGTGAAGAACAGCGGGACGAGGTCAATTCATCCTCTTTTATGGAAACAATCTGTTATTGTCCATCAAGAAAGCATAAAACAAACATTCCCCAGAAACATTTATTTGGCGTCTAAACAAAACTATCAGGCCAATCAGATACCGGTGATATTTCATGGAACCTTATTTCTTCTTCACCTTGTCCTGACCCAGTGTGATGCCTTTTATCGGTGTCGCATCTGAGGCAGGTTTGGACAGAGGTGATCTTTTTTTACAATTTCTTTTATTACTTTTTATTGCCGACATATAAGTTTTTGTGGTTCAGAAAAAAAAATGCACGACATGTTTCCTGCATAGATGAGTTGCAATACAAGTCCTATATTTAACACATAAAGACAGAAACAGCAGCTGTCAATCAAAACCATCTATTGATTTAAACCGTTTCATACCTGTTGATCCATTAATCCTATCAATACATGTAAATAATTGGTGTAAAATGCATTTTAGCATGTTTTCAGGCCATCAGGACTGACATCTTCTACAACATTTATTCACCAGTAAAACCCACAGAGTTGAATCAATGACAGTGGATGAACACACATCATTTAATATTCAATTTTTCCTACCTTTCCTCAAATGATCACTTTTTCTTCAATTTTCTCTGTTTCTGATATAACCCTAAACTTTGATCTTGAATCTTTATGAAAATTGACGTGATCAATACTTTTATATATGGAAAAATATTTGATTTTCTCAGAAAAAAATGCTAAATACAAGGGACAATGTTATCATAAATGGTGATAAAGGACAAAGGGGAGAAAAACTGTCAAAAAAAAAGTATCACTGGCTCTGTATGAGTTAAGTCTGTGACAAATTTCGAAAGTTTATTGTGGAAAAACTTATACATAGTGTTCTTTCTCTATAACCGCTCACCAAAATATCATTTCATAAATTGTTGTTCCGTTTCGTTAAATTACTTTTTGCAAGATATGCATCACTGTCCCATTTTTTTTTTGTAACTAAAAAACACCACAGAATCAACTTGATGCCAGCCTTTAATCTAAAATAAGATTGCTTACATAAATACAGCAATTTTAGAAAAACAACAATGACAAAGAACAAAGACCGTTTGGTACAAGGAAACATTTTTCCCCGTCTTTCGTTGCTTTTTGTTCATAATAATCTCTCCTTAAATACACCCAAAGTTGAGAGAAAAACACAGAGAATAGCCACGAAGAGACAGGTTGTCCCGCAGAATTTAATCCCCTGAATAATAACTCTATTTATTCCTTTTTTTATGACAATGGTGGGAGCGGGAGGCGACTCCTGGAAGCTCACGTACGCCTATAGGCACAGATGTCTGCGCCTACATGAGCACGACTACCCTGGCAGTCTGGCGTTGTTGCCAGTGCATTGTTCCAATTGTTTAGCTTCAGATACAGATCCTGCCTTCGTTTGATGAAGTAATTTCTGGCTACAGTTGAACTATGTCACACAAGGGCAACAAAATCAGGTTTGGGAGACATGCTTGGCCGTCACGTAGCTGAATATAGCCACAACATATCTCACTAAAGAATGATGAATTGCTTCCAAACACACTGAGCCTGTCCTTAGCGTTAACAGTACATTGAACCGGTCGTCTGTGGAGTTTTACAGAGACCAGCAGCACACTGAAAAAGCTTTTATCTGACTACTTTTTTTTTTTTTTTTTTTTTTTTTTGTGTCCGTTACTGACCGTGAAGGCACCACAGAGAATTGGGCTTTTGGACAGAAAAGCTGTTTTCTTCATATTCCCGAGTTGCAGAACATTAGGACAGAATGTAAGAAAAAGCCAAAGCATTCCCTGGTAACTTTTGTGGAAGTGACCCTGAGCAAGGCAATTAACACCCGGCTGGTCAAGTAGAACGGCTCCATGAACAACAGCGGAGGAACCTTGGATCCCGGAGGTGTGAACGTGTGGAACTGAATGTGGGCTGAAGCAGGGCGTTTCTGAAAAGCAGCCCAACACGCTCAGTCAAACTAGCCTGAGTAAATAAAGGCAAATAAATAAATAAAAGCCGGTATTTTTCAGAGCCCTGGGCCACAGTGGAGGAAGCACTGTCATGCTGGTTTGAAAAAGATCCCCCCGAACACCGTCTAAAGCGCACAGCGGGGAACGTTGCCTTGGCCCATATCCTGTTCAAATTCACCCCATTTCGGTTTATTCAAAACACAATATTCTCATTACGCTCAGTTGGCTCATTGCACTGTCATTTCATCTGGCTTTCTGCACACCAGCACATTAGCCCCTTTGGTCTAGTAATGTTCAGAACATAACCCATAAAGAACCATTGTAATGTGCCTCTGCCTCATTATTGCCAGGTCAGTGTATGGAGCAACACAGGAGAATAGGGCGCCTCGTATGGCTTGTTAATTCAACACCTTTCTCATTCACAGCAGCATTTGTACAGCTGGCCTTTTGAAGGGAGTTCAGACCATACACTCCTACACATGCAGACACATAGATATGCAGTGACACCGTGCACACACAGACACACAAACCCAACATCCCGGCTCTGACATCACTCCACACCAGTGGTTTTTGCCCAACCTTCAGCCCCCACCTTGGGAAATCACCCAGAGCCTGTCCAGCCACCAGGGCGTGAAATACACACCCCTGGAAAGCAACTGAGGTGGGTGGAAGGCTGGGGCCGCTGGGGGTGGTGAGGGGCCGGGAGGTGGCGAGCAGCAAGTGTGAGCGTGTGAGCTTTTGGAGATGGAAAAATGAGCGGAGAAGTCAAGAGACGAAATGCAAAGGGGGATGAGTGTGAGCATGCTCTGGAGGGAGGGTGTGTGTGTGTGTGTGTGTGTGTGGTGTGTGGATGTGTGGATGTGTGGGGGGGTGTCGATCGGGATCGGAGGGTTGGAGTGGTGAGAGATGGAATTGAAGACAGATTAAATGGACACTCGGAGGAGGAGATGCAAGGAGGGGGCGCTTTGAGAAAAAAGAAAAAAAAAAGTAAAAAAAAAAAAAGAGGAGGTCTGGGGGTGCACTCTTGGCCTTGAGACTGGGGCTCCGTCACGCATCACATCTCCAGGAGCCACTAGGGCCTGGCAATCCAGAGGGGAGTGGGCCTAACCTTTGTTACAGAGTAGGAGTGGGGAGTGACAAGGCATACCAGCATGTCTGACAAGTCAGAGCAGTTGGCCGGGAGACCTCTGAATGTGGTCAGGTCTGACGCTAGCCATCTGTAGCTTCCAAACGGATTGTTTTAATTGATGAAAACTGTCCCGGGAAGGATGTTGGAGATCGTGCTTGGAGGAGAAAACAAAGAGTGGTTGGCGATGTGTTGATTAAACGTTCACCGAGTTATTTCAGCAAGCAAACAAGAGCCGTACACCCTTGGAGGAACTCTAATGGTAGCGAAATCAAAGGGAGTGTATGTTCATCTGAAAGACAAATAGAAATATGCATGATCAGATTTGAGTATTCCTCAAGTCCCCGGTTGGATGTGTTCATCCTTATTCTGTTCCCTCTAAGCGCTCTCTTTAATGTCACCCAGCGAAGGGAAGTGATGAAATGGAGCAATTATGTATCCATTTGTGCTATTCAGGTGAAACCAGGTGTAAAATTTCCAATCTGTGCACCTGCTGTATCCTCCATTCATTGTGCTTTCTCACCAGTGTTGCCTGTTAGACGATAATATTCCAAATATGGACAAAATATTACACACAATAAATCTATTTAACATTAACATATTGCTTTCTGCGGAGAAACATGGTCGTTTCTTTTTTTTTTCCTCTCCTTTGTGTAAGTTTATCCCGCTGAAATTGCAGCGGCTAAGTGATGACAGCCAAACGCAAACAAATTTATATGAGACGCATTATACGGGATTGTTGAATTGTTGAGTTCCGCTGTAATAAGAGAAGGAACAAACTGCAATAAAGCAAAATTGTCCCTCATCAAGCAGCAACATGCTTAATTTGATATCCAGATATTTAGGAATATGAGAAAGAAAACAATGGAGCATTCTCATCCAGACTAGGGAGAAATACATTCTTTGGTGAAAACAGATAGCCTAGTCATCTCCCGTCGGGCTGTAGATTAATTTTCATTTTCCAAACAGTTTGTGCATATAAATATTCATGAACCACCTTGAAAAGCATTGGGCGACTTTATAAGGCGGTCAGCGCAGAAACCAACAAAAACTCCCCCTCCCTTCCGCGCAGCTGTGGTGGGGGTTTGGGGGGGGTTAGTTCATGATGAAAGACTCTCACTATCCACGACCTTTCCAGTCTAAAACAAAGATTTGCACAATTAACTACTTTTAAATGTCATCCAACTGCCAAATCTGCATATCAACGCCGAGCCTCGCATAGAAATTAGGATGTTTGTGGAGGAATCGTTTTTCCTTCCTTGTCCCAAAAACCCGGCGCTTCTAAATAGTGTTCTCTCTCATTTAGCCAGGAAGGAAAATGTAAATGTCAACATATCTTGTGCGGAGATCCTTCTGTTGCTAATTAACCTTTGCCGTTTTAGAAGCTAGACTGAGCTCTGCCTAAACACTGCAATTAACTTCAGCTTGAGAGACAGAGAGACAACATCTACACGGAGCCATGCAACCGGGAAATCACAGTGACTTCATTATCCCTCGGTCGACGCACTGTTGCACACCTCACTTACTTATTTATTTACCTATATTTTTTTTTTGAGGGTGATCATCAGTTGATATTTTCCCCCGGGCAGCAGAAAGAGCCTTGTGGGGAGGACTCCCAAATTTAGCGGATTAACAAATCTCATTTCATTTATCTTCACCAGGCCTGGACAGGAAACTGGTTTAGCTGTAGCCCCCGGTGAGAGGAAAACCATTATAGGGGGGAATCTTAGACTAATAAATCTCCATGCGTCCATCTGACGACCGCCAGGGTCTGTTGTGTTTAACTTCGACTTCCCGATGCGGAAACTGGGAGGAAGTGTCGTCTTCCACTAACCGACCATCCATTGGCTCTCCTCTGATGTTCTCTACGGGTCCTCGGGCTGTGAAAGCTCGGACTCTTCTGGAGTCACGAATACCAACTCTGAGCGCTCTCCCGCTGCTCAAAGGCAGTGTCAGTTACAAAGTCAACCCATTAACATCTTCACTATTCAACCCGACTCTCTTTCCCAAAATACAGAATCAACATGAGTCAATAGCCTGGGCGGAATACTGAATACCACAGGTACCCTGGGCAAGCACAAATATCCCCCCCTCACCCGCCCCCGCTACCGCTGGAATGGGGTGAGAACAGTATATGATGATTGACGGGAAATATTTTGCTGTTATACGATGATTAATATTGAAACATGCGCCGGATGCATTCCAATGATTGACAGAATTTCAGAGGAAAAGGAAGAATCTGGGTTTGAAGAGGGCAGGGGTCAATAGTGGAGAATGCTGGGAGACGCCAGAGTAAAGTTGACACAGTGTTGAATGAATAGGAACGGAGGACGGCTTCAGAAGTCTCGACCCTCCGCAGTCGGTGGGCGAAATCGAGCGAGAAACAAAGAGACAGTTCAAACAAAAGGGAGGAGAATAGTCGAAGATTTAATTAAACCACAAAACACATCGAACACAGGACGCCGCTTAAGGCGAAGAGCGGTGAAGATCGTCCTCGCAATCCAAGCGCACGAGTGTTTCAGGCATAACGAAGTGATGTCCTGAGAGAGGATAAGGGCTGTTCTTTATCAGATTGATACTGCAGTAGATACGACCAACAAATGTCAAGCATCATCGTCAACAATCAGCAAGTCACTGCCTGTAGAACGCCTCGCGCCGCTGTGGTCCACTGGCAGCTGGAGAAGTATTCAGTGAGACCCTTACTTGTGTAAAAACTTTCTCTTATCAGCTTAATGTACTTTAAATATGAAAAGTAAAAGTATTCATTGCACAGTAAAAGGGTCCCTGCGGTGTGTTACTGTTATATACAAAGTTTCTGGTTTCATTTTACTGCTGTACATGTTTAGTTTGAGTTCATTTAACTGACTTTATGTACCGTTGGGCGACTGAATCACAATAACATCATCACACCGTGTTGTATGTTGGTCCTGTGAGAGCATTGTTTCTCTAAAAAACAGACTAAACTTTTCAGGAGTTCAGAAAAACAGTGCTATTTCAGTTATGGGAATAATGCACTTTGCTGTGTATCTAAGAAGGAAAAAAAAAAACGGCTTTACATTTAGACACGCATATGTTCAAAACAGGCAAGGGCTGAGAAATGGGTATTTGGAAAAAAAAAAAGCAGAAATATAAATCAGAAAAAATCTCTTTAATTAAGTAGGCGAGCTCCATCGTTGGGAACAGAACTGGACATGGTTTAGTAGGTGACTGCGGTGAGAATGCTCAGGAAACTGAACTCCACTGCCAACAATGCATCTCATCCACTTCACCATTGGGGAGAGCACCTTTAGCCACAGGCTGACCCCCACCCCCAATTTATTGTATGCTGTGCATACTTAATTTTTAAGTAGTTTTATTTTTATTCTCATCTTGTTTGTTGAACATACTGTGTCTAGAATAGAATACAGTAGAATAACAGAGTAGAAGTACTTAATTAATCCCAAACAGGGAAAATGGCATGTAAGAGCAGCATCATGATAGAAAAACAACAAAATAGAATAAATAAGTGAATAAAAGGAATTATATATATGTATTCAACATATATACAGTAAAAGGCAGTACAGTATAATATTTTTGTCATTATGACCGGGGACTAATAAAGGCTTATTCAATTCAATTCAATTCAATGACCAGGTTAGACGTCAGCTGAGTTTATTGTACTGTGAAATGGCGCATTGGAGGAATGATCTTATCCATCCATCCATCCATCCATCCATCCATCCATCCATCCGTAATGCTCTACAACAGAACTTTACCACGTTTCTTGACAACACAGCGACGCTAATATTACAGTGTAACTAAACCAGAGCCTTCATAATGACTTGATCCAATGTTTTACTTCTTCAGAGGAAGTTCAGAGGGAGCCACAACTACTTATCGAAGGACATCAGTCAATGTCATCTATGATTAAGTCTTCAAAAAAAAAAAAAAAATTAAAAAAGAACTAATTTCTTAGAAAGGCCAGACTTGTGTCCTTGCTGGTCCATCATGACAAATGTCCTGTATGGTCAGTGTCAACTCTTATCAGCACCTCATTAAAAATGTAATGACCACATGAATATTTACCATGTTTAATTACCGATCTCTATTGCTATTCTGCCCTACACACTTTTTTTTTTTCCTTTCCGGAGGGCAGACTCTCATCCCAGTGCTGGCCGAACGCCTCCTTCCACCTTGATGAATATTGCAGTAGTCCGAGTAGTGTGAGCATTGATGGGATCCACCTCAATCAGTGGGAGAATCGATGGCATACACTCACATTTGCAAAGGCGCTAATTGGCAGTGGTAAAATTCAGCAAGCTGCATAATTTACCCAAGAGAGAACGAGGAGTGGGTGTTAGGAGATCGGCTCATTTGTAGTATAAATAAATATATATATATATATATATATATATATACACACATACACACAAACTGTCATTCTAAAATCACATACAGAGAAAGCAGAGAGCACGTTATAAATATCTCTGCACGTCAGGAAAAATAGAATAGAAAACTGAAGGTAGAATCATTTTGACTGAGACACTACCGTTGTTTTTTGGAATACATGATTAGATAGTTGGATTTTCCCAGCATATGAAAAAGATTCAGAAAAAAATGCACAGTAAAAATTGCAAATGTTTCTTTTTATTTTTTTTAACCCGCAAAGACCCAAGCATCCACCACCAGCCAAAGGAATCTACTGATCTAATATGCATAATAACTATTCATACACTCATCCTATTAATACCTGTCAATAATTGGTGTAATCTGTAGTTATTTATCTTTTCATGGTCGTCAGATATGACCCATGTGGGTGTTCAGAGGCTGCGTAGTTACCATGGAAACGCCGTCATCTTCTACAACATGAGGTTGAATCAGTGACAGTGGACACAATGGCTTTTATTCATTATTTCTATATTTTGTTGAAAAAGCAACTTTTTCCTTATTTCTTCATTTTTTAAAAATTTCATGCAATAAACTTTGAATTTGTGAACAGTGACACGATCAGTATATTAAATATAGGAAGATAACCAAATAATGCAAAATGCAGGGGATTAATCATTCATTTTGATAAATTATTTGAGAAAGACAAAACAATATATAGCTGTGGGTCCTAAAGGGTTAAAGGGAAAACCTGAGGTAAATATCCAGGACACATTTGCACTTCTAGTGTAATGTTTGAAAGTTTAGTCAAAGTTCAGCTCATTGAGGAAATCCATGCGTTATTGAATTCTATTAATGAGTTATAAAGTTGCTTAGTGCGGAGTGCAGTGGGAGGGAGTTGTAGCGGTGTGAAGTCTGTGTTGGACTTTTGACCACAAAGATTTATGACAAAGCCTCTAGAATAGATCAGAGGCACCGAGGACCTCGCCAAACCACCCTGGAACCCAAGAAAAACAGCAGACGGGCTGTTATCATCGGCGTAGAAAGACACTCCGGTTGAAATGGAGTGAAGTGTAACTAAAACAAACGACACAAATCTCCCAAACAAACGAGCTGCACATGTATCTTCATGAACTTTAAATGCAGCTTGGACATGGATTCTACGCCTTTGATTCACTTCCCACCGCTCTGCCTACACGTAAAACACATCCCACAGACGGTTTTTAAACTGATGGAGTTGCGCGTGCATCCGTTTTGACACATTTCTCGTCCGTGAGGAGAAAAGTCGGTGATGAAAACAGTCCCCGTTGGTTTTCACTAAGGCTGAGAAAAGACATCCTGAGGTGCGCCTCGAGTGAACGCTGCGCCACGCTGATAAAAACCGTGTTGACAACACAAAGAATCTCTCAATGAAGAACCAACCTCTGCATCCCGTTTGATGCCATCTCCCGCTTTTGATCGGGAGACATGAAACAACACAAACACGGCGAACAGTAAAATAGGCACTTGAAAGCGGCGATATTGTCAGAGACTAAGGACATATTGAGTGGCAGCTTTTTTAGCTCTTTGAGGCCTTAGCCGCCACGCTGGGTAACAAGCTGATGCCTCCGCGCTTTGTATCAGACACCGAGCAGCTGTGATAGTGACGACGCTGACCTTGAATTCACAAGTTAAAGTTGATCGTGGCGTCATACTTCTGAAAGGACAATATGCCATTAGTACACACGAGGTTTATGGAGAGACAGAGGTGGAGTGTTAGAAGTGACGTGTCAAAGCAGTGATGCATCATAGTCCACTGGTTGTAGCGCTGTTAATAGTACTGGTTACTGTCTATACAGCGTCTACACTGATATGTTACTTTCACTGTTTATAGTACTGTTACACTGATATATAGTAGTCTCACTGTTTATAGTACTGTTTACACTGATATATAGTAGTCTCACTGTTTATAGTACTGTTTACACTGA
>JAPTHA010000029.1:24068579-24086108 GCA_029814585.1 Gymnapogon annona
TACTACTACTACTACTACTAATAATAATAATAATAATAATAATAATAATAATAATAATAATAATAATAATAATAAAATTAACGGTACTAGCATTGGTTAACAGTACTGGCACCAGCAGGTCCATGGAAAAACTCATGACAACAATCAAAAAGACAGAAAAACAATAACAGAAATTGCAGGAAAAACACACACGAAAGACTGAAGAGCTGCTGTAAAGAGCTGCTGCTGGTGTGGAAGAGTTGAATATAATAATAATAATAATAATAATAATAATAATAATAATAATAATAATAATAATAATAATAATAATAGAATATTATATCACTGAAAAAAACGTTTTAACGGGAGAAAAAAATATTTGGGATCTGACACAAAAGTAGTACTGGGCCTTTGTGGGTTAATAAACTGTATATTTTTTCATGTCAAGTTGCAGAACTGCAAATCATGAGTGCTCAATGTTGGATCCATTTTCATTGTGATTTACAACATTATTCCTCACGACTGATGTGGAGGAAAGAAAGAATCAAAGTTAAAACTTTACCCGAGACATTGATCACAACAAGGAGTTTGTGCAAGAACGAGTGCAACAGAAAAGACAGAATCAGAGAAACAAATGCGACAAGATGTTCTGCAGCAGCTCATAATAGGACTGATCCAAATATTCCCTGGAAAGTCTCTTTGTTTTCGTCAGTCTTTAAGTTCTGCCAGTCTACCCGCGCGTGACGACTTCTTCCAACAATGTATTTGGTTCCTTTTATGGTTTTGGCGAGTTTTTCGTTCCACGTTGTTCTATTGCCAGGTCATTAAAATGCATTTCCAGGAGAGGAAATTGATCCCTGTGTCTCTGTCACACACACGTGGTGACATGCTGTGAGTAATATTCGGCCAAAAACATCAATTTAGCTCAGAACAGTGTCTTTCCTGTGTACTCTGAGCTGCATTAAGAGAAACAGACAACGAGGAGGAAAGGCAGGAAGGTCAGTCAGCAGCCAGAGCAAGCACGTCTATTTTTATCAGGAAAGAATTACGCCAGGTGCATTGTGCCTTTCATGTGGGGGCTGCCATTTTGACATGAACAGTTTTCTTTCTTTCTTTCTTTTTTCTTCATTTGTTTTTGTTTGTTATGCTTGCCATCTTCACATTAACAGTTGTATTTATTTATTTGTTTGGTTGTTTATTATTTATTTATGTGTTTGTTTATTATTTATGTCTTTATTTGTTTATTATTTATTTATTAACTTGTTTATTATTTATTTGTTTGTTCATTTGTTTATTATTGATTTATTTATTTATTTGTTCATTATTTATTTATGTTTTATGTTTGTTTTTATTTATTGGTGGGTCAGTTTTGGAGTTTCACAGAACCAAAGGAACATTCTTTTTTTTTTTTTTTTTGGATTCCTTCAAACTAAATCACACTTACATTGTGTGGCACCAAGTCAAAAAAGTTGGGATATTTGTTTTGGTTGAATGTGTACATAGGGTTGAGAGGCATTAAAATGACAAAATCATTGTCAATCATGCATAAAGCACATGGAGGACTACATCCAATTGGAGTTTACTCCATACCAGGCCCAGGCCTTTTACTGCATGCCATTACTGTTTCACTCCTCCTATTTTCTGTTTCTAATAAAGGCAAAAAAAAAAAAACAACAAAAAATGTAAAATGTATTTTACAAAATGTACAAAGAATTATCTGGGTTTTCCTTATTTCCACAGTTCAGACCTTTATCCAAACTCAACTTTTTCAGCATTTGATTTCATGCCCCACGACTGTTGATTCAAGTGAAATAGATTAATGATATTAACAGAGAGATAGTGAAAAAGGAACGAGCTTGCCGTCGGAAAAAAAATGTCAAGTGTCTGTCTACATTCTATGAGTCAGACTAAACACTGGCAAGAAAAAAAATGAAATAAAAAGAAAAAACATCACAGTTGAAAATCCGTACTGTGGCACAGATTCCAAAATGTGACTATACTCCAGTCACAATATCATATTATAAAGACACAATAGTGTTATGAGAGAACATGCATATTCCTTTTGTGTCACCCTCTTCCTTTGTCGCACATTTGAATGGAATAACTCCCTGTGGGGGATTATGAGGGCGTACCAGTTGGTATCCTTATTGATATTCTGCGCCACCCACCTTACGAGGTGAGGAGAAACTTTTGGAGGTGCAGTTTGTCAAAAGACCACATGAACCCTTGGACCACGAGGTCAGGTCAGTGTTCGCCAAACTCTCGGCCAGACGGGTTTGTTTATGTGCTTGGGAGAGTCAAGCGCCGCTCGCATTCTGATGGAGAGCCCCTGCTTGCTCCATTTCTCTCTCTTTCTCTCTCTCTCTCTCTCTTTCGATGGCTCTCCATATACTTCTTTATGTGTCCTTCGTAGCAGTCAGGTGGAGCGGAGGAGGATGAGGGAAGGGGATGGTGATCGAGGAGGAAGTGTGGAGAAGAAGCAGCGGAGTGGAGGGAGGAAGAGGGGGTGGTGGTGGTGGCGGGAGGGAGTGGGGGCTCAATCAGTGAGTTTGGCAGTGGCTCCTCAGCGGTGTGGATTGGAACACCGGGTCATTCCTCCGATCTTTTGTACCGGCTTCCTAGTTGGAGCTCCGTTGAACTCAACACAACTATCAGATGGCAGAGGATGCCCTTATAGTGGCACGGCAGAGCGGCGGCCGGGGGGGGGGGAGGAGATGGGCAACGTTTCAACTAAAAAGGCCCTTGAAGGTCTTTACAGGCCCAAACGATCAACGTCGACGTTTATAATGAGCCGCTGAAAGGAGCTGAGATGCACCGGAATCCCCACAGCCGTGTCGACAAGGAAACACAGTGTAAATAAACCCCATCACAACAAAGGCTAATTCTGGACGACACAAATGTGGAGCCCGTCTGCGGCATAATCGCACTGGAATGTTGTACATGAGGGTTATATTTAGGAGAACAGAAACTGTTTTGTGCGAGTGCAAAAACATTCAGATATAAGAAAAAAAAAAATTATCTTTTAGTTCTTTCACAAACGCTGACCGAGCAAACATTTTAATGAAGCGTTTCTATTTTAACCCTTTCGTACATGAATTATGATACCTTACTTCAAGATTTCTTTGTGACTTTGACATTAAGACTCATTCATGTGAGAGAAAACAAGCTTTAAATAGCTGAATAGTGACCACTTTGCATGAAAGGGGACAAAATATTTAGAATTTTAAAAATAATTTTTCGGGGTTTGCCAGGTGTCACAAGAAAGCATGTAAATAATGCATATTTCCTACAGATGATATGCGGTATCATGAAGCAAATAGAATCTATACATATTACTTTTTTCTTATAATAATAATAATTTCATGGTGCCTTTAAAGCTCTCAAGGCTGCCTTACAAGATAAAAACAACAACAACAAGATGTCTTGTGCGCTTCCTTACAACACGGCTGCTACTGTAAAACGACAATTTCCTTGACAGTCTGTGTCACCTGTGACATTAAGACTCATTCTAAAAAGAGAAAAAATTTTTGAAATAACTCTCCACTGTAGTGACCACTATGAAAGGGTTAAACTACTACTGAGAAGCAAAAGCATCGACTGATCTTGACACGTTTGTATGAAGATAAGAACCCAGAAGCAGGCCAACTAGATTCAAAAATGATAAATGCTTTTATTTTTAGGTCCACAGGGAATATACACACTTAACTTTAATTAATTCAACTATGAGAGATTCTAATAAACAAAAAGCGCAGTCGAAAAACATGGGAATAACAATATCTGAACTTTTAACCAAAAAAAGCCACAACGGTAAAATAATAAATCTATCAAGATAACACAAAATCACTCTTAAAGAGGAATAATACAATTTGTTCAAAAATAAACAGATGTCAATCTATAATCCAAAAGTCTAAACAAACTCTAAATCGCTCTACTGAGGAAAGTACACTTTGGAGTCAAATCAAACATGAACAAGATAAATCAATTTCAATATTAAACTAGACTATAACACAATACTCACAAAAGGATTCGTTGAAGACCTGACAAGAGAGGGTGCAGACACAGTGCATGAAGCTCCACGATCTGACAAAGGACTGAGGACAAAACACTGACTTATAAAGGGAAGGGTTCACACAGGTGACACACATTGGGGATTGATTATTGACGAGACAACAGGTGGGGATGGGCACTGGGAGTGAAGTTAGAAGACACACTAGGACACAGGTGTCAAACATGTGGCCCGGGGGCCAAATCCGGCCCGCCAAAGGGTCCAGTCTGGCCCTTCAGATGAATCTGTGCAATTCTGAAATGACACTGAAGATATTAATGATAATATTAGTTCAGGTTCCACATTCAGACCAATTCAATCTCGTGTGGGTCAGACCAATACACTACACGGTATACAATACAACAAAATAACCTAAAAATACTCACAACTCCAAATTTTATCATTTATTTACAGTCAAACAAAGTAGTATCTAACAAACAATGTGAACAACCTGAAATTACTTAAGAAGCTAGTTCAATTTTAATAATATTCTGCCTGTTATTAAATATTATGTCACTTCAAATTTAGTTATGTTATATAAGTTGTAAATTGAAATATATATTATTATTGTCGGTTATTATGTGCACTACATGTGTAAATGTTAAACTGGATTCTAATAGTTGAAATTGCACTTATCTTTTCAGTTTGTTTGTGTTTATTCATGTCTCTTTGAAGGACAGTTTTTAGATGTGAACATTTTCGTCACATAATTTGACTTGTTTCACTCTAAAAACATGGAGGAAAGTTTGGAGTTGACATTATTTAAGCATTATTACGATATTATTTTACTGGTTTGGTCCACTTCAGATCAAATGGACCTGAATGTGGCCCCTGAGTGAAATGAGTTTGACACCCCTGCACTAGGATATAGACACAGGACCCAACAGGAAGTGACAGACTAAGACAGGAAATGCATTGACATGACTTGACAGACCCGCATCATAACAGATCTAAAATGTTAAGTATCTTTCACTGTATTAATTCCATAATACATCGGGGGGGGAAAAATTAAATGTAGGTAAAAGTCATCATAAAAAAGTTCCCATCTAGTGGCCACTATGCATTTAAGGGTTAAACTACTACTAAGGATCAAAAGCATTTACTGATTTGAAAAGTTAAGTAGGTTTTGCAGTGTAAATCCCATAATACTTTGGGGGGGGGGGGGGTTAAATACAGGTAAAAGTCATCACAAAAAAGTTCCTATCTTGTGACCACTACGTACAAAAAGGTTAAACTACTACTGACGACCAAAGGCATCGACTGATCTGAAATGTTACGTAGCTTTTGCTGTATTAATCCCATAATACATTAAGAAAAAAGGTTAAATGCAGGTAAAAGTCATCACGAAAAAGTTCCGATCTAGTGGCCACTAAGCATGAAAGGGTTAAAGACAAAAACTAGCATAAAAGTTCTGGCTTTACCACATGCCACGTAGAACATTCTCAGTATGCCTTGGCACAGGATTTGCATACCTTCACTGCTGGGATGAACTACATTGTTCCAAAAGATATTCCCTCATTTGGTGTTTTGATGATAGTGGTGAAAAGTGCTGCCAAATACTGTATGTGTCATCCCAAAAACCTCCCGTAGGTGATCATGTGGGCTGATGAGCCGTGGCATATGCACTTCATTTTCATACTCACAAATGTACTCCGTGAGCCTTTGTGTCCAATGGATGAAAGCATTGTTATTCTGGGGAAAAAAATGTTTTTTTTTCCTCATTGTAGACGAGAACAGAGACACATCATGCAAAAATGAGCTCATATTAGACTTTTACATAAAGACCATTACACATCGGCTGGCAGAATTAGACAGCCGTTACCTTCCACTCATGCTTAAAGATAGCACTGGCTGTCTGCGGATTCTTAAAAAGTCTTACATTTGTTTGTCTAAAATGAAGGCCTTAATTATCCTTAAAAATGACAACTCAATCCTAAAATCCACCTTTCAAAGATCTTAAAAATGCCACAAACGCAATAAACTACATTGCAATATTTTCTTAGGTTGTACAGTGAAATCTTTGTAAACAATCTGGCAAATTTGTAATTAATGTCCTGCATTTTAGCACAACAGAGCTGTAGAACAAGTTGCCTATCTATCTATCTATCTATCTATCTATCTATCTATCTATCTATCTATCTAGCTATCATCTATCCATCCATCTATCCATCTGATGATTAAGATGAAATGTCTTTAACTTGTTTCTATCTATCTATCTATCTATCTATCTATCTATCTATCTATCTATCTATCTATCTATCTATCTATCTATCAGATGATATCAGATGAAATGTCTGTAATTTGTTTAAAGAGGCCTTAAAAAAATGTCTTAAATTTAACTTCCTTAAGACTGCAGATACCCAGTAGCAGCTATAGCTCACCATAACAAGACACGCAGCAATAATTCCTCTAATGTGTTAAAAGAGACATGACTTCCTGCAGAACGTGCTTTTTATCTCACCTGTGGCTGTGGTGGAGAGTATTCATATTTTAATGAGACAGTCTTGTCACGGTGGGACTAAATACGCTCATCGTCTGTGCGTGATCTGGAGGAGCCGCCGCTGTATCTGTTCAAAATAATGAGCACATCACTTTAGCGGCCTTATGGACTGGAGTGTATGGCGCCCCCCCCCCCCATCCCCATCCCTAGGATAGACCTGAGCAGCCTCGCGGTGAACTCTGCGACCTCTGAACCTAGACAGACGCTACAGTCGGGTAAAGCCGGTGTGATTCAGGAGGCAGAAGAAAACCGATGAAACGATGGCGCTTTTTGAAAGGGTGCGGAGAACGTTTTAGAAAAAACAGATGTATGGGGGAAAACATGGTGAAAGACAGGAAGACGATTGGAGAATAGAGGGAATATGGAGAGAAAGACGGAGAGAGGGGAGGGGGAGGTGAGGGTGAATAAGGGAGACGGAGGAGATGCAGCGCACACAACAGCCCGGGCGCCAAACCATCTAAATTGAGTGTAAATAAAGAACTGCAGCAGTGTTTGGCAACTGCCCAATTGCCATGCAGGAAGTGTAAAGACGGGATGATTGAATAGTTTTTCGGACTAACAACATTGTGCCTTTCAGATGAGCCCAACCCTCATCCTTCATCCACACCAAGACAGTCAGTTATTGGTGCTGTTATGAGCGATGATGTTAATTATGTATCTGACTATTTTTACACCAAGAAACAAGGGCAGATCGGATCATTACCGGGGCTGGGGCTGGCAGACGGGTTGGCAGGTAGACGGTGTGATTTGAAAGTAGAGCAGACAGATGGGCGAGTGAGACTGTGATTACCTGAGGATGAGAGATGATTGCGGTGGAGATAGCCCCTGTCATTAATCAAACAATGGTCGATATGTTGCTCGGCGGCGCTGGCCTTGATACATAGGCTGTACTTTGAGACTAAACACTGCGGCTAGAGGCAAAAATAAATTAATGAATCAAACAAAAAAATAGGGGGACGTTTATTTTTTGGTGGGGTTAAATCTATGCCTGACGTTTAACTGAACTCTGATATCATCCTGATGTGTTCAGCACACTTACGAGGAATGTGTGGATTAAAAGGGATTATTCCTTTTTTTATTTCAATTCATTTCAATTCAATCCACATTATTAATCCCCAATTCAATTTTTGTCAACAGCAAAAACTAAAAAAAAGGCACCAGAAACATACAACACACACAACATCCACTCTTTTGGCACGGCAGCCAGAGCTATCAGCAAATAATAATGTTATATAATAAATACCTATACATTCGATACACAATACGGCTCTCTGGAATCCATGTTTAATCTTATTAATGGAAGATTTAAAAGACATTGGATTTTGAAAAAGATGTGTTTCCCAGATTGAGCAAACACAGATAATCACAGATTATTTCTTCTGCAATTTCCCCACAGGGATAAATGTTTATTAAAGTGTTAATTGATTAGATACACTGAAGAGTATGATGAGGTTTAATGCTATTATTGTTATTATCACATATGTATATCCAGTGGCGGGCTGTGCATTTCAAACCTGGGCCTGCAGTGATGTCCTACCTGACTTAATCCACCTCTTAAAACCATAATTCTGATCCGTGGCTCTACACATGATGCATTTAAACCAAAACACATACAACTGCATCACCTGAACATAAAGTCACGTACAACAGAGTTATATTAGTCTACTGAGTACACTAATAGAAGAGAAACAAAAGGAACTGATATCAATCAGACACATGTTTATATGTGGTATTCACTAGGTCGGACCAGATGCACACGGATGGACCCAGGTCTGCACACGTCCGGTGTCTGAAACCTGTGTCTGATCAATGTCAGTTCCATACAGACCAGTTCTCTACAGACCAACTATTCACGGGGAAATAAACAAATACTTATATTTTGTTAATAATATATTTTTGATAATACTAACTTACTTTTCAGAGCCTGCCAGCCAGGTGTATGGTTTGTACTTATCAACTACGTGGCGGATAAATCCTTTTTCCTGCTGAGTCAAACTTTAAAATGTCAGGTCAGCCGGCCTCTCTTTACAGTGTCTTTTCTTGAAAAGTTTTTCCTGAGAATGGCCTTGTAACTATATCTGCGACAAAATATCTTCGACTCCTTCAGCCATCGTGGGTTGAAAAAACTAAAACAACTTGTCGCGCTAGACAAATGATCTATTTCCTTATTTCCTGTTTATCACATTGACGTGTCTACTCAGGACAGTTCTGCCTCTCTCTATCGCATGGCCAATCAAAAGACGTGCACGTGCTGATGCTATGGTAGGCCCGCTAGCTCGCTCCAGCGAAGCCAAACTTGCCATTGATTGGTTAATGCCATAGGTCCGTTCTCATTCACTTTAAGCTACCTTGTGCCAGCACTACCGCTTCTGAAGGCTTAGAGACAGATTTTGGACCCTGGCAACATATGATAATGAATAATGATTGGATAAAAACTCTAACATAAAGCCCGTCCTCCAAATGTCCACATGGGGCTGGAAGCTAAGCAACCAACGTAAGAAAGAATGAAATGAATTGTATTGACCATGGGGAATAATTTAATATATATTTGTGGAAAAAAATATACATTTAAAAAATATATTCCTGATTATATTTTTAGGCCAGCAGAGAAGGCCTTACTGGCCTTGAGGGTCCACCACTGTATATCTGACGTCTGCACGAATGGTAATAGACCTGATCAAACAAGCACTTACCCCAAATTCCTCGACTCTTTACCTGCATTATGTCAAAAACAAAGGTCAGATATTGTGACTTTTGCGAGGTGTGTGCTCAGTACCGTCCCTCTGCAACACCAACACACTGCTCGCTCCCAGCAACACACACACCACCACAAACACTACGTCAGTACATGAGAATGCCTGAGCATCAGCTGGACACTGACTGCAACTGATTATATAATTCAACACAACGACTGTCTGAATGCTTCATAGTGTGCCTTTAAATACTGACGGAGCTCAACTACACTGGTAAACATTGCAAACGTGTGCACAGCACCAAACACTACACCAGAATGCTCACTGTCTTTATGCCATTTTAGTGAAACTTTATAATTTCATGTATGTATATACTTGTTATTGCATCTCTTTCACCCGTATTATGCAATTTTGTATGAATCTCATTTTATTTCTTGTACAATTGTACTCTTTATTTCTGTACTCTTTCACCTCTGTTTATGCAATTATGTTGAAATTTGTGTCATTTCTTGTACTTTTATCTTGTTGAATTCTTATTAATTAGGGTGTAGCAATTTGGTTAAAATTTCATTTTATTTCTGGCACTTTTATATTTACTTTTATTAATTAATGTGTAATCGTATATTAATATGTTTATTCCTTGTAAATTTTTAGGTACTATACAAGTAAAGTTGTATTATTATTATCACTACAGCTGTGCATGGTTGAGTAAAATAATTTTTTCTCTGTCGTACATATGCTGGGCTTATATATATATATATATAAAGGAGACAGACCCACCGATCGATAAACTACGAATAATAAATAACCCAGCTTAGAGGAGCCCACCCGAAACCGGAGTGTTTACTGATCCTACCCAAAAAAAAAGAAGGGTTTTATCATTCACAAATACCACATAGCATTTATTTTAGTTGTTTTTTTTTAATGTCTTTACAGCGTCTAAGAGTGGTTGTACCATCGTAATGTATCTCGGGTCTTTAACACATGTTTACAACCAATCATCCCAAGCAGAATGTTTTTTTTTTTTTGGCCATCGATTTGTTGATTGCAGTCGAGATCAGAGCGATACCAGGTTTCTCTGTGTTTGAAAAGGATGGAGTTGTTCGTGCAGACGTGAACGCCAGAGATAAAAACACACCCCGAATGGCACAGCCGTGCACAGACACACACACACACATGCACAAACGCACACACACACACAGACTTGGAGGCACAGAAGCATGTGTGCGCTTACACACACATTCACACAAGTGGGACGGCTGTGTGCAAGGTCGAGCTGGTGCATCCCCTCCACTCCCCTCATCCTTTTCCTCCATCTTTCCCCATATCCCTCTTTCTGTCTCCGTCTGAGCGCGTCACCTTTCTGCCCTCTCCCTCTCCTCCCTCCCTTCTCTTTCCATCTCCATGTGTCAGTGGTCCGGGTCCCTTCACTCCCATATCACTTTCCCTCCTTTTCCTCCCTTCCTTTTTCGTCCTCTCCTGACAGGTCAACTCCTGACCTTGTGCCCCGACTCGCCGCTCTCCGTCTCTGACTCTTCTCGGTAACACCAGCTGCCAGCCTAGTTGGCCATAACAGTCTAGGCCGAGAGCTGGAATCCAAACACAACCAAAGTCTAACCTTGATACAGATAGCTGACTTTTATTTATCCCAATGCAAAACATCTGTCATAGTTGGAGTCCAAAAGTACTGGTTCTTTTATTTATTTTTTTGCTCTTGTTTGTTGCGATCACGTCAATTCCCAGCAGTGGCGGGTGGGAGGCATCTCTCTGTACAGAAGTACGCACCGGAATAGCTGCAAGGACAATGAGTATGTCACTGCTGTTTTTGTACTCCGCCTCGCAACATCGACAATGTTTTAAATTCCTTGTGTTATTGCACGAGTCTAATGTAAAAATCATTTGTGCGTGGATTTAGCCTCACGTCAGACACAGGGAGTTTTTAAACTGAACTGGGGTGGCCATTCACCATGGAATATCAGGTATAACAATATGTAATGCATATCACACTGGGAGATCAGCGTAATGAGTCTTTGTCAAAATAAATAAATAAAATACTGATTGGAGTCATGCAGAGTGGTTCAAAGAATTCATGAATAACACAGCTGTAAAGTGAGAGAAATCTAAAACAATTACCCAGAGAAATGCCATGCTATTAATTGATTCAGATCGTTGTAATTACTTCACTGTCTAAAGCATTCACAGATCAAATAGATGAAAAAGTTCTGATCACATCCAAATTTAAAAAATAAAAATAAAACCTGCAGTCAGTTTGTCGACCGTGTTGAGCTGAAGAACATTTCGAATCGATTCAGTTTAACGCTGGAGAAGAGGAGCAGGTTTTTGAAAAGAACTAGCTTATATAACGCACTGTTCCACCATATTAAAAGACAGATGTTTATTGCTGTTTGAATTGCTGAAGTGCGGAGGGGTTTCAGGGGCTGATTAGCCCCTTTCAGTAACACACACACACAGGTGGGAGATGTTCAAGAGAGTTGATGCAGACATTATTCTGTCTGTTGTCTGGTACAGAGTCCAGGTGAGCTCATGCATGACAAGAATCGGGAAACCGAGAAAGTGAGCAGAATGGTGATGATGATGATAATGATTATGATGATGATGATGATGATGGTGATGTTGATGACGATGATGATGACAGTGACTATAATATGGATGATGACGATGTTCATGATGATGTTGATGGTGATGATGGTGATGATGATGACGATGATAATGATGACCATGAAATTCTTGATGCAATATTCGTAATGTGATCATGATAATAAAGATGACGATGGTAATGATGATGATGATGATATGATGTGGATGACGATGTTGATGATGATAAAGATGATGACGATGATAATGATGACCATGAAATTCTTGATGCAATATTCATAATGTGGCATGAGTTTTTACCATCACAGTTATTGTCTCCTGTCCTCAAACTCTCCTTTGTTTTTTTTTTTCTTCCCCCAAACATCGATACATCTGATTTAACATATTATATGAACAAACATAATGTTAACGCGAATGGTTTCATCCTCACCACACACAAGCTCCAGCGGAGAGTTTCCACCCCAGACGTTTTAGAGTAGTGATTTGTCTCTATCACTATTTACCCTTAACTGCAACTAAGAAGAGTATTTCCAGTTAAGTGAGAACCCGCCTGAAATATCGGACATCAAAGACACTTAGACCTAAAATAAAACAGTCCAATCCAAATGGCTGAACTGAAGCTGATTAACTCAGCCTTGTATATATATTAACTGACAGCCAAGTGACGTGCAGTCAATGGAGGCACGTGAGGGATGGCCTCACCTGTCATCATGAAAAGAAAAAGAAATAAAGGGTTATATTTAACCAGTGATATGTATTAGACATTTGTTTTTTTATTTAACTTGGCCCATTTTAGACAAATTTTTAATCAAAATCACTGAATTTTCGCTTTTATGAATCAAATACTGCAAAGAGACGCGCAGTGAGGCAGGAGCCGGATCAGCCTCACCTTGGATTGCGCAATCACTCTGCTGACTGTACTGGCGCTGTGCAGTGAGTCCATATTACTGTCTCTCTGTAACGTCGCTATTAAAATGTTCAAACACATCTGCTATATGAACTAAATTTCCATAGTTCAGCTGATTGGTTTTTTTTTTCAACAACTTTATGTGTGTAACGTGTTTCTCGTGCTGAGCAGCGAAACTAAAACGGTTGTGAAAAGACACTATGTGAGGCATGCAGTTCTATTGCCTCATGGTAGGATGATGAGGTAGCTAGTGACCCCCGGGGTTCAGTCAGTGACTGTAAGATAGAGTTAACGAGTCATCCTGTTAAGTTTTCCCTCCACAGACTGAACGATGTTTTATTTTGAAAAACTACTGGATCCTCTCTGCCAAGCGGCTGGATAGCTCAGTTGGTGAGGCACGGGATGTTGCATAGGAGACCTGGGTTGGGTTCGATTCCAGGGAGGAGCGTCCAGTATGGGTCCTTGGGCAAGACACTTCATGCTGCTGTCTATAACTGTAGCCTGAATGCCTTATTGTGCCGGCCCCAAGCCCGAATAAATACAAGGGTTCTGTCAGGAAGGGCATCTGACGTAAAAAATCCTGCCAAATCAAATATGTAAATTGGATTCGCTGTGGCGACCGCGGAAGAGAAAAATCCCAAAAAAAACTCATCATCACTGGATCCTCTCTGCCGCATCACTCAGTCACTCAGTCTTGATGCGTGTTCATATTTTGTTTTGGTCATATATGTTTCTGTATCATTTTATTTATTGTATTTATCCGCCACAACTTAAAGGCGGAACCGTGAAAATATTTTCACACATTAAACCATTCGGTGGCGTAAAAAAGGTTTGGTCCACTGACCATTGTGATGATGATGATGATTTATTTCGGCTTTTCCCCTTCCGGGGTCACCACAGCGAAGCGATTTCACATATTTGATTTTGGCAGAGTTTTTACGTCGGATGCCCATCCTGACACAACCCACTGACCATTGCAATGTTTTTAATTAAAAGTGCTATTTTTGTGTGCTACAATGTGTATGTGTGATTAAAGCTGATGTGAGATTTTGAACATAACCTGTTAACTGCTGCCGGTCAAATAGTGAATAAGCTACTCTGTAGATTCACATGTTTGTAAACTGATTGTGACGAAGTCAGTGCCTCACCACACAACAACTTAACCGCACGTCACTGGCACTGATGTATTGTGTTCTGACAGTAGTGTCAGTGACACATTTGGTGAGTTCAGTGATTTCTACTATTCACACGAGATTCAAAAAATACATGTTTGGTCACCTGTATTGTAGATGAGCCTCACCTGTTAACTCACTTGTCTCACAATGCTACCATTTTAGCAATATTAGCTCCTATACGGTCCTATTCGGTTGTAATTTGCCAGTGTTCCGATAAGACTCTGAAGACCATCACAGAGGTCCTTCAGTTGCTATGAAACATCATCTATGAATCATTTTCACAAAACAGTTGCTTTATTCTGGTCTGTTTGTGACACGGTTACTCTGTCAGATTGCAATCATGCCTATTTAGTTGGTTCATCTTCACTAATATTACACAGTTGTCCATAAAATTGGAATAATTTTTGTTTTCAGGCACATTCCTCATTTATAGCACTATTTATACACATCAGTAATCACCTCTGACCGGGTCCTGTGATTACACACCGAGTCCCAGTTGCATGAAATCTATCAAGAATAAATCACACTGTTGGTATTATTTCATGGGAAGAGGTAAAACAATATTCTATTGCAGCTTTTACAGGCGGAATATGGAAATGAGAATTTTAGAATCAAATTATCTGAACATTTATGTCAAAACACTTTGATTATAATGGCACCATTGTGGAAGCAAAGGGCAAATATAATGTTTTTATTCAGCTGCAGATGGACCCGTACATGGACCGGGGACTTGCACCAGTACAAGTTGAGTCTTGTCTGAACCTTGTATGGAAGTCTTCATTTGAACTTCCCCAAAAGGCTTAAAACAGCTCTGTAAATAAGGTGTCTGCCTTCTATTGGTGGAATATCACGTTTAGACTTTGTTGTCTGCGTTAACTTCACCTTTCTTTACCCCGCTGCACCGCATATTTGTCTATCTGACTGTTTTCCGTGCAGACCTCAGAACCTTTCTTATCCTCCCCATCCAGCCCGGCCTAGACCCGGCTAACTTATCACCCGGGCCGACCCATCTTCTCTCCATTACACCACAAACAAATTGGTCTGTTACACCTCTGTCTGGGCACAGATTGCATTTCTCTTCTCATCGCTCACCGCCTAAACATTCTTTCTTTCTTGACTGTGACATTTTCGGCTCCCTCTGTCCACGCGTTCACATCGCCCTCCCCGGTCACACGCCTCCTCTCTTTTCATGTGCGCCTCTACTGCTTAAACTGCCTTTACTTGTCAAGATTGAATATCACATCTCTCTTTTTACAACACGCTGAAAAGCACACACACCCTCGGGACACATGTTCCATACCTGCTCATTTCTCTGACTGTACACATAGACATAGGCCAACCCAGACTATACACCCAAGGGTCACCAATACCGTTTGGATAGGGTGCATCAACCTTTTTTGTCTAAGCGTCAGCCATAGGAAACACACTCACAAAGACGAGGACATTCTCCATTTGCTTTTCATCCACATCTGAAAGACCTAGGAGGATAAGCTACATTTTACACAAAGAGCAATAATAACATCCAGGCCTATCGCGCTGCTCTGTGGAGTTTTTCGTGGCATACTTGGACTATTTCAAGAGATGCATGTGGCGATGGGAAGGATGAAGGCGAACAACAAGAGAGATCTTCAAAGTGAAGCTCTGCAGCCACATTGAAGTTCTTTAGTCAAACAAGCCAGAGCATAAATGTTTATCCCAATGCGGGTCATGTCTGCTTTTGAAAAGTCTGCCCATACTGATTCTTTTCCATCAGATAACAAACATGAAGCAATGATATTTATTTATTTTTTTGTGTTATTTTATTTAGATTTTTCATTAGACAACATTACAGTTACATTTAAACACTACAAGAAGACATCCCCACCCACAATGGCAGGATCAGAGACAGCAGACAAAACACACACACGCACAGAAAGAAACATGGACACACACACACACACACACAAAGAGCACAAAAAGCACAAAACAGACGAGACAGAAAAGAAGAAACACACAAGAAGAGCATAAACGCCACAAAACAGGTACAATGATAAAAAGAAAAAAAAAAACATAACTAAGTAAACTGTATAACACACAATGGTAAGTCCTAATTTACCTTATAAACAGCTCAATAACACTCTATATATCCTTACATTCATTTAATGTTAATAAATGGGGTATAAAGAGCTATTTACCCTATCAATTGATATGTATTACAAGAAACTTCATATAAAACTGTTTTTTTTTTCTTATGGAACAAAACGCAGTGAAGTTCGTTCAGTGCAGTAGGGCTATTAAAAGTACATGTACAAAATACTCAAAAGCTCTTGCACAGTCTCACCTGACTGAAATCAGCCTGTGGTTTACACAGCCAATCTGAAATCTCTTCCCACGTGTCTTCCCCCTGAGTCTCTGACCTATCTCAGGTCACATATGAAGTCTTGCCAGTGAGTTAAAGTCTTAACTGTAGCTTCGGTGTTTCTTCCGATACTTTCCACTGAGTAAAATGATTTAACCACAGGATACTATCGGCTTTCACCGCAGGCAGAGACGCGCAGCAAGACACAAATACTTCACCAGTTACCAACATATATCAAACCACACACTCATGATACACTCATGTACCACGGAAAACACACGCTGCCGCCTGAGCGTGATGACCGTTATATAGATTGAGTCGGGAAATAGAGATTTGCTCCTGTTGACTCACATCTGTCAATACGGCCTTTTAATCAAACACTTTTTCTCACCCTTTTTAGTCCCACACCTTCTCCGGAAACAAACATATCGACAGGGATTTCAGAGAGGGGATAAGAACCAGTACAAACTTTGGGTGCAAGTGGCGGGCGATGAATGTCCGATAGACGTGTATGTGTGTGTGTGTGTGTGTGTGTGTGTGTGTGTGTGTGTGTGTGTGTGCCTGTGGGCAGTCGATTTCAGGTGTGTGTCACGTCGAGCATCGGACATCCTCTGTGACTCTGTGGTGCTGCATTAATGATGTGACCTGACTGAGATCCAGGTTGTGATTATTTATTTATTTATTTAGTTTTTTTTGTTTTTTTTTACGTGTGACTGCATGTATATACATCAATATGTATATGAGGCATGCGGGGGGGGGGGGAGGTATGTTCCTTCACAGATATGTTCTCAGTTCTCAGAGGAAGCAAGGCCACGGAGTCTCTGCCGAAACACACCAGAGTCGTATAATTGGGTGGAAACATACTGTAGGAGGTTATAAGGGTTAATACAATACGGGACCGAGAGGGGTGCGGCAGGATGGGAGGAATGCAAATGTGTCATCTCAAAACATCCTTATGGAATATCTGATCAAAAAATCAGCCAACACATACAGGAGAGTATGTATTGGTTCTGAACCCCCTATAACCCCACACCACCCCCGCCATCCCCGCCCACACACATTTATACAGTCCCACTATATAACACAGAATACGATAGTAGCTGCTGGAATGGACAGGTGGCTCCATGTATTACAGTACCTTATTTTCCAGACTAAAAGTCACTCTGGAGTATCAATCGCATCAGCCATGAAATGCATAATAAAGAAGATAGATAGATAGATAGATAGATAGATAGATAGATAGATAGATAGATAGATAGATAGATAGATAGATAGA
>JAPTHA010000029.1:24309712-24327220 GCA_029814585.1 Gymnapogon annona
ACAAAATAATATCAAAGTTAGCTTTTTGTCTTTCTCTCTATTGTGTCTGTGTGTGTTTGTGCATGAGTGAGTGAGTGAGTGTGTGTGTGTTTCTATCTGTGTGTGTATAACACTGTAAAACCCCAGTGAATAATAACTTTTCGACACATTTTCAACATATTTTCAACATATAAGAGCAGGACAAAATAAATCAAAGTTTGCTCTTTTCTCTTTCTCTTTATTATATTATGTTGTGTAATATTATATTTTTTCCTTCCCTCCAATTTTCTGAGGCCCCCCTAGTGCCCCCTGGCGGCCCACACTTTGAAAATCACTGTTCCAGAAGACATATGCCTTTGTCCTGCCAGGATTTAAAGTTACCTTTTGGGAGAAAGAAACCCATCCACCCCAAACAGATCGCGAAGTTTGCACCAGATTTGGATTGAGTGGGTGAGTAGTGGATTGTCAGTTGCTGTTTTAATAGTTTTTCTATCCCATTTGTCCAATGTATTCATTAGTATCTCTTCTTTCATCTCTATCCTTTCAATGTCAACGCACGAGGGGCGGGGGCCTGTATCGACCATCTGGGCTAGAAATCTAGCTTGTGCAGTGTAGTAGTACAGTTGAAAGTTAGGTAGTTTCAGGACCCCATCCTCATAGCTCAAGGTTAGTCTATCCAAGCTAACTCTTGGTGTCTTACCATGCCATATAAATTGCACAACTACTTTCTTAAGTGAGGAAAAGAATGTTGTAGGAACTTGGATGGGGAGTGACTGGAACATATATAAGAATCTAGGTAGGATATTCATCTTAATGACATTAATTCTGCCTAATAGGGTAAGAGGCATGTCCATCCATCTCTTCAGATCCTTTCCCACCTTCTGGAGTAGACCAACTAAATTAAGGTTATAGAGATTTTTCAGGTTATTGTCAACCCATACGCCTAGATACTTAATAGCCGTAGGAGACCATTTAAAGCGAAACTTATGTTTCACTTTTCCCGTTGAAGTCAAAGACAGACCGAGGCAATTTCTCACTTTTATCAAGGTTCACCTTATAACCCGAGAATGGGCTGTGCTTTACATATGAAAAAACTTTGAATGGTTTATTTTCAAACTTTTTTCATATATAAAGCGCACCGAACTGTAAGGTGCATGAAGAGAAACAAAAGTCAGATAAGCCAGTCATTCAAACTTTATTAAACACGTTCACAATAACTCTCAACATTGTTCAACCGTTAATGAGCATATTCACAATAACTCCCAAACTTGTTCAGTTGTAACATAAAAAAAACACAGTCTGGAAGCGCTAAATCAAATGTTAGCATATTCACAATAACTCCCATCCTTATTCAGTTGTAACGTAAAAAAAAACAGTCTGATCGTGCTAATTCTGGAACATACATACTCTACTTCTAGTGAAACAGAGTATGTATTATTCCTCGACGCTGCTGACTACAGTAGCCGTAATGCTGCCAGCAGTGCGGCTTTGTAGTTTACCAAAATCATACTACAACATTTTGACAGAGCGCCATGAGCGGAGTCTACCACACAAAATCGCTTTGAGGTCAGTAAGCACAACCAGAATTAATCCATTATACAGCGCTATGGATTATGACGCATACTGTCCTTTTTTGAGAAAAATTAAAGCCTTTTAAATGCGCCTTATAGTCCCGAAAATACGTTATTTATAGTAGAGGTGACTCCATCTCTACACAGGTTTGTGATGTTAAGAAAAGCCTTTAACAGTCTGGTTTGGATACAGAGGTTTACTTTTGTATTAAATTCCATAATCCCTCGCAGCCTTTTCACTCTTAACTCTGTGCGCGATTCACAAAGCATCTTCCCAGTCTCGCAATATTCTACAAACAGAGAAATGTGTATTTTATTAAAGCATACTTTATTATTAATGCTGAAATGGAGATTAACTAATCTTTTCAGTAGACGACAGCATTACTTGAAGAAGGAGGGAGATGGTGTTTGCAAATGTGGACAAATCACCCGAGTTTGATGCATAGAAGGGAAATGACACAATCGGTTTCGTTCACTTTTCCATAGTTTGGTGTTTGAAGTATCATTATACAGAGCATGAACAGCTGCATACATTTTAGGTGCATTGTCTTTTTTCCTTTTTTTTTTAAGAATTAGGGCATACTTTATGCATGTAACTGTAGAAGGTGCAGAGGGAATTAGAATTCACCCCGAGCAAATACTGAAATGAAATACTGAAATGTGGGTCAGCGTGACCAGACTTTAACCTAAGGCAGACTCCAGACCAGAGGACTCTGTCAATCATCACGCTCCCACGGGACGACACCTATCTGCAGAGTCTCCATTACATGACTTCTTCGAGCTCCTTTGTGAATTCAGTGTTTCCGAGTCTCAGATGAAGCGTCACGTATGCATCAGAGATGGCAAAAGGCGTGGCCTGAAGATCAAATGGAGCAGAAGCTTCCTGGCACAAGCCCTCCTGTAACCTCTCCACCCATCTGACGCTGTCCGCTGCCTAAACAAGACATTTTGTGTTATATCTCCTTTAACTGCTGCTTCTATCTGTGTAAAAACCAGGTAGCCTGTCATAGTGGGATTTCTCAATGTGATTGTAAAGTATATGTGGAAGTGACTCCCAAAGACCTGAACCATGGGAAACCTGGTTTTCATCTTCTATTCTGTCACACACATTTTTAAGGAATGTCTTTAGCAAAGCAGGATGGAACATTTACAGTCTGTTACATTGAGGAATATTTTGGGATTCCGTTATTAAAATATGGCTTAAAGGTATTATTAATGTTCAGAATAAAAATTTGTTAAGTTATGCTAAAGATGATATGTCATGTTGTAGAGATACCAGAGTTACCAGATTCATTGTGTGTCTGTGTAATGACAATAAAGGAAGTCTAAGTTTATATAACCTGAATATATTTATGACAATGATAGAACACATGTGGCCACCGCATCTCTAAATCTACATAGTTCAGACATCCGAACTTGCATAAAGTTAGTAAAACCTGATGATCGTATGTGGTTTTTATGCAATTCCACATGGTAGTCACTTATGTATTCCCATAGCCAAGCGTGTTATCAAAAGTCAATCACCCGCAGCCGAACGGGACGCAGCCATATTGCCTAGCGTCACAAGCCTTGAGTGCTCCTGCATGGTTGTCAGTGTGAAATAATATATTTTAATCATTTCACATACGAGTCACACCAGAGTAGTATAAGTCACACCCCAGCCAAACTATGAAAAAAAAGTGTGACCTATAGTCATGGACTTTGATGTTGAAATTGCAGCATTTCACCGACTCACCTTTCTTCAACTATGCAGGTGTGACATTATTATGGGATGTTATTATCTTGCAAAGTTGCCATTTTCAGAGTACATTGCAACAATTCTGACCCCGTTAAAAATCTAAGTGAAGAAAATCTTTTTAATTCCATAGTCCAGATGTCCAGACTATTAGTACTGCATATGAACCCTTTAAGAACAGGATAACATGACACCAAACCTTGAAAGTGTTGCTTTCTAGTTTGTATTTAGGAGATTTTTTCAGTTCTGTATGCGTAAATTTTTCTAATAATCAAAGCTTTTCTTGTGTTTTGACATTTTCTTTTTGGAGCTTTGTATTCTGTTCATTACTTCTTGTAAACACAAATAGTGTTTCTGTGTGAAACACATATCCATTATTCCAATAAAAACCTATTAATATTCTGTCACAGCATGTAGGACAAAAGCAGTACTGTGCATGAAATTATTTCAATTTTCTTCTCCATTCTCTTCACTTATTCTTTTGCCAGCAATAAACTATAACAACGCCGTGATTAATTTCAGCTCTGAAATAAATACTTACTGAGTCATACAGACAGTCTGCATTAGCGTTGCAGGGCCAAACTGAAATTGAAACTCAAGTACGAGTGAATGAGTGGCTTCATTAAGCATGAGTGTGGTTCAGTGAAAGTGCTCAACAATCTAAACATGATCAGGCGCAGGCTGGGGTTTTAATAGATGATGAAATCTTTATTTCTTTGTATGAACCCAGTCTTTTACAAGTATTACCAATGCTGCCGTTCATTAAACTTACAGTATGTTCCACGCTGTGATTTCCCATTGAGAGAGATTAGTGTAATCAAAATTTCACTTTGTATACACTGCCGGTCTATGGCAGGTCGATGACCACCATCATCACAGTATCTAATGATAGGCTTTTAGAAAGACAGGTACATGGGTTGCTACCATGGTGATGAGCTGAGTGGACGAAGCAAGGCGAGCTATCACCAGTTGAAAACCAACCAAATGCGATTTTTGTGAATGAGAGATGGTGTAACGGACACATCTGTGAAGAAGCAGTACTGTACCAAAGACGTTGAACTGTTAGCAGTTAGCATTTTTTGTTAGCGACTGTAGCTGGTTGTGTTGACTGTCTACATCCCGCCTTGGCCCACACTATGGTAGCCTGTGAGGACATTCACACCACCATCTCTCAGCTCCAGACGAGACATCTGCAGTCCGTCATTATCATCTCTGGGGACTTCAATCATGCATACTGTCTATGTTGTACAAGAATTAAATTGATGTATATCTGTCTACTCTGAATTCTACTCTTTGTATTTAGCTGCTGTAATCTGAAATTTCCCCGAGTGGGACAATAAAGGTAACTATCTCTCTATCTATCTATCTATCTATCTATCTCCCGAGACTGCTTAGCGATCACTCTCCACTTGTCATAACACTGGCTAGCCACAGTAAAATAAATTAAATGTACAGATTGAGACTGAACTCCACACTCCTTAAACAACCTGAATTTTGCACTTTTTTTACTGCGACAAATAGAACATCCTCTCAATGTCTATATACAGTATTTTGGGATGCACTAAAAGCCTACCTGAGAGGCCAAATTATATCCTACACCAAAGCCTTAAAGAAGAAGCATTGTAGTGAACTTAATGCCCCAGAACTGCAAATCCAAGCACTAGAGAGAAAACACTTTGAATACTTATCAAGCAGAGAGAGCCATAACTAGGTCAAATAACAATTATATGAACTTGGGGAAAAAAACACATAAAGAACGAGCATGGCAAATGAAGAAGGTAAACATATAATTCATACCATAGAAATGCCATCCAAAAATATAACCTCACAATCCAACTGAAATAAACGATACATTTAAAAAGTATTATATGGACCTGTATTCATCACAGCCTCATAGAGATTTGTCACAAATGGAATCCTTTCTAGCCTCAACTGAACTTCCAGGACTGTCAGATGAACATAAGGAGCAAATGGAGAAATCTTTTACTAGGGACGAGCTGGTGAAAGCTATCAAGTTACTTCCTGTAAATAAATTGCCAGGGAATGATGGATGTCCAGCTGAAGAGAGTTCAGGACCTGATGGTACCACTGCTGTTGGAAGTGTTGGAACCATACAGAAAGGATGGACATGTCCCAGAGTCATTCTTTCCCAGTTCACTATCACAGTCATTCATTAAAGAGGAAAAAATGCTAATACTAAAAAATGCTCCTCCTATAGACCAATCGCACTCCTTAATACAGATTATAAATTAGTCTCTAAAATGATTGTTGGAAGTGTTGTGTTGTGCTGGTTAACCCTGACCAAAAAGGGTTTATTACAGACTGTCTACTAATAATTTAGGGCGTCTGTTCAACATAATACACGTGGCTAACAAAGATAGAATATCAAATATGGCCATGTCGCTTGGTGCTGTGAATGCCTTTGATATGGTTGAATGGCCCTATATGTTCTGCGTCTTGAAAAAATGTGGATTTGGTGAAGCATTTATTGCTCTGAATAAAGCCATGTACAGTTCCCCACAGGCCAGAGTCATTTCAAATGGGGTTACCTCAGACCAATTCCATCTTTACAGAGGTAACAGACAGGGGGATCAAGTTAGTCCCACCCTTTTTGCACTGGCAATAGAACCACAGGTGGAAGCCATTAGAAACAACCCTAATATAAGTGGATTCAAGGTCAGCACTCGAGTACAAAAAATCTTACTATTTGCAGATGATATTATATTATTCCTGACCAGCCCAGAATGCTCTTTCTCATCTCCAGGAATTACTGAAGGAATACAGCCTATTCCTGGCTTATAAGGTGAACCTTGATAAAAGTGAGATACTGCCACTGTCTGTCTATGACTTTAATAGTGTAAACATATGTTTCCCTTTAAATGGTCTGCTGCAAGTTTTAAGTATCTAGTGGTTTGGGTGGACAGTAACCTGAAAAATCTTAATAAGCTTAATTTAGTTGGTCTGCTCCAGAAGGTGGGAGAGGATTTAAAGAGATGCATGGACATGCCTCTTAACGTATTAGGCAGAATTGTCATTAAGATGAATATCCCTACCTAGACTCCTATATATGTTCCTTTCACTCCCGATCCAAGTCCCAACAACATTCTTCTACTCACTTAAGAGAGTAATTAGGCAATTTATATGGCATGGTAAGACACCAAGAGTTAGCTTGGATGGACTAACCTTGAGCTATGAGGATGGAGGTTTGAAACTCCCCAACTTTCAAATGTATTCCTATGCTGCACAAGCCAGATTTATGGCCCAGATGTATGATACAGGTCCCCATCCTTCATGGGTCAAGATTGAATGGATATGGATGAAAGAAGAGATACCAACGAATATATTGCACAAATGGGATAGAATAGTATTAAATCCACAACTGTTAACCCAGTAATCATCCAAGATCCAAGATGGCGCCGTCCAAGCGACTGCCTATTACAGCAGCTCCGTAACTTTTTTCCTACTTTTAAGTTTCTCTGCCCGACTCTTGTGGTCTTGTTAATTGGTCTCTTGTACAACATAGACATGTGTCATTTTTTAAGTTTTTGTGAGATAGTGGCTGTTTTTTTTGCTACATTCATGAATCCCGCACCTCAATCCAACGTGGGATGGTGAGCCAGTGTGCGTCTACGACTGAGATCAACCGTGTCCCCAAGCCCTGTGTCCCCGGACCCGCATGTCTACGACATCAGGCAGGAGGTGCAGTGCTGCCATCGTGTACCGGGAGTTGGATTAATGTGACGGTACAACCGGGGTCTCCGTTGGTTCGTGTGTGTAACGGTTTTGAGCTACTCAACCGCTCTAGTCAGTCCACATCTCTACCATCGTGATGGAGGCTAACAACTATGGATCTGAAGCGGGTTTACTAGCTGTACTAGCTGTGTGACTACTGGCTCATAGACTAGGTTTTTCCACTGGGGAGAGCGGACCAACAAAGGAGGAGAAGAGGGGGGGCCTGAAGATGCGTGTGAGTGACTGCAGTTTTAAAATGGTTACGTTACAACTGTTAGTGGTTAGCAGCTGTGAGCATTATGCTAATGGTGGCTGCGGACTTTCACTGCCGTTTCTCTCCGAAGGATCCATTAACGGGCCCTTGTTATCGTTATCATCTCTGGGAATTCAATGTCTATGTGGTCCATGTTGTGCAAGAATTCAATTATTTGTGTTTCTGTTCTGTTCTGTTCTTTTTTTCTACTATTTGTATTACGCTGCTGTGTGTGAAATTTCCCCTTGTGAGACTAATAAAGGTAAATTCAATTTAATTCAATCCAAGTCTGTTACAAACTTCGGGATGTGTTTGGGTGAAGGGTCTCTTTCTCCTAAAATCCCACTGTGGGGAAATGCATTACTACCCATGATCCTCCAGAGCGGTAACTTTAAATCCTGTCAGGACAAAGGCATATGTTGTATAGAACACTGTTACAAGGATGGAGCATTTATGTCATTAGAACAATTAAAAGAAAGATTTGGGCTGACAAACAAAGACTTCTTCAGTAATCTTCAACTACAGGACGTTATCAGGAGTCAGCAAAGAGGAAATTGGAATCTACCCCCCATGTCCCCAGTTGAACATCTGTGCCATGCTAAAAAACCATTGTTTAGAACTATTTGAAGGATGTACACAGAACCTTATGTCCACGATAGCGATTATTAGATAGAGACGGAGCAAGAATTAAATGGCAAGGAGATCTAGGAATCACCATTGAAGAACAGTTATGGAGGAAGCTGTGAAGAGATGGAGTCACCTCTACTCTAAATGCTAGGTATCGACTGATACAGTTCAACTTCCTCCATCAATTGTATTACTCCACAAAAGGTGCATAAATATAATAGTAATAGACCACCTCTGTGTTTTAGATGTGGTATGAAAGCAGGAACGTTTCTCCACTCCACATGGCAGTGTTCTAAATTACAGGGGTTTTGGCAGGGGGTATGCGAAACTCTGTCTAATATTCACAGGGTTACATTCCCACTGGACCCTGAAGTCTGTCTACCAGAGCGGTGTTTTTCAACCTTTTTTGAGCCAAGGTAGATTTTTTTATTGAAAAAAATCACGAGGTACACCACCAACCAAAAATGTACTCTGTAGCCGCCTATATTTATAATATAGTTATTCCTATCAAAGTGTCTTGAATAAGAATCGAATAAACACAAAAACCATTCTGTTATCTTTTATTATTATAAAATTATTATATATAATAAAAGATAACACATCGGATGCCTTTCTTGACACAACCCACTCATTCCAGGAATCGAACCCAGATCCCCTATGCACCAGCCCCGTACCTTACCCGGAAGGGAAAAAGCGAAAAGAACTCATCTTATGTGTCACTGAGTTCTAAAATCTGTAAAAATGTGGCATGTTTTTTTTTATGACAGTCGGACCATTTCCCGCTGACCTAGCGACGTGAGAATATTTACGCTTTTCTGCGAAACGCCAACAGAGAATCAAAAGAAATTGACAATGATCAGGCACAGGTTTATACATCCACCAGACGGACCAGAAGACTCAGTCACAAACCCAGGTTGGACCCGCATGGTACGGTCCGCACGCATCCACATCCAGTCCCGGGTCCGCGTCCAGTCCCGGGTCCAGTCTGCACTGGTCGACTCACTAGCTTGCTATAACGCGTGGTTATGTGCACATGCTCAGTGACTCCAGTGACTGGTCAGACCGACTGTCAATCAAGTGACAAGTTTCATTCACTTCAGGATGATAGGCTGATGCCTACATTTTACTGTCATGCAATCTACCCACAATACATTCCTGATCGACTGGTAGATCGCGATCGACCGGTAGGCACCCCTGAATATTAGGTGAAATTGGATCATTTCTCACGGCACACCCGACGGTCTCTCACAGCACACTAGTGTGCTGCAGCACAGTGGTTGAAAAACGCTGTACTAGGGAATCTAACCAAGCTCAAACTATCCAGGTGGGCTAAGATACTGACGGAAATCCTCTTCACAGTTGCCAAGAAATGCATTGCTAGAAAATGGAAATTAGACGCCGACCTCCCAATCAAGATGTTGCTAGAAGAAGTTAACAGTTGTGTGCCCCTCGAGAAAATAACCTACTGGATGCATAGAAGAGGTGCGATCTTCTATAAGATATGGCAACCATTCTTAAATTACATAGAAAATGTACCAGTACACCACATGGGCTCAGCTCCATATACCTGATATACACCACATGGACTCAGATCCATATCCCTGATATACACCACAGGGACTCAGCTCTATATAACCGGTATGCACCATGTGGTCTCAGGTCCATATACAGAAGCTGAACTTCTGGGACGGAGGAGGTGTGATGTTAACATGTGCAGTTCGTATAGTTAAGGTCTAGTATTGTCGTGTCTGGCTTTGTTTTGTTTTGTTTTGTCTTGACTTGTTTTGTTTCATCCTGTTTTGTGTTGTCTCGTGCTGCTTGGTTGTGTTTTGTTTGGCCGTCATGGAGGCTATGTTGACATATCACAGTATCACACTGACCTTTCCTGCAGTGCAGCGGTGCACTTCTCTCTATTGATCATACATGTAGTGATTCATGATTAATTCAATGAGACATTATGGCAATCATATTCTGTCTCAGAACCTCCAAATGTACAAAACGCACACTAACACCACCTCCAACTACACGGAGAAGCAACATCAACATCCCATCTCATCACAAAGGGGTAATGTTTCCTCATCTGAAGCTTTAAAGGTGTCCTTTCCCTAAACGGTTTGTATCTGTTGTTATTTAAACAGTATTTCCCTCTTTGTTATCCCGGAAGACTTCTATTTTTAATTGCAATAACTCTTGCGCAGCCGTTCAGGAGAATTCTGTCATATAAAGCGCGGTTATGTGCACATGCTCAGTGACTCCAGTGACTGGTCACAAAAATTCTGTCTTTGGAGGCATTTGGCGCTGAGGTACTTTGAAGAGAACCACATCCGCGTCTACATGACCTCAGCATCACTAGAGGATCACCGTGTGTTGCTTTTGTACGTCCACAGAGAGTGGTTCGTCAAGAGGCGGTGAGGCAGGTAATGTCCTGCTGCAGCTGGTCTTGCAAGCCTTGACATCAAGACTCAAACCTCTCCCCTGCTACAGCTGATTGAGAGAGACCACTTCTTTTCTCATTGTCCATAATCGTGAGCTGCAGCATATTGGATCAGTATCCAAAACTGATCACCAATGATCAGCTGAAAATTAAAGTCCAGAATTATTTCCTTTCAGTTGAGCCTTTTTGGAAGCATTAAGGACTGAGGAAACAAAAACTTGACCTCAAATACACTGTAAGGCACATCTGTCTGTCTCTTTATCTATCTATCTGTCTGTCTGTCCATCTATCTATCTATCTATCTATCTATCTATCTATGCATTTGTCCGTCCATATTCAAGGTAAATTGTAATGAGATACATAATACTGATGGAAATATTTATATTTTTTATAGAGATAAAGAAAATCATATGTGCGTGTGCATGTGTAAAAAAAAAAAAAAGAGCCTTCAACCTACAGGTGAAAATGACTCAACACTTGCCAAGCCTTCTCACCTTAATGCTGATGTAAAGTCCACCATTTGGGAATAACCTGTCATGAAATATACAGTTCATATATAAAAAAAACCGAGTTGACTTTCCCTGCAGTGAGAGTCGACCAATCCCCAAACCGTTGTTATTTTCCAACAGGTCAGACTTGTTTTCACATTAGATCGGTGTGTTCTGAATCTGCAGCCTCGATGATGGGTTTGAATGTGAAATAATGCATTTAAAAACACCACGTGCACACAACACAGGCTGAATCAGTGCACTTCTGTTCATGATACAGTATATGCAGGTATTTTGCAATTCCCTATCCTGGAGGTGACCCTGAACATCTCACATATACACCATCTCCTCTGAACGACTTTTTCAGAGTCACTTTTTCAACAACTTTTTCAGAGTCTTGCAGTGGGAGGAGTTGAGCTCAGCTGGGATGAAGCTACACTCATAGGAATATGATGTGTGATACTACATACAACCGACAATCATTTGTATACGCCCGAGTCTTTTCTCCTCCTCTTCTATGTTTATTTATTTATTATTATGACTAGAAGTAGTTGTAGTAGTAGCAGTAGTGGCAGTTGTTGTGGTAGTAGTAATAGTGGTGATGGTTTTATAGTAGTAGTAGTAGTAGTAGTAATAGTAGTATTAGCAGTAGCAATAGTCGTAACTGTAGTAGTAATAGTAGTAGTAGTAATAGTTGTGGTAATAGTAGTCTTAGTTGTAGTAATAGTAATAATGGTAGGAACAGTATTAGTAGTAGTAATAATAGTAGTAGCAGTGGCAGTAGTATTAATAGTAGTAGTACTAGTAATAGCAGTAGTAGTTGTAGTAGTACTAGTATCACTATATCATACTGCACATTGGTGTTTGTTTTACTTCCGTCTAAATTTGTGAGCGTGTGTGTGTGTGTGTGTGTGTGTGTGTGTGTGTGGTGCAGTGACGTACAGTCGGGGAAGGCAAGTGAGGCATGGCCTCACCTGTCATCATGAAAAGAAAAAATAAATAAATTGTTATATTTAACCAGTGATTAGTACTATACATTTATTTTTAATTTAACTTGGGCCATTTTAGACAAATTTTTAATCAAAATTGCAGAATTTTTGTGTTTACGAATCAAATACTACAAAGAGATGCTAAGTGAGTCAGGAAGCGGCTCAGCCTCACCTAGGATTGCGCAATCACTCTGCTGACTGTACTGGTCTGTGCACTGAGACCATATCGCTGTCTCTTTGTAACGTCGCTATTAAAATGTTCAAACACATCTGCTATATAAACTAAATTTCCATAATTTAGCTGATTTTTTTCAACAACTGTATGTGTGTAACGGGTTTCTCGTACTGAGCAGTGAGACTTAAACAGCTGTTAAAGGCACAGGGGGAGGCACGCAGTAATCCTGCCTCATTGGTAGGGGGCGATGGTGACCCCAGGGGTTCAGTCAGTGACAGTAAGCCTGAGTTAGCGAGTCAAGTGCAAAATCCTGTTGAGTTTTCCCTCCGGAATTGAACGATGTTTCATTTTGAAAAACTATCAGATCCTCTCTGCCGTATCGCTCAGCGACTCCGTCTTGATGCGTGTCCAGATTCTGCGTTGGTCGTATATGTTTGTATCATTTTATTTTGTTGTATTAGGCCAGTCTTATTTTGTTGTAAAGGCCAGTCTGTGAAAGTATTGTCACACTTCACCACCATTCGGTGGCGTAAAAAAGGTTTGGTCCACTGATCATTCTAATGTTTTTTTAAAAGAAATGTGCTGTTTTTGTGTGCTACAGTTTGTATGTGTGATTAAAGCTGATGTGAGATTTTAAATGTAACCCATTAACTGTGAATCAAATAGTGAATAACCTACTCTGTAGATTCACGTTTGTAAACTGACTGTGATGAAGTCAGTGCCTCACCAGCCAACAAGTTAACTGCACGTCACTGGTGTGGTGTGTCTTTTTAAAATGTTCAATTCATTTTAGAATTGATCTCATGGATTGTAATTTCGTTCATCTCACTAACATTAAAGGACTAAGAATTTTAACTCCTGGATGATAACTATATATTTGACCGTTGCCGCTGTATTTTCCTGCAGCGTCAACATTAATGTATTGAACTTAACAATGCACTACTACAGTAAACACAGGGCAGTTTTGAAAGCAGGATCTCCGTTTCTCGTCATAGCGGCAGAGTAGAGTCTCCCAGGATGCTGATGGCAGACGCTCAATGTGGCGAATGTGGAGCAGTGCTCCTCCAGAGGCACGGTGCTGGGAATAGAGCTCAGCTTTCACAGTTATCACTCACACAGAGCTGTCAAACGCTTAGTGGCACTCCCTTGATCCAATTAATTAGAGCTTAATAAGGCGTAGAGAGAGAAGGGGTCTGTCGGGTGGAAACCCAGTCAAAGGCCTCCACAAACTACGCCAACATCTCATCACACACTGGCCATTAGGCAGACGTCTGAAGTCACTGTGCTGTCAAACCAATTTAGACCACGCTCACTTAGGTTTCCAGCAGGAATGGACTGGTTGGAAATGGTTTTAGTGCTCAAAAAGATGATTAGAGATGTTTAGAAACAATCTACTATTAACTAATAAAGACCCAGTGCTGTTTTCCCCAAATGAAACATATTAAATCTACATTAAGTGATTCGTCACTATTTATTTTAATACTAGCTTCTGTATTTTGCATTTTATCAGCATAAATCAGGTGTCTTCCTGTAGTTACTTCACTGTTCATGCAGATCAGGGGTGCTCACACTCTTTTAACATGCAAGCTACTTTCAAAATGACCAAGTCAAAATGATCTACCTACCATAAAATTGCAAAAAATATATTTATTTATAGATATATTGACAATTATTTATATGAACCATAAATGTTAGTGTACCTTACATAACTACGTGAATCCACATTACTCAATGCAACCATATACATTTTTTGTCATTACCTTACTCTGTTGACTTGCACTGAATGGAACCAGCCAGGGATGCATCATACCCGCCGACATAGCAACAGAGAAGAATATTGACAAAATTTTTCCGTGAAACACCAACAGGAAATCAAAAGGAACTGACAACGCAGACACAGGTTTACAAGTGGCATCCACCAGACGTGTACAGACCAGACCCTCACAGAACCAGGTCCTACCCATTTGGACCAGACCCAGGTCCATACGCGTCTGGTCGGTAGGGGTCGGGGTCCGGTCTGCACAAGCCCAGTCCGGTCAACACACTAGTTTGCTATAACGCGACATTATGCACACATGCTCAGTGACTCCAGTGATTGGTCAGACCGACTGTCAATCAAGTGACAAATTTCATTCACTTCAGGATGATAGGCTGATGCCTACATTTTAATGCCATGCGATATACCCACAATACCTTCATGACCGATATCCCCACAATATAAAATATATTATGGCACAGCAGACACACACACAGACAGACTTTGTGCTAGTGCAAGTGTGCATCTTCTGCCCTTCTGTTCCTACTGTTGATATGCTGCTCCCCCAGCACACCACAGTGTAAAAAAGGGCACTAGCCACCACAGACTGGTATGTTGAAAGAGTGCAACCTCCTCAGGACATACAGTCGGCTCTGGGCCTTTTTCACACAGCTACTCTGTGTTGTTTGTCCAGTTCAGTTTGTTGTTCAACCACATCCCGAGGTATGTGTAGGTGTCTACAACCACCACCTCCTCTCCCTCAATTTCAACTGGTCTGAGACTTGGTCTGGACCTCCCAAAGTCTATGACCAGCCCCTTGGTCTTGGAGGTGTTGAGCTGCAGGTGGCACCAGGCAACAAAATCCCTCACCAGACTCCTGTACTCCTCGCTCCTGGGCTCCTGTGTTGCTGAACACAGTGTCTGACGTGATGTCCTTCACCCTGACAAACTGTGTTCTGTCTGTGAGGTAGCTGGAAATCCAAGCAACTAGGCATGGGTCCACATGCATCCTGGTCAGTTTGTTCTAAAGCACACGGGGCTGGATTGTGTTAAATGCACTTGAGAAGTCCAGAAACATAATCCTGGTCATGCCACTTCCCCTGTCCAGGTGCGAATGGGCATGGTGGAGGAGGTACAGGATAGCGTACTCCACCCCTCCCTCAGCCTGGTAGGCAAACTGCAAGGGGTCCTGGGCATGTAGTACTTGGGGCCCGAGAAAGTTGAGGGAGAGCTGTTCCAAAGTCTTCATCAGGTGTGATGTGAGTGCCACTGGTCGGAAGTCATTTTTTCAGAACCGGTACTGTGCAGGACATCTTCCAAAGGGTAGGCACTCTCCCCAGTTGTAAACTGAGGTTGAAGACTCGTTGTAGAGGCTCTCTCAACTCTGCGGAACAGGTCTTCTGCAGAGGAGGTCACACATTATCTGGGCCTGCTGCCTTCCTGGAGTGGAGTTTCCTCAGTTGTTCCCTGACTTGGTCGGTGGTGATGATGGTAGGGGTTGGGAGGAGGGAAGGGGGGTTACCACATTGGTGACATTGGTGGGTGTTGTTGGGCTGCCACGTTGGTGGGTGGAGGATGGTCTGAGGAAAGGACGAGAGGAGGGGTTGTGGGCTGGTCAAACCGGTTGCAGAAGTGGTTCAGTTCGTTTTCCTTCTCCACAGTGCCCTTCTCAAGGCTGGGTTTCAATGTTGTGGCCTGTGATGGTTTTTACACTATCCTAGACCTCCCTCATGTTGTTCTTCCTGAGCTTCTGCTCTACCTTCCTACTGTAGGCATCCTTGGCCTCCCACAGGCTGCGTTTCACCTCCCGTTGTGCTACTTTCATCCCCTCCTTGTTGCCGCTCTTGAAGGCCTTCTTCTTCAGGTTGAGGACAGATTTGACTTCCTGCCTTGCACATGGTTTGTTGTTAGTGTAACATACACTATACCATACAGTCTTAGCAGTGATGACCACGTCCACACCGAAGTTGATATAATCTGTTAGACAGTGTGTTACCCCGTCTATGTTCTCGCCCTATGGACCCAGCAGTACATCCCAGTCCTTGGTGTCCTAACAGTCCCTCAAGGCATCCTCCATCTTGGGGGTCCATCACCTGATGGAGCGTGTGATGACAGGTTGCCTTCCGACTAATTGAATGTACTTTGGCTCCAAGTACACCAAGTTGTGGTCTGACTTCCCCAGTGGGGGAAGGGGGGTGGACCTGTATGCATGCTGCACGTTGCTATACAGCAAGTCAATTGTCCTGTTGTTTCTTGTGGGACAGTCCACCACCTGATGGAAAGTAGGCAGAGTAGAGTCCAGTGTGACATGATTAAAGTCACCAGATATTATTATGGGGTCCTCAGGGTCCCATGTCTACAGTCTTGCTGTAACTGTATGGATCTTCTCAAAGACGGCAGCTGCGTCAGCCCTCGGAGGAATGTAAACACACACCACAAAAATGTGACTTAGCTCCCGGGGCAGGAAGTATGGCCGCATGCTAACGGCTAACAGCTTCAAGTCTGTACAGTATAAAACCTCCTTCACGGATACATGGCCTCGGCTACACAATCGGTTGCTACTGTAGATGATGAGCCCCCCACCTTTGCTTTTCCTGCAGGCTTTAGTGTCTCTGTCGGCTCTCTGCGCAGGCCCACCTTAGCATCCGGTACTTGTTCAGTTAACCATGTCTCTGTTAACATTAACAGGCTGCTGTTACGGTAAATCCGCTGGTGATTATTAGGCAGCGAGGTAACATTCCCCATGATTACCGTTGGGACAGAAGGTTTAAAACGCCTCCAGTAGTCCGTTACCTTAGCCTTTAGCTAAGGTAACGGGGCTGCAAGGCTGGAGCCAGCCTTGCAGCCCCGATATCTCCTCTTCAACACAGCAGGAATGGGGTGTTGGACTCCAGTCTGTGCCTTTGTCCTCAACGGCAGCAACTCCTCTCTCTAATAGATGAGAGAACTGGCTTCCAAAGTCGTATCAAAATATAAGGTACCATTGGGTACAAAGAGAAAAAACGAGAAAAATACAGAAAAAAAGTAGTAAAATTTAAAGAAAAACAGCACTGTGGTACGGAGCTACTGGAGCGGCTGCCGTCTCTGCAGCACCATCATGTAAAACCCATGTGTATTTTTATCATACTGTACATCCATTCAGACTATTGTTCTCCATTCTATTGTTATTATTATAACTTGCCTTTAGAGATGAAATGTCTGTTCTTGGCCTTGGATTTTGTAAAATTAATTTTTGGCAAAAAGGCAACTTATAGTACAGTGCGACTTATATATATGTTTTTTTTTTCTTTATGATGAATTTTCGGCTGGTGGGACTTTTACTCCGGAGAGACTTATAGTTTCTACAATATGGCATGCATACTCCCCATTATGGGTGATATGTTGTTGTTTTTTACAACAACATATCAGTTCTTTCTTTAAATAGTAGCAGCAGAATTCTTGTCTATAAGTGACACCAAAAAATTGATAAACCCAGGACAGAGCAAATCAATACGGTACAGACAAAGACAATGAGCAAACCATTAAAAAAAATTAAATGCAGTATTTGGAATTTGTATTTTGTATGTGCTGTGGTGTTTTGAAAGTCCTGTGGTGTTCTAGGTATTCTTTAAAGTGACATACTTCTCACCTGTCAAAATAACTGGTGCACCAATTAGCGATTTAGCACCTGCAAACATACCTGCATAAAAAATAACCCGCTGATAGTGATAATATCCTGCACCACAATGAGTTCACAGGCTAAGAAGGTATACTGTTAATAATGTAAATA
>JAPTHA010000029.1:24407659-24421716 GCA_029814585.1 Gymnapogon annona
CTCCTCCCCCGCTGTGACAAAGATAGACGATTTCCACGCTTCCTCCATCACAGGGCCTGAATAAGTCTATCTGCTGTCATTCATGGTGATCGTTTCACTGAGACGCCTGAAAATGCAGTGTGTAACCTGCAGTCTAGACTTGAGCCTTTGACCCATGTCAGCAAGGTCATTGCTCGTCTGCTCGGCTACACTGACGACTGTCAAGCTGTAAATATTGCTGGAGAGACATACCGCTTATATTCTTGGGCGTCACAAAAACCACACTGCATTTTTCAAGCGTACTCTTAAGTAAATGCAATGTAGACTTTGCCTATTTCCTGGTGATTCAAATTAAATTTCCACTGTTTACACAGAACTCATAGTCTTCAATGCCATTAAAGACTATTAAAGTGTCCTAAAACTTGACGAGCACTGCACATTTTTTAGTGTAAACCGGCAAAGCGCTGTAACATTCACCGACTCAGCGTCTGCTCAATGGAAAAAACAGAGCAGTTCATCGCAGGTCTGTTTACTGGCCAGGGTTTCCTCAAAAGTTTTTCATCCGGATGAAATTTGTTATTCCACACTTTCAGCCTTTCCTAAATCAAAAACGTTCTTTCTAGGCTTTAAGTGCACTATTAAAAACATATTGAACAAAAGCACAACTAGTCTTTTTCTCCTTGCTGAGTCTCGACAGCAGTCTGTTCACTGTTCTTGCCAAATAGCTGTGGTCGGGGAGAGTAAAAAAAAAACAAAAAAAGGCATTCAAGTTATTTCCTCTAAACTCCTGAATGTTCATATCGGAGAGAATTCACGCAGAGCTTTACTGCATGTGTAAGAAACAAAAGGATACAGTTGGTTTGAGTGGTATCTATTCCCTGTTTTTATTTTTTTTGCCTGAAGGAAAGAATCGTTTAAGGTCATACGGCACCAACAGAGTGTAATGAATGTCTTACAGAGAGCCAAGTAAATGGGGTTTCTGTTGAGGGCACTGACCCACTGTCAGCTGCAAAACGTACAAGAACTGAGCTGCGCTGAATACCACATACTGGTAGTTGCAGACTTTCACCGGTTCTGATCCAGTTTCCTTGTCTGTGAATCAGAAGACCAGAGGAGTCGAAACCAAGAAGTTGGAAAATGCAATTAAAGAGAGCTCACGTTTTTTGTTTTTTTTTATACAGGACCAAAAAAAACAAACAAAAAAAAAACAACCAAAACCCAGGTATTCATTTTCATGGCACTTGTGATAACCATTTTCCACCCCACAGAAGTATTTTTCACCCTAGGTAAGAGGTAGGGCTTCATTAACATGCTATATCACACACAATGACACCACATTTCACCCACAATTAATTCCAACTAATCTCTCCTCTCGGGTGCCTGACGACTTCTCCTTATCCTCCGCAGGATCCCATTTCAATCGGCAACAGCAGCAGCAGCAGCACAGCCATGCTACCTCTTGCCGGCACTTCCAGTTAGGTCCTCAGGCCCCGCTGCCCATGGACTTCCCCATGCCCCACCCAGGGCAGCCACAGTCAGGCATTAACCCCCACCTGGCCCCTCCTGGCCACCAGCATGGCCCTCCGCTCCACCCACCCCTCAACCCCCTGCCCGGCCCTCAGTTCCAGGACATCCCCGCCCCTCCCTTCCTACCTCAGGCATTACACCAGCAATACCTCCTCCAGCAGCAGATCCTCGAGGCCCAGCACCGACACATCCTGCCACCATCCAGGTACCTGCACTGTCTGACTCTCGTTTTTGGGGGAAGGGGAGTGAGGGGGGACACTGTAGTTGAGAAAACTTCAGCTCATTCATTTACGCTTCCAGCATCCCACTGGGGAGGACTTTACAGCAACGTATTAGTTACAAACACTTATTTCTGCGGGATGTTTTCAAATGCTTGGTTGTTTGTTTTAGCAGACGCACCCCAGAGAGAGTTCCTCACCAGCCCCACAGACTGCGACCCGGTTACGAGTTTGCTCCCCCGCTTCACGTCCCACCTCAGCCTGTGGTGCAGCAGCCACGCTACCTAGCTGAAGGAACAGACTGGTAAAGACATGTCTATATATATTCACATTATTCAGCTCTCTCACCACGGGAACACATTTTGCACCGTCAACTAAGATCGTTAAACCACTCGTATAAGAGTCAGTACTAGTCAGATCACTACCTCGTCAATATCACTGTCAAACAAACATGAGCCCAGACTTCATTAAAAAAGTTGAAGAATAAAGTTGAAAATTGGCTGAAAGTAAACCATGCTTTAATGATTGTTTTTTTTTTGTAATAGCAGTGGGAAATAGAAACTATACAGCAGTGAACAACCTTTTACCTATTTATTTATTTATGTATGTATAACAACTAATGTACATACTGTATATAAGTATACTGTATATATTTTAATTCAACTTAACTTCACACTACTGCACAAACTACTACTGACTCTGGGGAAACGCAAAAGAATTCCACTGTACCTGTTTTAACTTGTTCTTAACTTGTGCACATGGCTATGAATTCAGTTGAATTCTATTCAATTCTGTTCTATGCTATTCTTTTCTAAAAGTTGTAGAAATCAGCAACACTGTGAGAAAGAACAAACATTAAGACACGAGATTGAAACAACAGACGGGTATGAGAGGGAATATCTCATCCACAGATCATAATGAGAGGTCTGATACGTGATACTCTCTTGATACTCGAATTCTTAGAAATGTTAAAAATAACTGTTTTGGAAATCCTGTGTATAGTTTTCCAATACATGATATCCCTGTAATTACTGGAAAGGACAAGCACTTACAAACCTGTAGATACTTGACCAACACGCTATGAATACAAATCTGGAGTCCATTATGAGGACGTGTAGCTGCGTGACACTGAACTAACAATCAGTTCTCTTTGAAATCTCCCTATTGCGATGCCACACGTGCTGTTGATTGAGGTTTGAAGCACTCCTGGAAGAGAGATTATTCAACACTGTTCAAGGACTCTGGAGTTGTAGTCAAGAGTAAACGCACACACACAGACACACACATCATCATAAGAAATATGAGAGGCTTCTGTTATTGGGAATAACTCCGCCTGTCACTGAAGGATGATTTTTTTTTTTTTTTTCTTCTCCCCCTCCCACAAAACCACTGTGATTTAGCGACCTCTGCGCCCTTGAGTGACTCTCATCTTCTGATTTCTGTCCAGGGATCTAAGCGTGGACGCCGGCCTGCCCCCTCACCAGTACCACATCCATCCGCTGCCGCAGCACTATCAGCACTACTTGACCTCTCCGAGGATGCACCACTTCCCTAGAAACAATGCCTCAACGCAAGTGGTGAGCCCACCGCTCCGCCTCAGTGCAATCCATCATGTTTGTGTGGATGAACTTGGCCGCGCCGAGTCCTTCACACCCCCACACTTTGCCCCGCTGGATTTCTAACATTAAACCTGACGCTCAGCAACAGGGGGATAACCTCTGTATCCCCGTCCGTCTGATTCCCACCGCAGAGCTGACTGACACCGGCTCCTTTTATCTGTCATCTCCCAGGTCGTCCACGAGATCAGAAACTACCCATATCCCCAGCTGCACTTGCTGGCTCTGCAGAGTCTCAACCCCTCCCGCCACGCGTCGGCTGTACGAGAGAGCTACGAGGTCTGTGCCACTTCTTTGTCTCCTCCGACAGACACGACAGTCGACACTAATTTATCATTGTTTCTCCGTGACCAAATGCTCCGGGTTGGCTTGACCGTACAGCAGATTTTCTTATTTCCAATTACTTCGGCTAGCAGATGCCCCCCCCCCCCACCTCCCCAATGATCCAGCTGCCTTTAATCTGAGCACATTTGTTTTCATTTGAAGGAGATCCAATTGTTTTATCCCAGAAGGCTCCTTCCTGTTCCTCGAAGCATCCATTTTATTAGTTTATTTTAATATATTTACCCCTTTTGATGTCTTTCAGTGTCATGTGTTTGGTTTCTTAATCTAGTCAGGTAATTGCAGAAAAGCTTGTCTTTTTTCCCAACATAAAATGGGGTTAAAATAAAATGTTCACCTTTATAGGAGCTTCTGCAGCTGGAGGACAGACTGGGCAGCGTAAACCGAGGAGCGGTCCAAACCACCATAGAGAGATTCACTTTCCCCCATAAGTACAAAAAGGTAAGGTTGGCCACTCTATACCTGCAGGTTATATGTGAACTAATCTCTTTTATTTCCATGTATTCATTTTTTACGATGCGGTCTGGTACAAATGAAACGGCGGCTACCAAATGAGCTGATGCACTAGATCTAAAGGAGGTGGAAAGGAGGTCGGTGCAGGATCAAAGAGCAAAGAAGAGAGCAGTGGCGGGGGGGGTGCGACTCTGGCAAGAGTTCAAAGGTCAGACCAATTTCTGCCAGTAGATTAGCCAGACAGGTCTGCAGCGTACACAATACGAGAAGAGGGATGAGTCATGCGGCTGTCTGCAGATATGTACGTGGAATGAATTTTAAAAGCCGCCGACACCGAATATGACCCAAATACTTGAGAAAGGGTGTCAGATGGTTCCGAACACTGCGAGTGAGAGGAAATAATTGAGTCCTTTATATCTGATGTCGAAGGATTTTTTTCCCTTCCTTCTCTCTCTCTCTCTCTCTCTCTATCTCTATCTCCCCCCCAGTGATGAGGTGCTTCATGTTCTCTCCCGTCTATGCTGAATCACAGACACCCCTGGCATAAACATTAAAACCCGTAGTCGCAAGACATTATTCCATAATTAAAACACTGTTTTTTTGTGTTTTTTTTCCCCCCTCCCTTCTGTGTGTTTTCCTTTTCAAAGAGAATACCCCAGGACCTAAAGATGTGTCTGGATGACGAGGAGCTGGACACTGACGAGAAGTGCACCATCTGTCTGTCCATGTTGGAGGATGGAGAGGACGTCAGGTATGCGATGCCGCCACAATGATAACGGAGCTTAGCCGTAGCCCGCTGTACCCGTTTGTCCTTATTGTTGATTACACTCTTCAAACACTGATTATTCTCTGTGAGATTGTTCCGTGAGAGCGAGGTTTCCCTTTAGTGTCGTGTGAGGGTGTAGTCGTGGCTTCAAAACAGACATTATACGGAATGTCATATTTACTCAAAGCGTTTGTTTTGACAACCGACCTCGACAATGCAGCAGGAGTGCTATTTAAGTTGGAGAAAAGCAGGTTAGAACTGTTGCGGTTCTCCTCCCTGCTGAGTAAACTCCAGGATATTTACTGATTCAAGTATGTAGTCAGCTCAAATAGACACATGGTTATGAAGTTTGAGGGTTTTTTTTTTTTTTAACTCTAAATTGGTTCTGCCACAAGTTCAAAGCATCAGGTTTTGGAAATCCTGTCAGAGGATTTGCTTCCTTCACTTCATCCTGAAAACATTGCCCCAAGGCAACATTAGCATTTCAGAAAATCTCATGATGCATGTCCGGTTTGTCGTGATTAGTTGAAGTCGCAACACAAAAATAGTAAAAGGACAAAAATATGACTGAGTTAATGAAAAGTTTTTCCTCTGTTTTCATTTCTAAAGGAAAATACAGTCGACTTAACATGGCCGGAGTTTGTTCAGTAATGTCACTCTTGGCTCACTTTCTTTTTGGCTGTAAAAGCTTAAAAGTCTCCACTTTTATTTCCCTGTTCTTCTGTTCACAGTGTTGTAGTTTTCTTAAAGTGTGAGTCATAAATTAAAAAAAAAAAGGACAACTCCAAGAGCGCCGAGAGCCTTTGTGTTTTTTTTGGGTTTTATTCACACTTAACACTAACTGCTATTTTAGAGGCTGAAAACAGCAGACAGCCTTAAATATACACTGCAGCTGAAATACACAGAAAACACCCTATAAATGCATTTAAGAAGGCAGACAGGGCCGCTCCACTGCAGTGGTGTGTCATCAAATGTCAGTTGTGAAGCGAAATCTGATCGCGGGGCCACTTGAGACACATTCTGATGTCAAATGTGAACCACGGTCCGACTCCCATGGAAATGTCTCAGACACAATCAGTATACTGGACATGGCAGGGTCTGTTCGTCACACGCACGCAGAACATTTAAGGCCTTCTGTCACTAAGCAGAGTTAACCGCAGCTGTTTCATGGTCGTGCACTCTCGCATGAGATCATATTGTAGCGGCTCAGAAGTGAACAGGCGTATACAAGTTTAAGGAAGAGCCTGGGGATGTTGTTTACTTTTTTTTTTTTCAAATAAAAAATAGTCCTTTATTGTCGTGCAGATATGACTGGAAACGCACATGTTGTTTGCAATGTGGCTTCTTTTTCCAAAGTTGAATTATAGCACTGCAGTTTGGGATTCCAAAGTAGTTGCAATATGTATTTATGTTGGCAAATTTGGGGAAATTTTTAAATCATTTAAGAAATTTGAGCATACAAAGAATGTTAAGAACCTGTTTAGTAGGAACATCAGGACCCATTGTTGAATGAGTAAATGTATTTACAGATTATCAACTAAATATACTTAAAATACATTAGTAGGAACATCAGGAGCAATTGTTGAATGAGTAAATGTAGTTACAGACTATCAACTAAATATACTTAAAATTCAAGAAGAAGTTAAAGTAGTCATTGTAGGAAAATGGTCCTGCTGACTGCTGATGTTTTAGAATAAGGGTGTCAAACATGTGGCCCGTGGGCCAAAACTGGGCCGACGAAGGGTCCGATCCGGCTCGTGAGATGAATTTGTCAAATGCAAAGATAACTCAAGTGGATCAGACAAGTAAAATAATAACATAATTTCGTATAAATAATGACAATTCCAAAGTTTCCTCAATATTTCAGTGTGAAGGAAGTAGAATTATATGAAAATATTTTCATTGCACACTTTCCCTATAGTGGGATAAATAAAATCATATGTCTATAAGTGTAATTTTAATATTCTGCCTGTTCCTAAATGTTTTGTTGTTATTTGTAGTTATCTGTAGGTTGTAATGCACGTGTAAATGATAAACTGAAGTGTAATATTCTTAAAACTGCACTTTTACTTTTGTGTGGTAAAAGAAAGACAAATATTTAGATTTTTAGAAATTGATACATTGTTATGCTGTTTAATTTTGTTGGGTTTTTTTTACCGGATTGGCCCACTTCAGGTCATATTGTGCTGTATGTGGCCCTTAAACTACACCAATTTTCCATCCTGTTTTAGATTTTTGCAAAATGTTGCAGATAATATAACTATAAATGGTGATAAATAACTTCAAAGTTAGAGAAGTGACCACAAAAATAGTAGTTGGAGTTTCTAGCGTAACGATGAAGAAACTCAATCAATGAAGTAAAAATTAGTCCCGTAGTTTATCACAATCATACAAATCAGATAAGAACAGTGGATTAAAAATATAAAGCTGCATCCAATGGGGTGGTATTATGTGAAATGTGGACCTGAGTGCAGCAATTGTATAAAAATACATCGGTGAGCCTCAGATTTCTTCATTTTCTGTTTTCATCTTCTGTTAACGGTGAATAAATAATATCACCAGCTGTATTCATGCCCAACCTGCAACCTTTCCCTGTTTGTGTGTATGTTTTGTTTTAGGAGATTACCTTGCATGCATCTCTTCCACCAAGCGTGCGTGGACCAATGGCTGGCCACCAGCAGGAAATGCCCTATATGCAGGGTGGACATTGAGACCCAGCTGACCCCCGACAGTTGATAGCCGGCGTGGACTCTCGCAGCTTTGGATCTGGTCTTGTAATTGTCCATTGCCTCCCTCCACCGGGGGAAGCTCTGCCAAACATCCTTCTCCTTCCCTTCTGCATCACTCAATGAGCCTGCCTTCTAAGACAGCGGTGACAGAGGGATCAACAAAGCACACTCACCTACAACACAACGAGGAATTGGGGTTGATGCATAGCATAGGTGGCTGCACTGAAGGTTGGTTGAACGGACTTGGCTGGATGCTAAAGGTAGGAGCGGAACCGTATGGACAGATGTGCTGAGGCTTTCACATAACACTGTCAGATTGTGTACCCTGTGTACATTTCTCCATACAGCTACCAAGAAATGACACTAACTACCAACCTCCCCAGCCTGCGTGGTGTATTAAGCACCATTTCTCTGCCACTGAACCCAAAACCCTTCCCATGCCTGTGGAAAAAAAAAATCCTTTAAGCTGCACTCTGCCCAAGCCCTCAGCACATCTGTACAGAGCATTATCAAAAATGATTAGCATGAGGTTGTCTGGTGTGAAATCTTGTAGCTGAACGCTTGTGGTGTTATGGAGTATAGTACTGAATAAGTATTTCCAGAGTAACAGTGTTGTGTAGCAAGCAAAAAGCCTTTGCTTTTCAGAAATATGTGTGTGAAAAATAAAAACTAGAGGGTGACTACAGCCGTAACAAGTGCGAATATTCAGTGTGGTGAAACTTCATAGGCAAACAAGGAAAGAGCTAGTCGTGTAAAAAGGCCAAAAATCCCTCGTTGTCGTCTAAAATCATGGTTTTGGATTTCCAGTTAGTAGCCATCAAGAGTTTGATGCTCAACCGCTAACTGCAGGCATGGCTTTCAGTGATCTGTGTAGTGTCGTAGTAAGGCCTCTATAATCTAGAGCAGAGGCCTCAGATGTGCATGCTGTATGGCAGGCTTGGGCTGTGTTGTTATTGTGGAGCAGTAGAAACAGGGACTGTGTCTGTGCATGTGAACCATATACTCCGATGACTGACGTTCCCACTCATTCATAGAGGAGGACGAGAATGCACCTAAAACCCTTCCCCCAAACCTCTCGTATACCCCTCCCAACTCATCTCAAGTAGACCAAAGTTGCCCTCAGACGCAGACCTCAACCCCGTGCGTAGCGTTCTCTCCGTTAGGACTGGCAGAGCCGCTCGTAAGGTGCGCGTCTGACGGCAACTCCTACTCTGTTGCCTCGTTCATGGCATGATCACGAGGGAGCCGGCACGGGCTTGAGGATGCAGTGCCTGAGTCTTGCCATCCAAGGAGAGAAAAATCGGGACATTTCTATTACCTATTACCAGAACCTTATTGCCTATCGAACAAGCACATGTGATTTCTATCTGCGGTGAATTGCCTCCGTTGTTGTTTCGGCTCCTTTCATTTCAATCTAAGTTGCTCCCAGTGTTTGATTAAAAAAAAAGACTGTGTCTGGTGTTACAGGGAAAATTAAAATAACTAGTTTGCCTGTGATATGTGCTAGAATGTGTATGATTGTCTCCCCCCTCCCCATGGTAGTAGTGTATGGTACTGCTAGAACAACTGTGATACGTTCAGTGATAGAAGCCGTTTTTCTATATATCATGCATGAACCATGTTGGCGTAGTTCACTTGAAGGAGTGTGAAAGGGAGAAAAAGCCATCCATTTGAAAAATACCAAACAAATGTTCTTAACATTAAGTTTTAATTGTTTTTCAACTTGTCTTTCTGCCATTTGTTTCCTTCTCTTATTATTGTAATTTTTTTTTTCAATATTTAATTTTATTTCTGCTCACATGCCAATCTGGACATGGTACTAGTACGCCGAGTCCCTGTCCATTTTAACCATAGTGAAGAAAAAGCTGCAATGCTGCAAAAACATATTAAATGTTGTTATAATGTAGCTTGTGTTTGTAAATGCACTATAATATGGAGTTGCCTGATTTTGATTTGGTGGCGTGGGTTCTTCTTGTCCTAGATTTTGTGTTTCTGTTCAGTTACAAGTATTTTCATGCTTCCTTGTGTATTATTGGAGGGTGACTGTTTGTGTTGCTTTTTTTTTTTTTGTTCTTTTCGTATGAAAAACCTCCATCCAAAAAATTACAGATGGATGAAAATGGAGGTTTGCTAGTTTCACATAGAATGCTGTGATTAAAGATGCCTTAAGTATTTAACAATCATTATTTATTACTAACTGTAGCTAGCTAGCTATTGTGGTGGAATATTTAATGTCTCTATCTCATAACTTTGCAATTTAATCAATATATTTATTTAAAATAACACAAAATATAAAAAAAAACAATACCTCATTATGCATTGGTCGGTGGGGATGCTTTTGCATGCCGTCTGTGTTTTCTTTTTCAAAGGAGAAAAAAAAAAAGAAACTTGTTGAAAAATTGAGTGGGGGGTGTTCCCAACACATTTTCTAGCCAGCATGGTGCTGTTAATCTGGACGACATTCCATTCATGACATCTTGATTTCCTTTTCCTATTTCTTTTTGTGAATACCATCCCCTGCTTTAATCCAAAGCAGATGGTGGGGTACGACCCCTTTTGTCTTTATGGCTCTACAGAAAAATTCGCTTGCCGTTGTTACGATACTGCGTTATCTCCCATTATCGGTCATGTCTGATTTTTTGTTTTGTTTTGTTTCCTTTGTTTCAACGTGTTCTTTATATTCAATCATATCTGGATCTCAGTTTAGTGCTTATTACTTTAGGACCCACATAATGTGCTGTATTATCTGTTCTTATGTATTGCTGGCAATTGCTTTGTGTGGGATTTTGGGAAGTATCTAACATGCTAACTTGAGCCATTGATCTTATTGAGCAAATTTCTGGTGTACTGTGGTTATACAATATAGATAGCGTGTTTTACACCTGGGTATAATAAGCTAACTACTACGTTTTCGGTGTGCATTTCTTATTAATACTCTACTAATCCTACAAATTACTATAACATTTATTGGATTGGAATGAAGCTGGCTGGTCTTACTCTTATTTCATTTTCGTGCTCTCACTGGCCTTACCCCATGTTCTCCACAGTGTACCCCATTACTCCAGAGCGAACTGGACAGTAGCCATAGTATTAACTCAAGCTGATGAACCGGAATGAACAGTAGAACTTAAAGCACAAGCTTTTTAATGCATGTCCTTCTCAGGTTTTCCTATGTGTATGTGGGAGTAGCTCTGTAGATGTGTTTAATATGATGCTGTACCTTGAATATTTCAGATGTTTCTTTGCTGCTGAAAAAATGTTGATTATTAACCTGCCAGTGAAAAAGGGAAGTGGCCATCTTTGTACAACACACTGCTGTTTTGCTGTTACCGCGCAATGTTTTATGATCTTGAGTATTTTATAGAAAAGTAGAAGTATGTATCAATAATATGAAAGCAATAGCTAAATCATAATGAAGAATAACATGATCAGTGAATATTGTGGAAAATCTTTAGATTCACTCTGGGTGGATTTTGTACTGTATTTATTACTAATGATGATGCAAAAAGTTGCATAGCTTAACCCAAACTGTTCTGTCTCTTTTTTATTTATTGTCTTGTATATGATCTTTTTGTATGTGTTTTTCAAATAAACTGCCTAAAATGCTGACAACTAATCTATTCTGTGCTGTGTTTTCATGTCCTTGCATATCTATTTCATACAACGGAGATATTTTAGAGCGAGATGTGTTTTCCTCAGACAATTTTCCGGCATTGATCATTCATCTTCCCCCCCATCCCCGCTCTTAAATATCATTGGAGTAACATGGGAGTAACATGATGTGTTCCCTGAAAAACAGCTTAAATTGGCCGTCATTACACGAAATGAGACCTTTTTCGCAACACGTACTTTAACTAGTTACAGCAGAAAACACAGGTGTAATTGGCTTCTGGAAAAATAGCCTGCTTTCACCAGCCCAAATGTGTGCTGTGAAAAAGGTCTGTACCAATGAAACAAAAGGAAATGGGGGGGAAAAAAAACACAGAAATGTTGAATTATCTGCTTGAAGCTCCAGTTTTGAAGTCAGTGGAAGTTTATTTGAAGTTGGTATAAGAGAGCACGAAGGGGAAATGGCATTTGGTGAAGTGAAGAAACACAGGCCCTCAGCCCTGAAGCCTCCATTCACACGGCTGCTGTGCAGATTAACACCTGCAATGGGACGACCTAGAGGGTTGGCACTGACATACCTGGCCACTTTTCGATTCGCGCTTCCTCCTCCTAATACCTGGGGTAAAGCACACGCTCAATCTGCCCGTCGGCTTTGTTCTTGTCCAGCCACTTTCCACACTGAAAGATGGTTGTCACCGAGTTGGCTGTGTTGGTCACTTCAATACACTCCAAATACCACCCGCTGCTGGAGCCGTGGTCGTCGTGCTCCACTTTCACCCTCAGCAGCTCCCCGAGGTCCAGCATCTCCACCACAAAACGGTCGGTCCGCCCTCGTTCGAAAAGGTTACGAAACTTCTGCTTCAGTTGACGTTTTCCCGAGTCGCCGTTGACGCCGTAAATGGTGATGAAAACGTTGGCGTCCGTGCCGGCACCCTTAACGTCTCCGGTGATGACGATTAACTCGTACTTGACCAGCACCAGGTTTCGGACTTTACTTGCGAAGCTCTCGACGGACTTATAGCACTCAAACGTTTGGAACTGGTCCTTTTTAGCTGCCAGGGGAATTTTAGCATCGCAGCGAAAGAAATACCTGAACAGAAGAAACAGATTGAAGTTACTCCGTCATCGACATCACAATCCACGCTACGTTTCATAGACCAGAGTGGACTTTTTTGCGATTCCACTCACTTGTTTCCCAGCTCCTTTTCTGTCACTACTATCTCCATAACGTGCCAAAAAGATTCACCCTTTGGCTTCTTGCCGTCTTTCGTTATGTGGCCGACACAGATGCCGGCAATTTCTCCAACGTGCTTGGATGAAAACTCGAACGTGTCAGTGGCACCGCTGGAAAAGAAAAGACCAAAAAGATAACACTGCTGAGTTTGTGCAGAATGTCATTATTCCCCCGCTACTGTCTGTGAAGAGTTAAACTCAGTAGTGTGCGGGGAGTTTTTTCTTTGGCGCGTCTCATGGGATTAGCTCTCCTGAGACTTAAGAATCGAAGAACAGAAAGTGAAGCTACAAGATAAAAGAGCGTCAAAAAACAAAACGTGAAAGAAAGGAAGGCCACATAATAGGGTTTTTACCATCAGTGCAGCACCTCCACTCTCTTTGAAGACCTACCATAAGAACTTCTTTTTCTTATTTTCCAGAACCAACTCCTTGGAACGGGCTTTTCTTCCCTCCAACGCAATCCAGGCGTTTTCCGCAGTGGAAGCATCGTCTGTGTTAGCAGTTGTTGTGGCAATTTCATATTCTGTAGCAACGGGGAAACACATTGTTACGCCATTATCGTTTCACATCTGGTAAATGGTTGTAATTAGCGGCAAAGTCCTTCATCTGCACCAATTACATAAGCAGTAATTATGCCCACAGACTTCCATTTTTACTAACTGGTTTTGTCACTGAGATCTACGGAGTCATTGTTGGCGCAGGCCAACTCCCTCATTATCTGCCCGTCATCTTCATTTTTAGCCAACCAGCGGTCACACGGGAACCTGAACGTCTGGTCCATGGCCTCATCTTTCACATCAATGTACTCAAGGTGCCAGCCTGGACCAGGGCCTACATACAGCAAATAAATTCACCATTACACTGTTGTATTCCTTCTGTGCAGAGCTCTATTGTTTTAAATTAAAAAGAAAAAAAAAGTAGTGAAGCCAAGAATGTAACCATCTGTAACCAACTGTAGCACGGCTCTCAAGACACATTATTATCATTTCAGTGTTATTCTATTTCGATACTCACTGCCGCTGCCCCCTCCTCACCTTTGTTGTCGTGCCACACTCTGAGTTTGGACAGCTCACCCAGACTGAGCATGTCAGGAAATCGGAACGTGTCTTTGCCCTTTCTCTCAAACTTGTTTCTGTTGGTGCTGTCCTTCAGAGGCAGCGTCCCAGAGTCTCCGTACTCCCCAAACAAAATCGCAAACACGTTGGCATCAGTGCCAGCAGCTGGAGAGTGGATGGAACAAATATGTAGTTTTAACCTGAATGTGCAGTGGACATGGATGGACCCACACGCAGCAATTGGTGGCAGCAGTGCTTGTTCTCCCTGAACTTGAGTCTTTAATCATTAAAATCAATCAATCAATCAATCAATACTTTATTTATCCCTGTAGGAAAATTGCTGACACATTTACGATTCACAATTATGCGGTGTACACTGCAGACCAAAGGTTTGGACACACCTTCTCATTCAAAGCATTTTCTTTATTTTCATGACTATTTCCATTGTAGATTCTCACTGAAGGCATTAAAACTATGAATGAACACATGTGGAGTTATGGAATGAACAAAAAAAGGTGAAATAACTGAAA
>JAPTHA010000029.1:24471597-24488837 GCA_029814585.1 Gymnapogon annona
TATAGAAATATTATATGATGCATCCCTGGCTGGTTCCATTCAGTGTAACTATGTACAAAAAATGTACATACTTGCATCAAGCAATATGGGTTCATGCAGTTATACAAAGTACACTAACATATATGTACATATAAATAATTGTCAATATATTTAGAAATAAATATATATTTGGCAATTTTACAGTAGGTAGATCTTTTTGACTTGGTCATTTTGAAAGCAGCTCGCATGCTGAATAAGTGTGAGCACCCCTGTGTTGCAGCCTCCCCTGACACCCTGTGTCTGAGCCACGCCCTCCCCTCGAGGTGTGTGACCTGATGAGGATCTGCAACACCTGGGCCGTGCTGCTAGGCTGTGGCTGAGCAGGTGAATGGACTGCCACTTAAAGGCTGTCTGCTCAGCCAGCAGCGTGGCCTCATGATGTCTTCACCCCACCTAGCCACTCTATAATAACCCAGACATTTTTGATTCACGTGGACTCTGATCTGGACTCTGGCTTAGTTTTTCATGCAGAGGTTTTTGTTTCTTTAGTGGCTTTGGTTCTCGTGTGCTTATTTATGGAATATGTAGTTTCCCTGGCTATGTGTGTTTTTGCTTCCATGTGTGTTTTGGTTAACAAATTTTCTGTGTTCCCCTTCAATCCCACGCATTGGAGCTTCATCGATTTTGACACATGACAACAGAAAGGCAAAAGAGAAAGGATGAGTGATGGTGGTGGGGGGTGATAGAGGTAAACACATGGTTGCCTATTACAAAGATGTTTATCACAGTTACAGTTACACAGACAAATGCAAAGAGATGATGGAAGGCATTTATAATGCATAATATAAACACCTTACTGAAATATTATTTTAAAAATAACTTGAATATAATGAAAATAAAAGGTGGATTCTATTTCTTCTCCTGAAGTAACATGACACAACAGATCTACTTTCAACCAAATGTCATTTTACTGTACAGTGTCGAGCGGCGTGAGTTTCAGCATTTAATGGCAAGAACATGACATGAAGGGACAATCTGAATTTAATAATAAACAAACGCGAACGCAAACAACGTGTGTGTGAGCTGAGTCATTGAGCTTATCTGAGTGGAAACGCTCACACAAACAGCAGTTTGCAACTTCAGTCTGTTGCGTAGTGATAAGACAAACGGTGTCAAACGAGAAATATTATACCACATTAAAATGCATTTCCAAAAAAATCCAGCACACATTCATAATATAACAGAAGAATACAATTAATACACAACTGTTTAATCACTTCTCAGGCAAAAAATACATTCAGTCCAAACTCATAATGTTGTTTATATTTGACTGTGTGTGTCGATACCTGTGATTGTAGTTTGTGATGGAAGAAATCCATTAGTGAGTTTAATTAATTCTAATTCCATTTAAATAAATATGCATGGAGAGTTCATAAGGTGGCTGTTCAGGGTTGTGATTTGCAGATTAAAGCCTTCTCTTAGAGAAGAATTATTTTATAGTCAATACCTCACACAGTCATTACCTCTGCCAACGAAGAGATGATCTGACTGCATTTTGTTTCTCTGTTGTGGTTCTAGTCTCCACGGTTTTATTCAGATCATCCCTATGGTTATGTGTGACAGATAAATGACAGATAATTATATTTTTTATTATTCCAGGTTAAAGGTTATGATGAGGGAACTGGCTGGATAGTTCAGTTGGTAAGGCACCAGGCTGATGCATAGGGGATACTGGGTTCGATCCCCGGTAAGAGCGTCCAGTGGGTTGTGTAAGGAAGGGCATCCGGCATAAAAACTCCTGCCAAATCAAATAAGGGAATTAGATTCGGTGTGGTGACCCCGGAAGAGAAAAAACCAAAATCATCATCATCAAAGGTTATGACGAGGGAACATTTTCAAGATTCCTCCTAAACAAGGAGCAAAAAAAAAAAAAAAATCACACCTCAATCAAAACTGAGGGTCAAGGGTACAGTGATACTAATGACTTTTTAAAAGTCATTAGTATCACATCATGACTATACTCACAGACGTTCTTAAATGTTCACTGGGTTGTCATTGTTTACCAGAATTTTTAAAAAAAATCTTGGAAATCTGCAAAAATGTCATGCTTGTGAACTGTATGCTTTTGTGAAGTGTTTACTGTGAATGAGTCATTTCTTCTAAAAGTTTCTTAAACTGTGTTGAAACACATTAATACACAACAAGTAAGAACAATCGACCGACTCACATAAAATTTTCTTTGGCTGAGGAAAAGATGGTGAGTATAACTCATTTATGTTGACAACCTACAAATCCAGGACTGTTTGTTCTTGTAGCGTAAGGTGGAAAAAAAAATACTTTTCCACTGAAATTGGCATTAGTTGAGAGTATTCAGCAGTAGAGGAACAAAACTTCTCTGTTGACCACAATCACTGTACATTACTCAGAAATCTACCACAGTATGTCCTTGAAGGTTCCGCACAATACAATTTGTTCCAAAAAAAAGGACCCTTACTCTGCAAAAAAACAACTGCAGATTACTCATAAGGATCACATTAAACACTGCTTTTATTTATCACAGGCGTGTGACTCAGTTCTTCTAAAATACCAACCTAAGCTACTTTACGGTTAAAGGTTTCCACGGTGATACACAGTAAGTGAATAAAGAAAAGCTTTTCCAAACACTGACACTCCAGTGGTGAAGAAGTGGGTCATCTCCATTAAAACACCATCTGTTTTAGGGCAAAGTGACAAAAAAATCTGGTCGCACAATCAAAGGCAGTCATTACTGAGGTAGTTGGGTGCCGACACGGACAACACCGACAAGACAACTCACCAGACTTCAAGTGTCTTTTTGAGTATTTATGCATGTGCCCATCTTCATAACTTCAATTACTCACTCTTTTTCAGAACCCGATTTATCCTTTTGTGGGTGGGTGTGTATGTGTGTGTGTGTGTGTGTGTGTGTGTGTGTGTGTGTGTGTGTGTGTGTGTCTGGAGGGGGTCACTGGAGCCTATTCCAGATACTCAAGGGCGATCGCGGGGGGTAACCCTGGACAAGTCACCAGTTCATTGCAGGGATAATCATTCACACATTCATATTCACATTCATTCACAGCCCCTCGTTATCGTTATCATCTCTGGGGCTTCAATCGTGTATACTGTCTTTGTTGTCCATGTTGTGTAATTTCTTGTGTATACGTTCTGCTCTGTTCTTCTTTTTTTTTCTACTCTTTGTATTATGCTGCTGTGTGTGAAATTTGTGGGTGGGTGAAGTGTCTTGCTCAAGGACACAACGGCAGATGACCGAGGCAGGAATTGAACTGCTAACGCTGTGGGTTATTGGACGACCCACTCTACACAGCCGGCCCCCTCTTCATAACTTATTTTTATTTACTTTTTTTTTTTTTTTACACACCTCTATTTTTTTTTAGAGACTTTCAAAGTAGACAGTGTCCATCAGAGATTTCCTCTTATTTAAGTCAGATGCATTTCTCCTCCACTGCCTCCGTGTTCAGTGACACCTGTAGCGGTCTATCTTTCGGGCAGGGCAGAACTGAAAGGTCCCTGATCACTTTTGTTTCTTCACTGCTCGGAGCTTCAACACTGCCCTGCTCGGATGAACACGACATCTGTGAGTCTTTGGCTGAAAGGTGGGAGTGACAGCCTCCAGTGTACACCTCACTCCCCTCTGGAAGGTAAAGGAAGGTCTGGGAGGTGGTGGTGGTCACCTCCCGGAGATCACGGGACACCATAGAGTGAGAGTCCCTCTTGGAGATGATGGAGGAGAGCTGCTGAGCGTCTATGCAGGGGCAGTTGCCCTGTCTCTGTTGTGTCCTCGCTCCCATCTTGCAAAATAAACACTTGATTTTCTCAATGAGTTTCAGGAGCACGGCTTTGCGGAGGGTGATGTAGATCCAGGGGTCGAGAATGGGATTGAAGGAAGCGAAGCGTATGGCGCGTAAGTCAGGGTTTTTCTCTATTTTGAGCTCCACTGGAGTCTTATAGAGCTGGTTTAGAAACACTTGAACCTACAAAGAGAAAGATTCAGATGTATTAATTGTCATTCAAATATAAACATCCTTGATGCTGTTACAAAATGAAATGTCTAAAAATTCACGGCATGAAAAAGACAGAGGATATTTCTTTTAAAAAATACCCGCTAAAAAACATACATACCTACATAAAATAGGAAAATAGAAAATGATTTTAAAAAAAGAATTATATTGCACTGTGGAGGGGTCAGTATTGGACTATAGAGTGGCTAGAAACACAATCGGTCTGATGTAAGAATTACTGTACATGGTTATGCAAACAAACTCACACTGGAGTCCTCCAGTTCATACTCTCACTCTCACACTACTACAGTTATATCTTGAATTAATGGAGGGCTGAAGGGTTAAAATGTGTCCATACGTGTCAGAAAATCATCCCTTTCATTCAAAGTGATTTAGCATAATTCCATAATTACTAAAATAAGCAGAGGTGTGCGTAAACACCTGTGCGTAAAACGTGCGTAATGGATAGAAATTAAGGTCAGGCGAGGCGGAAAAGGGACTTACAACAAGCGGAATGGAGCAGATGAGGATCACTGCAGACGTGAAAATGAGCAGGATGACCATCTGGATCTCGGCACCGGCCAGGCGACCGAAGCTGCGTCCTCTCCTCCGCGGGTCCACGTTGCGTCCCACGTCTGTTCCGAGGGACATCCTGCGCACGTAGCGCCGGTGCATCCGGATCAAAGCCACGCACACCAGCACGTTACAGATCACGGTGGCGAGGATCAGAAGGGAGCTGAAACCCGCGTACATGTAATTAAAGACAGCGTCGCTGGTCACGTTGCTCCTCCATTCCAAAAAGCACCAGGTCTGCGGGTATTGTTTCTTCACCTTCCCAAAGCCCATGCTGGGCAGCGCGCAAAAGAGCGCGTTGGAGACGTAGATGCCCAAGAGAGTCAACCCGGCCAACTTCTGATCCACGTAGTCGTTGTAGAAATACGCATGGTTTATGGCGATGTATCTCTCCACGGACATGGCGCATATGATGCTGAGTCCCGCCAGGGAGAAGAAGAGCATGGTGAACCCGAAGTACTGGCACAGCGGGTCCTCTCCGGGCCACGAGCCTTTCACGTAGATGGCGATGGTGACCGGACTGGCCAACAAAGTCCCCAGGAGGTCCGTGACGGCCAGGCCACACACCAACGTGTAGAAGGTGGTTTCTTTTTGTTCCTTCCTGGACTTACACAAAACCACAATAGCAATCACATTCCCCACCACACCGAAAATAAACATGATGGAGGGGATGGTGGGCACCATGGTCCTCCCGGTAACCGTCTGGTTATTATTATTCATCGCTGCGTCCTGGACCAACGACTCTTAACGTCGAAAGTTCCACTCCAGAGCAGGAGACTTTACTTGATTTGAAGAAAAGCTGAGCAACATCTTAACAACAAGAAGAAACAGGTTGAATCTGATCTTAAGAAATAAATAAATAAATAAATAAATAAAAACAGCAACTTCTCCAAACTTTCCCACACGTGCGCGCAGCATCCTCCTCCTCCTCCTCCTCCTCCTCCTCAGTCTCAGTGTCTTCTGTCAGAGTTGACTTTATCTTTGCGGCAGAGAAACTGATTTCAACCTCGGAACTGGAGATAAGAGCACGAGCAGACACCGGTTGAACCGTGGCTCTGCCTCCGGGCTCCGGTTCAGCCCCGCCCCCTCAACTGTGTCACTGCCCTCAGCTCTGCGCCAGCTCAGTGTTCACATTCACACTGTGGTTTTCCTTTAATCAGTTTAATATTGTTCAATATGCGGCCCGTTTATACCATGATGTGACGATGAAGATTTAAAATAAAAATACAATTCCCACCGACAATAGAGAAGCCAACACACTGAGTATATTCCAAATTAAAAACGTTTTTATTTTCATTGGCCTTTGAAGGGAGATTAAAGAAAATGGAAAAGGGAAGGATGCGCAATGTCTTTATATCATTTTATTGAAACCATCATTTCAAGTCACTTATTATTGCATCTCTTCACTCCTGTTTTATACCATTTTGTTTGAGTTTAATTTCTTTCCTGTGCTTGTATTAATTAGCCTGTAATCAGATATTAATGTTATTTAATTAACAATAATACATTTCTTATCCCACCCCTGTCTTATGCAGTATTGTTGAAATTCCATTTTATTTCTTGTACTTTTATCTTGTTGAACTTTTATTAATTGGTGTATATTAGTGTATATATCTTAATTACTGATGTGAAGCACTTTGGGCTATAATTCTTGTATGAAAGATGCTATACAAATAAAGGTTGTTATTATTAATATTATTAATAATAATAATAATAAAAGTCTACATTAAAACCAGGAACAGATGGAGGAAAAAAATTGTGATAGATTTAATCCGTTTTAATTTAATCAGTTGTTGGAATGCATTGATTTCACCTTTAAATTCTTTTGCTTATATACAGAAAAAAATTGCAAAACTTACACAAAAATATGACTAAATATTTGGTTAAAAGAAAATTAACACCTGATTGCATTTGTACATTTAAAAACATTGCTTATTAGAACTGTAACTACACATTTTTGGCTCGAGTTTTCAACATAATTTATTACAGTTTGATCTTTATGTTCATCCAAATGTCAAACGCTCTGCAGCCAGACTTCAATCAATCGCTCCTGGGATTAGTGGTGATAATCAGTTTCCATGGTAATGTATTTGACTTCCAAATGTTAAGAGTATTCCACCATGCTTCATTAAACTTCCTTGACCCTAACCTGGACATTGATTCATCTCCTTAAAATCTCCGTAGCTATGTTTGTGTTCATTTGTGTCCTTTTGTGTCCCTTAGTGTTGTTGAAATATACAGATGACAAATCAAAGGGAAAAAAAACCTGTAACGTGGACAGATTAATGAGCTCCAATGCACGGAAACTGAAGTAGAACATATAACATTTATTAACAAAAAAACACACGCAACATGAACAACAAAACCAAGGTACACAAGAGACAAGAAACCAAAAACATGAAAACCGAACAGAAACCAGAGACACAAAACCTGAAAGAACCTCCAGAGTCCAGATCAGAGCTTGTCTGATGCAGATAATGTCCGGGTTATTTCATAATGGAAACCAAAAAACAACTGAAGCACAACAGGAACAAAACAGAACAGATGAGCCCACATTGCTCGATGGCTACACCTTTATCCCTCATTAATGGCCGATGCAGAGCAGCCACGCAGCGTGGAACAGGTGGACACAATAAACTAATTGGGCCGTCCCTTGAGGGAGAGGGAGTGAACCACTGCAGGAAAGTACTGTGACAAAACCTACACTCTTCGCTTTATTAATCCATTTTTTTCCACCTACAAGTGCTCAGCATGAATTAACTTAACAATGACTGTTTTATTCTGAAGGACCAGTCCAAAATTTTGGAGTTACCACAGTTTGAATCTTGACCTTCTTCATCTTTTCAATGTTTCAACACCTGGAGTTACTAAATTTGTTACTAAATGTCTTTTTTTTTTACCTTAACATGTGTCCATCACCAAGTAGTGAAGAATAGAATACAATGGAATAGAACACAATAGAATAGAGCTGAACAGAATAGAATTGAACAGAAGAGAACAGAATAGAATAGAATAGAGTAGAATAGAATATAACAGACACTGTCATTCATACATAAAATATATAGAAGGACATTTCATTGCTTGATTCTTTTAATCATTTGCAAAACTAACTTTTAAAAAATAAAAGGTAAGAGATAACAACTGTACGGATATGTGACATTTATAACAGGAACGGCCGATTGTTTTGTAGATAAACAATTATTGCACACAATTGTGAATATTTTGACCAGTTTTGCAAAGAAACGCAGGTGTCCAGTGGGTTTACGTTTCATGTTTACATTTCCTCATATCGAGGTCGCGTGTTGTTGGTTCAGCCTCGAGGTCGCCATACTCAGGTGGGCGGAGCCATCCTGTACTGGTGACGTAACTGTGGGTGGGGCACAACTGTTAGTGCTACATTATCTATTATCTCTGACATATTCTGCAATGACAGAACAGTCAGTCCTGTTTTTCAGGAAAAAAAACCCTACTCCTCAGACTCTCAGCATTAATTAGACCTCCTAAAGTTAACGGACTGAGTGTTGAGTGTGTGTATGTCCGTCGGCGTGTGTGAACCGGCTTCTTTCCATCAGCAGGCTGCATTCACAGCACCCGGTCTGAACTCTGTGTGGACCTTGGAGCCCATCGCCTGACGTCATCGTACCAGCCTGAACCGCGTGCTGTTGCGAAACACACTTGTCGGTTTCTTTGTTGCCCACTTCTGGCATTTATTCAAGCCCTCGTCGATCATTAGGCATTGAGCGGGCTGGAAAAAATAATATTTTGCTACGCCATTCAAATAGTGAATGAAGGATAATTAGCTGTGAGTTGTCAAATGCTTTGAAAAATGCACGCATTACGTCATGTGTTTGTGTGTATATGCCTACATGTGCCTGCCCGGGGTGTGTTCTCTGGGTGATTCGGACCTCCTGTTATGTTACTACATACGTCTATCTGGCTTCCAGCTGCGGCCGTATGTAAGTAGATTATACAGATTAGACCGCTCATGAATGTGCTTTTCCTGGATTTGTTTGTTCAAGTCAGATAACCTGTGCTGAAAGTATTGACCACCGGTTCTGCTGTGTGTTTGTGTGTATGCGTGTGTGTATGCGTGTGTGTCACGAGGTTCCATATTGTGGATGGACAATTGCACAATAGAGCGCGGTCTTTATGTTCACACGTTTGTTTTGCTGCTAGACTTTTGTTGTCTAAAGAAAGCCAAGGAAAGAAAGTTCCCAAACACCGAGTGCATTCCAGGTCTTGAATTCCTGTGACTGACAATTACCACATTGTGCCTCAGAGATGTTTTGATGTCAGCTTTATAGACTTGTAGAACTATGCTCGATTTGTAGAAAACACCCTGCAAGTGCTCTCCATTAGGAGTCCACTTGGTTTCTTACTGCAGAAGTGAATATTGTAACAGAAGACAAATGATAAGACTCAGATGCGTAGGCATGTGGTTGACAGTCTCCACTGCTGTATGTACAATATTTTCCGGACAACAAGTTGCACTTTTTTTCATAGTTTGGCCAGCGTGCGACTTATACTCAGGTTTCCCATTGGGGAAAAATGGCGCCCAAGTAGGCTGCCTGTACAGCAGCTCCTTAACTTTTGTGGTCGTGTTAATTGGACTCTTGTACAACATGGACGTGTGTCATTTTTGAAGTTTTTTGAGAGGTAGTAGCTGGTTTGCTACTCTCAATGGACCCCCCGAAACACCAACCTGGGATGGTGAGACAGTCCATCTCCAGTTGGGATGAGCAACAGCGGTGTACACCGGAGAGCACCCCCACGTGACTACCGCATCGGTGCAGCGGGTTGTGGAACCGGCGCCGTGTACCGGGATGTGGAGGTGACGGTACAACCAGGGTTTCCATTCCTTTTGGGTGTGAAATGGTTAATTCTACCAACTGTTCTACAACCGTTCTCCCATCGTGATGGGACCTAACGGCTAACGAGCTGCGGTGAGTGTACTAAGCTGTGCGGCCGGACTCCTGAAGGACTCCTGGCTCAGGCCTCCACGGGACTATTTAGTTTTTTGGTTGGTTTTCTACTGGTGAGAGCGGACCGAAAAAGTGGGGGGGGGTACAGCAGGGGTGAAGACTGGAGATGTGTGTGAGTGAGTTACGGTTTGTGAGCGGTTTGTTGTGGCTAGGAACAACAGTTAGCAGTTAGCAGCTAAAACACTATGCTAACGGTGGGCTGCGATGACAGTCACTACGTCTCTCAGCTCCAGAACAATGCATCACAGCCCCTCGTTATCGTTATCAATTATATCAATATTGTCTATGCTGTGCAAGAATTTCAATTTTGTTGTATATCTTCTCTTTTTTTTCTACTCTGTGCTGCTTTATGACATTTCGTTGCCAGATCAATGGTGTGTGCAATGACAATAAAGGAAATCTGAATCTGAATCTGAGGTGCGACTTATGTGTGAAACCGTTCAAATAAACAGTCAGTACTCGAACCTGCAGGGGGCGCTGTCAGCAGATGAGCTCAGTAAACAGACACAAGAGAGAGAAACAGGTGGCTGACAGTGGCCGTTTCTCAATACGCAATTAGGCTAGTGCGTACTTGTCAAGAACATACTTGCATTCTTGACAAGTACGTATTTGCAAGGACTGAAGGACACAGGACGCTTAAATTTCCATTTGAGACAGAACATCCTTGATGACATCACAGCTCAGCTGTTACAAGTTTTTTTTTATATACCTTTGTATCTTAACATTAGACAGTCATTTTTTACATTAGACAGCATATTTTAAAGACATTTTTCAATTAAACTTCAAACAGATGGATCGAGTCCTTGTTGTTGGTATGTTGTACTGAGGAGAGGAGGAGACTAAAGCACTGATTGAGAGGAGACGTGCTCTGGTGCATGTCTCTCTGGCTTTGTACATAAATTATTAACATATTCACAAATGTAAAAAAAAAAGTTAATATTCAATAATTACAAAAAATACATATATTCACCACTAAATAGATTTGTTTCACCACAAACATCCCTAGTAATAAGTACTCATTGGAGGAGTACTCAATCAGGTCACAGGAGGTAACTTTACTTCCTAAGACTACTGAAACCAAATACAGTTTGAGTGTACTCAAGTGTTTAAAACTACAGCGGGAATAATAACACCAGAGAACGGTCATGTGACTTTTATTTCTTGTTTAGATTAGATTAGATTAGATATGCCTTTAATAGTACCACTCGGGGAAATTACAGGTTACAGCAGCACACACAAGACACACACAAGACACTCTGAAAATTCGAACAAGTTCTAATACTATGAAAAAAAAACATAAATAAATAAAAGAACAGATTGTATAAATATAAATAAAGAAAGGAACAGACTTGTGTTTGAGTTTCTGAAGATGCATCTCTTCTGTACTTGCAGCTGTTTTCTCTGACAGACGCGTTCGGCCATTGCAAGTATGTTTGACTCTTGTCTGCCATCATACAAGCAGAGGATACTCTTATTGCAATGAAGAAGACAAAAAAGTTAATCGTGAATTAAAAGCTAGATGGACGCAGCTAGAGCCAGAGAGACTCATCAAGCGTGCAGTTACAGCTCCACTCACAGGTAGTTGCCAAGGAGACGACCACAGCCATGCAGAAGAGGTAGCTGTTACACTATATTACCAAAAGTATTTGCTCACATACCTTGACTTGCATATGAACTTAAGTGACATCCCATTTCTAATCCATAGGTTCAATATGGATTAGGATTATGGATATGGATACCCTATGGATTATATATATATACCAAGGGTGGACCCACCTCATATTGAACCTATGGATTAGGAATGGGATGTCACTTAAATTCATATGCGAGTCAAGGCAGGTGAGCAAATGCTTTTGGTAATATAGTGTATGTATAGTTTGCAGAGTTCGATGATGCTAAACTCATTTCGTTATGCCTGTTTGTCTGATTGCACGTGGCTGAGAGGATTGTGGGACACGTTGTGTGAAAGTGTGAAGTAAACGGACAAAGTTAATGTGATCCAGTGTCGGTGAAATTTCTCCATTTAACAAATACAACAGTAGCGACTCTTTGTCTAGAATAAATCAAATCAAAGTTTATTTATATGAACCTTTATGAACCTATAAGAAAGTTTTAGTTCCATACAATCCGTCCACAGCACTAAGATCTCAACACACAGGCGTAGTGGTAGTTCCTAGAATCCCCAAGGACAGCGCTTTCAGCTATCAAGCTCCCATGCTGTGGAACCACCTCCCCACCTCGGCCCGAGGGGCAAACACACTATCATTATTCATCATCTTCATCCCCTTCATCATCATAACTCCTGCCCTCATCTACTCTCTGCATTTTTGGATGTCTTTGTGACTGTTGTTCTGTCCTACTTGCCTGTGTTTCTTCCTCCCTTATTCACCCCACCCTCTTGTTCTTTCCCTCTCTCCTCTTCTTATTTCTCTCTATCCTTTCCCCCAACTGCTCTGGGCAGACGACCATCCTCCAGGGGTCGGGGTCTGCTCAAGTTTTCTGCCTATAGGAAAGGCAGTTTTTCCTCGCCATTGTCACTAGTGTGTTGCTCCTGGAGGATTCTGTTGGGTTTCTTCCTATTTTTTTTTCTACTTGTAAAGCGCTTTGAGACGGCTGTTGTTGTGATTTGGCGCTATACAAATAAACTTTGATTTGATTTGATTTAAGAATAGGCTTAAAACGGTCCTTTTTGATGAAGCTTATAGTTGGTGGGGCTCTTTCTGTTATAACTAATCCAAGAGTGTGTTTAGACTCTATATGTAAAATATGTGAGATAATTGTTGTTGTGACTTGGCGCTATATAAATAAACTTTGATTTAATACTATAGACCAGAGGTGTTAAATTCATTTTAGTTCAGGGGCCAAATTCAGCCCAATCTGAAGTGGACCAGATCAGTAAAATAGTAACACAATTACATATTAATAGTGTAAACTGTCCTTATATGATGAAAATGTTTATGTCTACAAACTGTAATTAAAATAATGTGAATAACATTCACAACCTCGAAACTCTGAAGAAAAATTTTAATTTTAACAATATTTTACCTCACTTTATAATTTAAACGTGCATTACAACTTACAGATCACAGTGGATCTGCAAATACACAAAAAAAATTTGTAACTGGTGCAATATTGATAAAATGACATTTACTCCTCTTCATACATTTCAGGTTGTTTATATTTGTTCAGTTAATTTTTGTGGGGTGATAGGATACTTTGTTTGAGAGTAAATGCAGGAAATTTATATGAAAATATTTACATTTACAGAGAGAAAAAAATTGTAGCAGTGAGTAAGTAATTATGAGAATATTTTCCCAGTCTGTACATGCAACTTCAAGTATAATTTTGGAAAATATAGTTGGTGTAATTTTTGTGTTTCACAAATTCATCCTGCGGGCCGGATTGGAACCTTTGGCAGGCCGCATTTGGCCTCCGGGCCACATGTTTGACTCCCCTGCTATAGACTTTACGTTACGTTAGCATACCAGACACATATTCAGCCTGTTGTTCTCTATTCTATTGTTATTATTATAACTTGACTTTCAAGATGAAATGTTCTTGGTCTCAGATTTTGTAAAATAAATGTCTCCCAAAAATGCTATTTATAATCCACCTCGAATTATATATGTTTTTTCTTCATTATTATGCATTTTTGACAGGTGTGACGTATACTCCAGTGTGATTTATAATCCAGAAAATACTGTAGGTACAATTCTGGATGAGTGCATCTGTGTCAGTGACGTTGTTCTCACTGCTGACACATTGATTTATGCCCTAATATAGTGGTTTGCCACAGGCATTTCTTTTTCGTTTTTCAGGTTTTTTTGTTTTTTTTTTTAAATAAACTGCAACAGCAGCTACATGACGATGTAAAACACAGTCTCCCTGGACACACACCTATATATACATATGGCAAATGGTGCGACCTGTCAAACACACTTGTGTTCATTGCAGGTTTACATCTGCAGGATTGTATCCAGAGAAACACCAACACACCCCTAAAACCAACAACACTGCCTCTGGAATCCAAAATGTCTCTTATCACAATGATGTCACTCAGTCTGACATTAAACATGGCTTTCATCCAGATTTATTCTCTATTCATTCATTCTCGGTGGATGACGGTGGATAATTATGACAATTTACTACTGGAATTGAAGCCCTTGGCCAAGTCACACAGAAAATGAATGTTTGGTGTAATTGTACATGTCAGAATGTACCGTTTGACTGCACATTAAAAGCACATCTCTCGCAACGGCTAGCAATAAAAGTTTATATTTAACCCACGGACGTGTTGTAGTTTTTGGCTTCAAGCAAACATGTCATTTCTCAGAGTGAAATAAATGAAAAGTAAAAAGGTAATCTGAAGACTGAATGTGAATGAATGAATAAATAAACTAAATAATAATGATCATTAATGAAGTAATACGATTGTTCAAAAAAGGTCGACTTGGAAACATTGTTCCCCATAAAACTGCTAGTTTTTATATTCATTTTTTAAATTTATTCTTGACATATAAAGGGTAACTGGGACTCATGTGAAGATTGCACCTGGTCAAAGGTGATCATTGATGGAGGTAGATTAATAGGAATAACAAGAGAAATATTGGTCTGAAAACTTTATGGGCAACAGTGTTAATTTATGATAGGTCTAAGGTGTTTTCATCTGTAAAATATATCAAATGAGCATAAATAGAAGTTGCCTTTAACCCAGAAACACAATTTTCTTCTTTTATATATTAAACAATGAAAGCAAATAACTCTCTGATTTCAATTCCTTCCCTTTAACTGTTGTCTGTCTTCCGGTTTCTCCAAGTCCAGGTGGACAGATTGTTCACTCTGCCAACAGCTTGTTTTTTAAAGTAAAGTTTAGAAAAACTCTGGATGTGTTTATTCTGGGCCTGTGCTAGTTTTGTGAATAACATCCGTACGCGATCTCTCTCAGCATAACAAAGCTGCAGTGCCGAGAGTCAGACGTAAACTGTTTGATCTGGCACATGTGACGCATGAAAACTCGCCGGTTTTGTGTTCACAACAAGGCGTCTGTCCTTATAATGGAGTCATTAAAATTTAGCCGCTTACAATTAAAATGTAGATATAAAGCCGATTAGCCCACGATGTGTGACCATCAAACACTCGGTGCATCTAATGTCAACATCTGTCTTTGTATCAGTATTGACAGAGCTCAGCTGGTGCACAATAAACCCACTGACCACAGTTCACAGCTTTCACAACACAAACGCCAGCTCAGTCTTAATAAACTCGACAGATTACGTCATAAACAGGGTGTCAAACTCATTTCACCCGGGTTGTTCCCGGGCGGCGCATGTTTTTTCTGTAATTTCCCCCGAGTGGGACTAATAAAGGTAAAGTATACCTAATTTCAGTTCAGGGGCCAAATTCAGCCAGATTTGATGTGAAAAGGGTGGGGCCAGTATGATAATTACAGAATTACATATCAATAATGTCAACTGCAACCTTTCCTCATATGATGAAAATATTTAGGTTTACAAACTGTCCTTTAAAACAATGTGTTTTAACATTAAAAATCTCAAAACTCCTCAGAAAAATAAGTGTAATTTTAATAATATTATACCTCTGTTTAAGATTTATACATGTACATTACAACTTACAGATCACAGCGGAACTATAAATACACAAAATATTTAATAACTGGTTATAATATTGTTAAAATTACACCTACTTCTCTTGAGACATTTCAGTTTGTTCATTTTTGTTCAAGGTATTTATGATTTTTTTATGAAATGATAGTTTAAGTGTAAAAACAGGAAAATTACATGAAAATATTTACAGAGAAAATTCTGAAGTTGTGACTATTTCTAGGTTATTATGATGATATTTTCCTAGTCTGTAGGTGAAACATGAACTATAACTTTCGTAAATATCTTTAACATTTCACAGATTCATCCCACTGGCTGGATTGGAACATTTGCTGGGCCGCATTTGATCCCCGAGCCGCATTTTTGACACCCCTGTTTACGCCCTATATTCAACTTTTAACAAACATCCATCTGCATTTCTGACCTTCCTGCAGGAGAGTTTATCCGTAAAAGGACGTGATTCCTCATATCACAGCAACAGTCAAATATCAGCTCGATGGAAAACTGCCTCAGAAGTGTTAATCCACCCAAACAATACTCGGAAAATGTGACGCCATGCATCAGTGTGAGTGGCCGCGGCCTGTAGACACATTATGGTGGTAAATATTAACGAGGACAGAGAGTCAAAGGCAGCATTAGGGACTCTTATTGCTAATCTTTACATGACCGGACTACTGGAGCTGTTAATTAGAACTCAGCAGGGGAAAGCAGGATGTTATATTGCTGATAATGCACAGCCAAAGGCCAAACCAGGACAAAAGAGCAAACACAAAACACCACAGCACGTCCTTTAACAAGTTCATTTATATTCAGGAGACTGAGATTGAGGATTCATTTAGGACACACTCGATGCTGTTTGTGAACTACTGCTGTGTCGACTCACTGACATGGACGGAGGAGGACGGGACCATGCTGTTTCAATCACATAATATCTGTAAAAGCCAGTGAAAAGCAATGGAAATTAAAAAACTGAAACATAAAAAGTGAAAAATATGTTTGATTTTTTTGTCAGCGTTTCTTTGTTCTCATCACCATCAAATTTCCTCTAATTGATCTGTTTTAAAATGAAACAGTTTATTGCATATCTGTGCCTTTACCTGATTTTTTCAGTTGGTTTTATATCAATGTTCCACCTTCTGTTTCATATTTACTTATGATGTTGTAAATGTATTTAGTAAATAAAATATGGAATTATTATACTGTGTACTGTGTAAAAAAATTCCATGAAATAGACTTTGTATATAGTCAGCAACCAAAAACTCTACCAATTTATATAGTTGTTTTTTAATATTGCAGTTGTTCGCATGATGGGAGGTGTGTTTCGGTAAATGTCTCCTAATTTCAGGTGGAAAACAAGTAAAAGTATATGACTTGCACAAAATCAGGAGCTTTAACACTGACAGTAGGCAGACCATGAGCTGAGTTTGTTCTAAAGTCATACATGAGCATTTTCTGTGGTTAATCAGTTATTTTATGGCCATGGGAGTTATAAATGTGCAGATTCAACTGATTAATAATAAATCTTGTTGGTGCCAGGAACAAAAATGATTACAGTGATATCTATCAAGGCTGTAACTCTCTCACAGGGACTAAGTGGTTCAGAAATGGATGTGTGCATTGGGTGAGTGGATGGGTGGAAGGGTGGATGGATGGATGGATGCATGGATGTGTGGAGGGATGTCTTGATGATGGATGGAAGGATGGATGGTTTGGATGAATGTATAGATAGAATGATGGATGGTTTGGATGGATAGCAGTTAGCAGCTGAAAGCACTATGCTATACGGTGGCTTGCGAAGACATTCACTTCCGTCTCTCAGCTCCGGATGACGCATCACAGTCCCTCGTTATCATCTCTGGGACTTCAATCATGTGTACTGTCTATGTTTATGTTGTACAAGAACTCAATTGTTGTATATCTGTTTACTCAGTTTTTTCTACTCTTGGTGTTCTGCTGCTGTATCTGGAATTTCCCCTGTGGCTAGGGCTTGCTTGAGGGACAATAAAGGTATATCTAGCTCTACAATCTACATAACTACAGGGCATATA
>JAPTHA010000029.1:24488937-24501897 GCA_029814585.1 Gymnapogon annona
TGCACAACACAACTGATGGTCCCAACCCCATTGATAAAGCAAGAAATTCCACTAATGAACCCTGATAATTAGTGGAATTAGTGAAAACTATTTCAGGTGACTATGTTTTCAGTTATTTCACCTTTTTTTGTTCATTACATAACTCCACATGTGTTCATTCATAGTTTTGATGCCTTCTGTGAGAATCTACAATGTAAATAGTCATGAAAATGCATTGAATGAGAAGGTGTGTCCAAACTTTTGGCCTGTAGTGTGTGTACATTGAGAGCTGGACGACTTTGAAATTCCCACACAGGGATGAATAAAGTTTTATTCTCTTCCATTCTATTCTAAATCTTTGAAAACGTAAATAAAAAAAATAAAAACAGTGTCATTGATTGAGAAGTTGTTCTCACAGAATTGGCCAATGAGGAGCCTTGGGATCACAATGGCTCTTGTTGAGGCATCTTGTGCACATTAATCCTCCACTGCATACCAGGTCGTTTCCCAAGATCACGCTCTGAATACTGAATGAATGAAGCACAACGTGGAATGAAGCCATTTCCACAAGTGCATGTTCCCCTCCATTATCTTAACTCAGAGTTAAAATAACACTTTACCAATAAGCTGCTTTTCCAAATGAGTCAAATATTGCTGATGCTGCACTTGTGTAAATGGCGACAGAGCTCTGCACTGTCTTATGTTATCAAAATCCATACTGTACAATCAAACATGTTCCTTTGTGAAGACGAGTTTGTTTACAATGACGTTCCATTCAGTGAGAGGAATTTTTTTTTTCTACCAGATGAGCTATCAGCAAATTCTTCAGTGCAATACGCCTTTATCTCCCTCCTGTGAGAAAACTTCCAAACACGCAAACACAATACAGAAGATGCACACGCAACGGACGCAAAGAGGAAGCGGGCTGGAAGGATGTGAGTGTTTCCCAGCATTCCCTCCGTTTGCTTACACGAGGTCACAAGTGCATCAGGCTCAAACTCCTCCGATGATAAAATGGCGACAGAAAATGTAATGTGGTAACATTGGTTTTATTGGGACACATTATTTAACTTATCAAAAAAGAACGTCTTATGTACAAAGCAGAACCGTGGGCCGGAGCTGGCTGTTCATGTATACATCCTCAGTGTAGACAGCGATTGGCATTTCTACTGTTGAGCGGCAGCCTTAGCGGCCAGTCGCTGCCGTTTCTCCTCCTCGGCCTTCTCCCTCGTCTCCTTCTCCCTACGGATCAGCTGCTTCTTCTCCGACTCCCAGGTCTGTACCCGGCTCGCGTACTGCTCCAGGTCGGCCTTCTCCGACGCCTCCAGTTTCTGCTGGGCGAGATCGGTCACTAAAGTCTGGAAGGAGGTGGTGTCCACTTTACCCAGAGACTCCAGCTGGACGCTCAGCTCCTGGAGAAGAACGGAAACGAGTGACCTCACTGTTACCGGCACCTCTATTCTGTGTCGGACTCCACCGACTACATGATTCGGGAAAAGTCTCACACCTCAACGTTCAAGAGTGAATGATAGATTAGAAATACCTTTATTTGTCCCACACGGGGAAATAATAATAATACTGTTAATAGACTTTATTTGTATAGCACCTTTCATACAAGAATTGTAACCCAAAGTGTTTCATATCAGTTATACATTTGCAAGAAATAAAACATTTTCAAAAAATAGGCGGGGGTGAAATCAGAAATGCATTATTTGATTACACACAAATTAATAAAAGTTCAGTAAGATAAAGCTACAAGAAATAAAATGTAATTTCAACAAAATTGCATAAAACAGGGCTGAAAGAAATGCAATAACAAGTGGCCATATACAAAATTAAAAAATTCCAATAAAATGAATAAAGACGGTGCAGGGGTAGCGTCTGTAACCCTATTTTCTCCCTTCAAAAGGCCAATGAAAATAAAAATGTTTTTAATTTGACTTTAAATACACTTAGTGAGCTTGCTTCTCTAAAATTGTATTCCATAGTTTTGGTGCATAGTTGGCAAAGGCTGCGTCCCAAATTTTCTTTATGATATTTCTGGGAGTCGTTACTAACCCTGCGGTGGATCACCTTAGTGTTCTAGTTTGTACATAATTTATCAGTGAGTTTGTAATGTAGCAGGTTCTGTTCCATTTTAGGATTTGTAAGTGAAGAGCAGAATCTAGAAATGGATTCTGTAGGTTACTGATAGCCAGTGCAGGGAAGCTAACACTGGAGTAATGTGTTCTCTCCTCTTGGATTTAGTCAGTAGTCTCACTGCAGAGTTCTGAATCATCTCAAGTCTCTCTGTGGTACTTTTGGGGACGCCTGTAAAGAGTGCATTACAGTAGTCAAGTCTGCTGGAACGAGAAGCATGGAGCAATTTTTCAGCATCCTTTCGGTTTATAAACGGTGTTGCCTTGGCTATGTTTCTGAGGTGGAAGAATTAAGTTTTATTGACTTTCTTTATGTGGGATTTAAAGTTTAAGTCGGAGTCTATAATGTGTGAATGTGCGACAGAGTTTATTACAAAGAATCACAACACATACCGCTTAACACCATGAGGAAAACAACAGTCTAAACCAGTGCTTCTCAAATAGTGGAGTGTGATGCTTTTTTTTAGCAAAGTAAAATGCATCAATTGACACGATACAACATATTACTATTACTTTTATTTAATGACTAGAATTGTCAGGGCTTTGATTCAACTAAACTAGTGCTTTATTACTACTGAGGACAAAAAGGATTTTAAAAAAACTCCTGCATCAGTACCGCTTTAGGACTCAAACGCTTACCAGTCATAGTTTGGAGATACTCCAGCACATTCTACAAAGCAAACTGGTTTTATTTTTTCTATATAAACGTCTGATGGATCTCCAGATCAGACTATCAACCACCCTGACAACACTCGTTTATTCACCACTTTGCAGGTAAAGTATGAGGTGTTTTGAGGCAAGGATTTAGCGTCAGAATACCTTCAATACATTTCACGCATATTAATGGAATTTCTCCATGAGACGTGACAGGAGGAAACACCATTATCACCCGTTTAGAGGAAAACGGACGATGATTTAATTGTGGCAACAAACAAAAGCAGGCCTGCGACTGGTAGCAAACACCCACCTTGAATCTACCGACGTACTGAGGTAACTTTGCTCGTTCTGCCTCATCGTCTTCGTCTACCATCTCTTCGTTTTTGCCCGCCTCCTTTGACTTCTGTGCAGAGCTGTCTGTGTCGGCAGTGGACGACAGCTCCTGGAGGATGTTGCTCACGTAGTCCAGCTGAAAAATAACATTTGTGTGAAAATGGTGATTGGAGTGCGTGGGACTGCATTTAGGACCAAAAGAATCACGGTGATTACACACCAGAGGGAAAAAAAATTATCATAGAGGCCGCTCGCCTCTGAATCTTAGGACCAGGTAAGATTAACAGGGACCCGAGGCTGCATTTGAGATGTAATATTTCCTCCCTGTCCTGTGGCGTTATCTGTTCTGTCCACGTTATTGCCTCCGTCTGACAGAGTCACTTTGGCTTCTGTTGCTTTGATTCTCTCAGACATCCTCACATGCTCCAGGCTCCTCAGAATCTCATTAGACATGGATGACGCTGAACAATTGAACTGGACAACACAGGCCGGATTAGAGACGCTATTGCACCAGCTCAGCGTGTGTACATACGTGTGAAAACAAAAGAAAACAAAAAAACTAACCAACAATATGACACTGTGACAGAACACAGTTTATGTTGTGTTCCCCACCTGGAAAGTACAAACGGGCTCTTCTCTGCAGTGGACTATTGATTCCGTTGGATGACTGGAGGCTGACTATTTAATGTTTCCATTTACACAACGCTGTTTGGAAGAGAATTTAATCTCGCTTTCATCTCGCGTCAACAGACTTAACACAGTGGAAATTTTCTTTTGACGTCAAAAACAGTCTATAAAAAAATCACAATAACAGACGCTCGCCACTGCAAAGAAATACAGAAAGAAACAGAGCAATACAACCCTGCCAACAACCCATGGGCTCCTACTCCTGACAAAACGTTGCCACAAAAAAGACTGCAATGTAACAACCAGACATGACAAGAGTACAAAAAATTTGAACTAATGATTAATAATGCACTTAATAGCACACTCTCTTTTAAATGTAAGATACGCATACAAATAGGTAACTGGTCTAAGTAAAAAAAAAATTGTGTTAAGTGTCTCAGTAGGTTTCGACTGTCGATTCTCTGCTAATGCATTACAAGTAATGTCGCTTAATATTAATATATTCTACTTCTAACAAAATACTTTCCCCCTTCACTGTTTTGATGATGGCGTACGTGACTGTAGTTTCAACTGTTCCATACAGCTGAGATCTGGTGACTTTCAAGTTCACAGTGTATGATTAACATCCTTCTGGGACTCATCTGTAAGTGACCCTTCGTGGTCGGTGCATGGAGCTCCTTTTATACCTGTCACACCTTTGAGATTTTATGGTTAAATATGTTCTAAACCTTAAGAGGAGTGGCTTTGGTTTCTTCATTAGAAGAAACCCTTCCGCAGGTTGTTCATTCTTATCGAACAGGGACATTAAACAGGAAGTCTGAGGCACAATGAATGTCGTTGCTGCTTCTTTCAGCCAAGTACAAATAAGTACCGAGAACGATGATGCCCTGGGCAAATGAGAACCTACACAGGTACAAACTAAATGATTTACCTGAATTTCTGCAGGCGATTTTAATGCGATGATGCACCGTTCTCCATCAAATTCAATTCCCAGTTCGATATTATGTAACTATGTAATTATTCATTCACTGACACTGTAAATTGGACTTTTCTACATCACAGCAGTCACTTGTCTGTAAATATATCAGGTGTGAATACTTTTGACATCAAATGTGTCCTTACTATGTCTTTGGTTAGCTTCATGTCACCAGGCTGGGCCGCCACTTGCTCCATAACAGCCAGCGCTCGGCCCAAATACCCATGAGTCCATGAGAGAGGCATCCCTTTAAACACGGCATGGATTCCATTTAGCATCTCCACTTTACCTAAACAGGAAGGGGAGCGGATAGTAAATGAGACTGTCGTCATAGCGTCACAGGCCTGGATATACCACAGTTAATGTAAAGTGGGAGAAAAATGCAAATACACACCTAGGAGGGCGTTTCCAAGGAGCTGAGCGTTGATGCCCACGGCGCCATCTTTACTCAGACCGCAGATGAACAGTGATGCTCCCAGTGCCCGCTCCTCTGACACCTGAAAGTGTCAAAGAATCAGAATTTGGGAACTCAACAGTTCAGTGCTATACAGTCCCATCAGCCTGTACAATTTAAAAAAATACTGCTGATGTGAAAAGTGGTGTATGAGCTTCGGTTTCATGTCATTCATCAAAATTAATGTGCTGCATTTTTGAATGAAAGGCCTCATAGATCACGCTTTGTATCAGGAAACTGATGACTTCACTCTGGTACTGGTGGTTATGCGTTTCCAAAGGTAGGAATATTCTGTAGTCATTTGTTTTCATTACACCTCCCGTGTTGTCGTCTCTGCTCTTTCACTCACCGTGAGTTGTGGTCTGGTTGCTAAGTAACAGCCCAGAGCGTACAAAGACAGGATCTGTGTGGAGGGAAGGTCGAAGGCCTCCTGGAGCATCACCTCTTCAACCACGGAACAAGCAGCTGAAGAATTATGACATCAGCGACATTCGATTATAGCTTTTTCATTTTATTTGCCAGAATGCAATGAAATATTACTTTAATCCAAAAAACACCTCATTAGCACCTAAAGTTACCTGGAAATACTGAAAATAAAAAAGACCATATAATAAAATTTTAAATTTCATTTTCAAAGTCCAATGTTTTGGTATAACAGGTTCAGAAACACCATCTGTGTGGCATGACTTTAACATATCACATATTATACAGTCCACTGTAATTATACACAAAACGATCAGTATCAGTCCCGTGCTGCACAAACATGAAAGGAAAGGTTGAAATATGATCCAATTGATTAAACAGACTGTCTACTCACACTACGGGTGATGTCTTACATTAATAGGACTTCAGAAACATGTAGGAGTCGTTCCAGTGTTCAGTCAGTCTGCACTGTTGGCCTATTACTCATTTGGATTGAAACCATATTTAATGCAGCTTACTTTTAAAGTCTCCGTCTTTAATGTACGAGTCTATGAGCAAGTTGAAGGTGAAGTCGTCTGGGAATATTCCATACTGGGCCTGCAAGAACAAACATTTAAGAAGGATCTACAAAGTAAGTCAGATGTGTAACAGACCCTGGTCTGCATTTATATCTGCAAAATTTCCATTAATGATGTGCTAAAGCCAAAGAGCTGCTGACTCTTGATGCATCAGCCGCTTTAATCTTTCAGTCCCATAACACTGACAATACTAACAACACTTTATTTCAAAATAACCACCCCATGGCGACTAGTGTTCTCTACTCTTGGTATAATCTAGTGGTGCCCTGATATGAAATCTCACTGAAGAACATTATGACTGAGCTTAATATCATCAGACATATGAGGTAACATGGGCTGATCAGATAAGTTGAAAACTATATTAGCGTGGTTAAAATCTCAAGATCAGGAACCCTCTGCAGCTGCCAGACCTGACCAGGAGCCTGAGATCAGTTTTCTTGATTATGAAAAACAGGCTTTCCCTAAATTTTCCACACCACTTACTACTGTACACCCTAAGAACTAGAAGTGAAGCGACTTAAACCAAGCACAGACAAAGCAAATATGTTTGGTAAGATAGTTTTGAAACAGTTTTCTACCATATTATTGACACGACAATCATCTTAGTAGGTGAATAAACTTTTAAAGGTGGTAGGATTGTTGAGGAAGATGCATCAAGCGCAGGTCAAACAGACCAATATCAAATACTATAACACTAATAAAGTGTCACCAAAGTGGTTTATGTACCTTATTTTTGACTGTGTGCAGCGCCTTCTCCCTGCCGTCATATTTGAAACACTGTCGGATCCAACTATGAATGGTCCAATCTCGTAGGTACCAACAGTTTGGACTATGACGAAACCTGCAGATGAGAGAAAAACAAAACAGAAAAACAAAAAAATACCAACAACATTTTATTGTGATTTATTGTTGCAGGGAAGATAACAGGAAGCTCCAAGCTGCAGAACTGCGGTGACTCGTCTTCACAATACATCATGTCAGCTTCATAAAAGAAACACTAATGAGCAAAGTAAATCACTCCAAACACATAAGACTCAATAGCAAGTATACAGGTTGCCCACAGTTAAAAGGTATCTTAATTAACTTGCATTTAACAGTTCTGTAAAATTAATGTGGTCTGAACAAGGGACGCTCCTGGGAAATATATAAAATGCTGTAATCATAAGAATGGGTGCAGATTCCAGAGAAAGGAGTAAACAGGAAAAGTCTGGATTTGCTGTGAACAAAGAAAAGCATGTGACCGAACATAAACCATAACAGACAATCCATTCCAAGAGAGAAGCATAGATAGAGAAAGTAGCAGCTCTTACTTGTAAAGATAATACTCTGCGTGGTCAATTTCCTCCCGGCATGAAATGTTGTCGACAAACTGAAAACAAAACAAAAAAATGAGTCATTGTTGAAAACTTTTAAAGATTTCATATAAGCAAAGGAACTGCGATGTTTTTTTTAAAAAATATGTAAACATCTTACCCTTGACACGGTCAGAGAGCTAACGGGAAGGTTTCTGTCATACGTCCTGTCCATGATGTTCGCCAGTGCAGCTGGAAATACAACAGTGACAAGACTATTAACCTATTTCATGGAATAAGCCACCTGTTTATTCAGACATATATGGGATGCTGGTGTAACATGTGCCCTGTACTGAAGACATTTCATTTGATTATTACTGTTGATTTTGACGCACTTCTTACATGAAAATAGGGCCTTGCTAATCTGCATTTTCACAAGCCCAAGTGTCATTCATATTAATTACGTGCAGAGTACTGACAGATTACTTATGAGTGCACTGAGGCTACAGTGCCACCCTGTGTTCAAGTGCAAAACTTGGGAACATTTGAGGCTGACCCGCTGCCTATGACTGCTACAGCCAAAGACCTCTTCATTGTTTCACTTTGGAATCAAATATTAGCTGCATGACTGTTCTGGATAATGCAGTGATTAATCATCTGTCTTTGTTCTTAATCAGCGCAATCTTACTCATTGAAATGTAAAGCAATCTAAAGACTCAGGACCGTAGCATCTGTCCATGAGCAAAGTTTCAATATTTCACTTAAACTGAGGCTGGCCATCATTCCCTCATCATTGTGGATCTCTTTTTCTTTTTTTTTTTCGCCCTTACATAGCACACATATATGGTGCCCCAAGTGCTTTACATTGGCCTCACATTCACCCATTCACACACCAGTGGGCAGCTGCTGCCATGCCAGGCTCCACTGGGAGCAATTTAGGGTTCAATGTCTTGCTCAAGGACACTTCAACATGTGGACAGACAAAGCCAGGATTCGAACCGATGACCCTTGGGCCATTAGACAACCCGCTCTACCAACTGATGAATAAGAGCACAGGACTGTAACAGTAATAAAAGTTATTTTTAGGTATCCATGACTTAGTCTAAGAGTGTATTACTTTGAGTTTCTCCAGCCAACAATTTTGAGTTGATAAGGCATAGTGTGGCATTAGAATAGATCTTTATTGTCAGTGTAACGTGTACAACGAAATTCAAAAGAGCTCACCAGTCAGTGCCCCCTCTTATAACAAAAATTTTCCCTATAAATAAAAACACATGTACCTAAAAATTACTATAAGTTCAAAATAACTAAAATGAGCTAAGAAATGACTAAAAACTGTAAAAAATTACTGAGTCATTGAAAAAATAATTTAAATAAATTGAAATTAATATCTCCCCACATTCACACACATACATTTACATAGGACATCATGCATCCATCGTTCTTGCACATTCAACAACATACAGTCGGGTCCATTTTTGCACATGACTTAGTCCTATTGTTCAACGTGGTTATTGCTGTCTGGAAGAAGCTGGGTTTAAATCTATTTGCTCTTGTGTCAAATAGATTCAAATTAAAACAAGATTAAATAGTCTATACATTATAAAATGACTGTCACGTTGAAAATTTAGCAAAGTATACAATTACTTATCACCAGAAAATGTATGACCATTTATCCTCTACATGTTTTTCCTTGATTAGTCCAATGTCGATTCGGTGTAATATATATATCTCTTATTTGTGAGGATCCGAATGTCATTCAAGTTTGAAACAACTCCACAAGGATCATTACAAACTACATGTTTGTTTATTTTGTCCTTTCAGTGTTTCTTACCCAGGTTATGTGGGTCTTCCTCTCTCGACTCCCATAGTTTGGTGTCTGTATAGGACGCTGACAGCAACCATCTTCTACCTGCAGAACCCAAACACCTCACATTTGTACAAATTGTCACAATATCCGGTTCTTAAAATAGGTGGGATTTTGTGAAGGTTAAGACAAAAACACCCAAGAACCTCCGTTTTAAACACAGCGTTAGCCTCGGCTAATTTTGGCTAACAACAATCAGAGGACATTTAGCTGCCGCCTGCTTAAACTTCTTGATGTGGACACTAAAGAACAAGTACGCAGACTTTAAAGAATCAGATTATCAATATATGCATGTAACATTGATAAAAAAAGATACATCCTTTGCATACCTAATTGAAACGGAGAAAAACCTTTAACTTTGACAGCAGCAGTCACACAACGTTTCCACACGGAGGCAGCCATTTTGGACTAAACCATGTGTCTACGAGAGCGGGGGGTGGTTTGACTGCCCCCTGTGCACTGCAGATCAAACCATTATTTAAAATGTCAGAAAAAGAACGCGAAGTAAGATGCAGTATGTTTTCTAAGATATGGCAGTCGTTCTTAAACTACATGGAAAATTTGCCAGTGCACCACATTGGATAAACTCTCAATACCCGAGCAGGGCTTGTAGGACCTAGGTGGTCAGAGGATCATCGTGTGTCTCTTTGTGACTCATGTGGTTCACTTATTTATGTTTGTTTTGTTTCATTTTGTTTCATCTGTTGTCTCTGGTCATAGCATTGTGGGATTTCTGTGTTGTAGAATGATAATAATAATGACAAATCTAAATAAAATATTAAAAAAAGATATAGTATGTTAAATCAGAGCTACCATATGAAGACTCTTGGTATATATATTTTTTCTGGGCAAGAAATATACCTCATTCAGCTCAATAATTCAGTTATAATATCTGACATTAGTAAAGTGCACACACTGATGAAACTGATGCTACAATATGTGAGTGTGTTTAAAATGATGTTCTTTATATAATAGATGCCCAGAGAAACACAATTTCATCTTGCTTACACAACAGTTGTATTTACAGCAATACACAATATAGATTGACTGATTGATTCATATATCTGTATCTTTTTTGATTCTTGTAATATATATTGTTTATTACAAATGAAAATGATGATGACTTCTTTTGGCTTTTTCCCTTCTGGGGTCACCACAGCAAATCCTAGTGGCATATTTTATTTGGCAGGAGTTTTTATGTCGGTCGCCCTTCCTGATACAACCCACTGGACACTCATTCCGGGAATCGAACCCAGGTCCCCTATGCACCAGCCCAGTGCCTTATCAACTGAGCTATCCAGCTGGGATTTATTATATATATTGTTTATTATAAATGAAAACAATCAAATAAAATATTTAAAAAAGGTTATCATCAGTAGAGCAGGTTGTCCAATAACCGAAGGGTTGGTGGTTCGATTCCCGCTCTCTCCTGATCATGTGCTGTTGTGTCCTTGGGCAATACACTTCACCCAACATGCCTATCCCTGTATGAATGTATGTGAATGATCCCTGCGATGAACTGGCCACTTATCCAGGGTTACCACCCCAACACCCCACCCCCCCACCTCCCCACCTTCGCTCTTGAGTACATAGGATGGGCTCCAGTGACCCCCGCGACCCTTCAAAGGATAAAGTGGGTTCAGAAAATGTATGAATCATGGTTGTCATCAATGTGAATTATGAGGGAAATCACTTAGCCATAAGCCTATTTTATAATAAGGAAGACTTGATGGTGGTGAGACAATAGAGGGCGCTATTTCTCTATGGAGGAGACAATCACTACTGTGGTCCAAAATCAGGAAACTATAACTTTACTCTGCAACCGTTAATAGAAAATCATGAAAAGATCCAGTTTTCCTGAGCCTTATGGCTGAATGCTTCCCGATGCATTCAGCCATAACAGGATATTTAATCAATTGCACACAATCACTAAAACAGTAACTTATGCACAGGAAGGATACCCCGACCTAAACATGGATCCAATCTGCTTCACTTTTGCAGATGAAATAAATTCAGTTCTGTAAGTACACTGAAGAAAGCCCTTTGATCCATTGCCCCCGCCGCCACGAAGCCAGTGTTTTTCTTTGCCACAGGTAGCGCAGGAGGAAAGCCCTCTGCTATAATTACAGTAATCTGCTTGGCTCAGGGTCAAAGGAGGTGACAGGTTGAGTCTGGGGTGGGACCCTATGGGTGGGACACTTTTCTCAAAACAAAACGTGGAAGAATTTTAGCATCCTCTAAGTCCGCTCGCTGTCCAGCAAAACAGGAAGTTTTTACCTGAGCTGCACTGGAGGGAACACAAACAATGTAAACATTTCAACACAGAGTGCCAATGCAATTTAAACTAGTGTGAATTCAAACATTAAAAAAAAGTCAACAGAAAACTAGGAAAAAACCTTTAAACCTATAGGATGTTTGTGCCAGGTTGAGATGAGCATTTATTTCTCGTTCTCTGTTCTTCAGACACTATGAGAAAAACCAGGAAATATGTGCGAAGCCTTAGAAAACACAAACAAACTGAACAAATTGGGTTCTGAAGGTTAAAGTGAGTATTTAATAGTAGTTTATAATATATCTGACGTGTGATGAATGAGAAACTAATGTCATAAATCTTTTTATGTCTAAATGAAGGGATTAAGACGTGTTTGTAGAAGGAGGTGACATTGAAATGGCATTAATTTAAGTTTACAGAAGCGGTTGTTTGGGTGAAACTTTTGTTTTTAATGCTGTATAAAATTCTCACGTATACAGATAGTTTCTTAATATAGAGAAATAGGTCACTGGACCTTTACTGAAAAAACAATGATTTTTGCAAAGTACTGTACAACTGTAACAGAAATGACGTGAAGACTCACAGGGAGTTTTTTATTTTTGTATTTTTTCTGTTTGTTTTTTTTTTTTGTTTTTGTGTGTGTGTGTGTGCGGGGGGTTGCCATATTCTTTCCCCCATTGTTGTCATGAAAAGCTGTCTGGCACCATTCATTCAGAGCTGTATTTGACTGTTCTCCTGTGAATACCACAGACTGCTCACGGTCACTACAGTTTCATTTAATCAAATTCATGTGTTTTTATTTTATTATTCTTTCATTTTTTTATTTTTCACAACACTATATTACAGTTTATACACTACAAGACAACATTCAACACCCACAATGACAGGATCAGAGACAATAGACAAAACAAAACAATACAATAAAGAACACATAAATAAGTGAACCGCATGAGTCACAGAGACACATATGTTGAACCAATGTGGTGTGCTGCAAAATTTGCCATGTTCCATATCTTGTAGAACATCCTACTTCTTTTTCTCATCCAGTAGGTTATTTTCTCCAGGTTCACACAACTGTTGACTTCTTCTAAGCACATTTTTTTTATTAAGGTTTATTTGAACATGATAAACAAAAACAAAAACAAAAAAAACAGACAAAAAAAAAAAATAAGAACAACAATTTGCTTCCATATGTTCAAAAGGAGTGGGACGAAGTCTAAACTTATTAAATCTTATCCCTTCCCCCTGCACTATGTCAATGTCCATACACATATATACAATATATACGTGTGTGTGTGTGTGTGTCTGTGTATATCCCCCTGCATTACTTGCCATGTCCATCCTTCTTCCCCAAAAATATCACA
>JAPTHA010000029.1:24520742-24551243 GCA_029814585.1 Gymnapogon annona
GCGGCGGGTGGGTGGGGGTTAGACTGGGGGGTGGTTGACAGCTGTAGAATCACAGAGAGGAACCTGGTAGCTTCTGGAAAGAGAACAATCTGGAGCCTTAAGAGATGGGAGTAGGTATTTAGTGGATGTCTGTCTGTAGCAAAATGAACAGTGATATATAACAATACATACTGTAAAACCAAGAAATTTTTACCCAACAGTGCTCTCATTGAATGTCTCATTTTGCACAGTGTTTGTACGGCAGAACAACCACATCTTCCAACCAAGATGTGGTTGAAGAAGGCAACAGTTGTGTGAACCTGGAGAAAATAACCTACTGTGGGAAGTGGGATGTTATAAAAGATATGGAACCATTCTGAAATTAGATTAGATTAGATTAGATATATTTATTAGTCCCACATGGGGAAATTTCAGGTTACAGCAGCACCTATAAGACAAGACACACGCAATGAGATACTGCAAATATGATGAAAAATAAGAGTAATTCCTAATAATATAAATATATAAATAGAAATAAAGAAAAGAACAGATTGAGTGCAACAGTAAAGATCAATAAAGAGACATCGTCAGTTATATAGTAATAGAAAGTTATAGAGTTATACAGTTCTATAGTTATATTGTTATATGTAATATATAGAGACATTGTGAGTTGTATAGTAATGTACAGTTGTATATTAATAATAGTAATTAATAATTCATAGTAATTAATCATTATAATGATAAATAAATATAATAACAATAGCATGGAATTAATTAAATTAATTAATTAATTAATTACATGGAAAGTTTGTCAGCGCACCACATTGGTTCAGCTCTATATACCCGAGCAGAGCTTCTGGGACTTAGGAGGTCAGAGGTCAATATATGCCTCTCTGCGAATCAGGCGGTTCACTTATTTATGGTTTTGTTTTGTGTATTATTTTGTCTTGATTTGTTTTGTTTTGTCTGTTGTCTCTGACCCTGTCATCGTGGGTCGGGAGTGTTTTCTTGTGTTGTATAAATGTAACACCGATATTTGTATTGTCTAATAAAAAATCTAAATAAAATATCAAAAAGAGAGAAAAATAAGAATAGAAGGAACAGCATGAGTAACAGTTTCCTAAAGAAGAAAAGGGCTAACCATAAAAGTAGTCCTTGAAGCAAAATAATCCACACAATATATTTGATCAGTTCAGTTGAGTAATTTTAGTACATCGAGACAAAACATGCTACGCAGGTCCCGGGTGTCAATAACAGTCTACAATCTGAGATCCTTTTGTATTACAAGAAAAAGAACAGACGTGTACTTGCCAGAAGTGAAGGGAGGAACCCAATAGGAAAAAAAAATAGTCATATTTTAATGCATATAAGTATATATATTGTAAAATATTGTATTCTCTTTCACATTTGTAAAACCCAAGTAATAGTATAATTATTACACATCCATCTGTCTTTCCATGTTAACACACCTGAATCACTTCCCTCGTGGTGAACATCTTCGAAGATGACTCCATCATAAACACAATCCACTTATTTGCACAATAAACCGAAACATCACTACGGGCCTTTTTGTCAAGAAGATTGTGTGAATTTATTTTGAACTCTGGTTTTTAACCCTCTGGTGTGATCCAATAAAAGAAAAAGGTGTGGTTTAATACTGATCAACCATGTAAAACTGAAGATATGATGAGTATATAAACTGTATGTACCTTACATTATATTAACGTAACGTACGTTAACTCTCTCCCTGCTGGACTAAAACTCCAAACCAATTTGAGTATGTTTAACAGAGAGCTAAAACAGTGGCTGCAGTCAGGCCAGAGTTATTCACATTTGTAAATTGTGTTTTCTATATAGTCTTTTAAAACTGTAATTTGAAAAGCCCCCAGTGGACAAGTGTTGTAAATTAGCACCTCTGCTATAACACTTAAAACAATACATCGGGTTTGTCCAATGTCATTTCTATATCCACATTAAATAAATAAATAAAAAATATATTAACATATGTGTAATTATCAAGAAACTGCTTTATTCATTCAACTTCCAAAACAGACCATTAATCATGATAATAGAGTTCATTGTAATAAATAGTCTATTTTTTTCTTTTGTACCCTATTATTTTTGTGTGTCTTAGAATTCAATATGTTAAATATGATGTGAAAACAAAGGGTAAAATAATTATCAGCTCAAATGAGTGAAATAGTGCTGAAAAACATGGGTATGGTTAACCTTTTCTATGTATTATATGAAGGCAAATCCAGAAGTAATTACAGACCCCTAATGTTTAAAAACCAACAGAAATCAACCAAACATCCATATCAGTGATTATAAGATAAGATAGATAAGATAGTCCTTTATGCAAAAACATAACAAAAACATGACATTTAGGTGGTTTAAGTGATTTATTACAGTCATATCATTCATCCCTGAACAGTCAAATCAAATTTTATTTATATAGGATATAATACAAATACAAATATAAATACACATGCATATAATAAATGTGTAATACTTGGATGAAAGGAAACACAGGTCCTTCATTGATGTCTCTTTTTTGTCATCTACACTCACACCGACAAACATCAAGACAGACTCAGCTAACACTCTGGATGTAGAAGAGTGAGTACATTACAGGTGTGAATCCTGAGGAGACAGGAAATGGAATTGCACCTACCCCTGGATCTACTAGTTCTGTTGGAAAACGACCACCAATGGATGAGCAGCACCATCAGACAGACCTCATTTTAGTCCATAGGCTACATGAGCCCTGTATTATCCACAGTGTGTTGAACCAGTATAATAACAGAGGAAAAAAAACAAGTTACATTATAGTACTATTTGATAATTTCTTTCGGCCAGCGAATCCAATTCACATATATGATTTGGCAGGAGTGTGCCAGATACCCTTCCTGACACAGTCCACTGGATGCTCTTACCAGGGATCAAACCTGGTATCCCCTATTCACCAGCCCGGTGCTTATCCAGCCGGGTGTCCATATTATAGTATTATGTATTAGTAGTATATATAGTATTTATAGTACTGTTTACTTAACTAAAATGAGTTTGACACCCATAGTCTACGTCAAAGTCAAAGTGAACATTATATAACATAAGAGTACAACATATAACATAAGAGTGCAACATATGACATGTAATATGAGTGCAAAAGAGGCAAAAACAAACACATCTTCAGACATACAGTGGACATGTACGTGTGTTATATAGAAGAGTTTACACAGTATGCCTGAGTGTAGCCAGTATGAGGTATGCTACTGAGGTGCAGTAGAAGGTACATATAAAAGGTGCAAAATAAGAAAATGCGGAATAGCAGCATCAGTGCTGAATGGCAGCATTAGGATATATATGTATGCAAACATGACAAGATTGTGCTTGATACAGACCTTAAAGTTTAAAAAGACGTTTAGTCAGTTGGTCTTTGTGCTTTGTGGAAGCACAAGTTTTTTTTTTAATACATATTTTAATTTGATTTTTCATTAGACAATATTGCAGTTACATTCATACACTCCAAGACAACACTACCGACCCACAAGTACAGGAACAGAGACAGCAGATGAAAGAAAACAGAACAAACACATGCATAAGTGCATGAGTCACAGAGAGACATATGATGAAGTCTGACCTCCTAAGTCCTACAAGCCCTGCTTGGGTATACAGAGCTGAACCAATGTAGTGTACTGGTACGTTTTCCATGTAGTTTATAAATGGTTCCATTTCTTATAAAACATTCTCCTTTTTTTCATACAGTAGGTTATTTTCTCCAGGTTCTCCTGTTCTTCAAACACATCTAGGTTGGAAGGCAACAGAGTCAAATTTCCATTTTTTTTCATTCATGGAGTTTTCTTGAGCTTTCTTGAAACTCAGATGGCCTGAGGGAAACAACTGTTTCTGAGTCTCTAATCCTGCACAGCATGCCGCAGTGGCATTCTCCAGATGACAGTACAGTCTGGCAGACAGTACTAAATTATTATCACAGGGAGATATTCAATTATACTATTATTAACTCAAGTACAAGTTGCAGCTTCACGTGAGAAAAACTATCGGAACTTATTTTGAAAGTGCCGGGCCGGAAGTAGTGCGGCTATCCTCAGCTACGTAATGCTAGCTCATTCTACTGCCTGCATCTTCTCCGACCAAAGACTGCCAAACACTGGAAGCTGCATTCACCCGGGTCCACAATTAAGTCTTTTAGCTCTAATTTCAGTCAGTGTTTTAAGTAATGTAGAATGGCGTCGGGTTTTGGGAAGATCGTCGTCGGTACTTATGTGGAGATAAAGCGCAGCGATGGTAAGTTTCGCCCTGTCTATTCTTTCCCGTCGCACTGTGTAGCGTTAAGTTGTTAGGGATCTTTGTTGCTGCGGTGCCGTTGAATACAGCAACCGTTGTTCAGGCTGCAGAACTTTCACGTTAGCTGCAGGAAAATGGTAATGTTAGCTGTCAGGGCGGAGTGCCTTACAACGACCAAAGCCTTTAAGTGTGCCCTCACATTTATTACCTCGCTTTATCTGGGAGACTGTTGAATGAAATGATGTAGTTGAATGTATAATACCAGCATGCATTTTCGTTGTGTATTTTAATAACTTTGATAGCCTATGCTGTGCCTGGATTTGAATCTAACACTAGCCAACCAAGCTAACATTAGCGGTTTACTTGAATGGAGAGCAACATTAGCCTGGGATTAGCCGAACAGCTAATGCTAATGTTACCGGCTTTATTACAGCAATAACACTGGGGTACTAGCGTAACCAGAATGCATCCTGTCCACACCTGTTTGTACGATCACTGTATTTTACGGCTAGTTTTAGTAATTGATTTCGATTATTAATGTTTACTAGGCCAACAAATGAGCATTTGTTGCCATGGGAAGTCCAGAGGTCCTAAAACAGGTTTGGTTTTTGTTGGATAGCTTAACCGCTAGTAGATACACTCTCAAATAAGGCCTTCCTCTGTATGAGAATCAGAGTCAAAAGACCACATCCTTCACAAAGATAATGTATGTAGGGTGACTCCTTTATGTGAAACGGACACAGACAGTAGATAATGTATGAGGTGTCTATTCATGTCACCCAAGCTCATTGCAGAAGTATTATTGTTCACTGTCAACAGGAACAAACTGGGATACAATACACTCATTGGAGCTTCAGTTTTTAAGGGTTAACACAAGGGAGATGACTAAGGGGCGGCTTGTTCTATGACTCTGTGAATGTCCGCTTTATTATGCCTGCCTTGTGTAGTTGTCCAGTATTGCTTCAGGGACAGGCAGCCAGCAGCAGTGAAGGGTTTGTGTCATTCATGTTGGTCCTTCCAGGATTAGGCAACACCCAGTGATGATAATGTTATGGATAAACAAATACCCTTTTGTACATAGCAGTTTATTAAAGACGTTAAGGCCAGTTTGACAAGGGCGTGTTTTGAAACAGACTGTGGACAGTGGTGATGATGATGATGTTCTTAACTCCCACGTGGGGGTCATTTAATGCTACTGTCTCCAGGAATCGGCTATCACAGCCAGTAGATTCAGGCTGGAAAAGTGATGTGGTTCCTTCCATTTCCTTCCTGGGTGATGTTTCACCAGGAATAGGGGTTGTCCTCTCTCTAAGGGGTTGGTGGCAAGGATAGTTCATGATTCAATCCAAAATCATGCTCTTAGCCACCACCCCATCTGTTGCCGTAGTTCCCTCAGTCCTGCCAGGACACTCACTCACACTCTTTCTATGCATATTCTTCCCCTTGCAGTCAGATCTCTCTTAGGCACATTTTAACACATGACCAATATATGAACTTTAATTTGTCCTTAATCGTTATGAACAAAATGCCTTATGTTGTTAGAATAGTCAATGTCTGTTTTCCGTCGATATTGGAGTTCTGTGGTTTTGCCAATATTTTGTGATGCATTTCTCAAAATTTTGTAAGTGGTCCATTTGGTTTTGTAGAAAAAGTGATACCTTGAAGCCTTTGTTCCCTGGGCTTAGCAGAGCTTGAAGCTATTTCAGCCAGGTTCACTAATTCAGCCAGGTTTTAGTGTAAAAGTGGGACACTGCGGACCTGATGCATTCAGTTACAATCAGTTGATCAGCTGCTGTTGGACAAGCCAGTGTTGCTTAGTATTTCAGCCTTTTTATGGAGGAGGATAAAGGCCAATGTGCAGTTATGTCCAGGTCTTGGCTGGACACTTGTACGTTCCTGTGTAGCCCAGATGAAAAGCTTCATAAATTGTGACTTGGACATTTTTTTTCTTCTTTTATAAAATAGACATTAAGCCAAAAGAAAATAAACTAAGATGTTGTATTTTTCAATTCTTTGATATTTTTGTGCTTACAAAGCAGTGCCGTAACATTCTGTTTATTACGGAAAATAAAAGTAATTGGTTTGCCTGTTTGCAGTTGTGTGCAGGTAATGTGGTAAATACCCATTCACATTGTGAATAACGTTACTGTCCACTCCGTTAATTATGAAACTCTGGCAGGACACATTAGACTGGTGTCAAGGTAATTAACCATGTGTTCATGTAACACTACATCATTAACATCGTTACACAGGCCACAAACTAGCACTCCAGCATCTTAGTACAAGCAGATTTACTCCTTTTTTAACTATGACAATTTGGCTCAGAATGGGCTGTTTTTTAATATCTGATATGTCTGGTGCATTAGTTCCAAAAAAGTATTTGATACCCAGCCCTTGGTACCTATTTTACTGCAGCTGAAGATCTAGCAATAATTCTGAAATGATTAGTTATTAGTTTAAACTTCAGTTAAACCATGTCTCGGTATAATTTTATTTCCTTTCAGGTTATGAATGCAGTTATTTACAGTATATCCTATTGTGGTCAACCTGTCCTTGGTTCGCCTTGTCCTGGTTATCAGTGCAACATTATTAGGTCACAATGTCAAGCATGGTTTAGTGTTAACAGGAAAGACGTAGTGAGCTCCCATATGCTGGATGATGCAACAAATATCCTGCAAAATACTAATTCGTAAATAATTCTAGCATTAACTTGATGTAAAGTGTTTTGAGACAGTTGTGTTGCATGTTCTCTCTCCAGACCTTTCTCCAATTAAACTCTGGCAAGACTGAAGTATGTCTTTGACCCACGCAAACCAGTAGAAAGAGTCACTAGTCATCTAAAATCACTTACTTGAAAAGCCAAAAATCTGGTTACAAATCAAGGGGTAGAAATGGAGTCAGACCCAAACTTTAACAGTGACATTAAATCAGTAACATCATCAGCCTTTCACCATCTCAAAAACATTGGTAGAATCAAACCTTTACTATCTAAACCAGACTTGGAGAGACTTATCTATACGTTTATCTCCAGCAGGTTAGAATACTGTAACAGCCTTCTCGCTGGACTCTCTAAACAAGCTTCAAGACGACTGCACTACATCCAGAACACTCAGGTTCTGACTAGAACCAGGAAGTACGGCCATATGAGTCCTGTGCTCGGTCTCTGCACTGGTTTCCTGTCGCTCAGAGAAGACTTTTTAGACATTGTTCATTTAGTCTGTAGCTTTTTGTAATTCAGACGTCAGATTAATATTGTCGGTATGTTTGCATCCCAAAACCTTTGTAAGTTAGATCTGTGACACGTTGAGCAATTAAGAACACTTAAAGCATTCAGGTCCATGTGTGTTTCTGAATGACTGATACAGGAACACGTTTCTCTGGACCAAGCGGGTAATTTGCAATGTACAGTCACGTACACAAAGGTAGGAAAGGCTGGGTATGATTTTTCCAGCTGGTGTTATTAAAGCACAGACCGCGAGCAGGAGAAAACTCTTACAAGTTGCCAGCAGCAGAAGTGCTCGTTTCTATATTATCACTGTTACTCTATAATGTGGGCGGCCTTGGCTCAGATGGTAGAGCAGGTCGTCTAGTAACCGAAGGGTTGGCGATTCGATTCCCACACTCCTGATCATGTGCCATTGTGTCTTTGGGCAAGACACTTCACCCACCTTGTCTCCCTGTGTGAATGATGACCCTGCAACGAATTGTTGACTTGTCCAAGGTCCCTCCCTCTTCTAACTGGTGGAAGTTAGAAGATCTAGAAGTTAAGAAGATGAAGAAGCTATTATTATGAATGTGAACTTGTAACAACAGTTAGCAGCTAAAGCGCTATGCTAACGGTGGCCTGCGACGACCATCACTACGTCTCTCAGCTCTGGAAGAACCCTCGTTATTGTTAGCGTCTCCGGGACTTCAGTCATGTATATTGTCTATGTTGTGCAAGAATTCAAATGTTGTAAATCTGCTCTGCATTTATGCCTTTCATTTTATCGTGTGTATGTACGAGTCTAATGTATTGTGTTTTGGCTTTCTTTGATCCCCCCCCCCTTTTTCTGACAGGGCGTATACACCAGGCAATGGTGACCTCTCTGAATGAGGACAATGAAAGCGTCACAGTGGAATGGATAGAAAATGGAGACACAAAAGGGAAAGAGGTAACCCACCATTTATTACCACTCAAGGCAGTAGCAGCAGAGTGTGCTTTTATTTTCTGCTGTAATGAATAATGTATCTTAGGCCATTCAAGAGCTGTGAGGATTACACAACCAGCCTGCATGTACTACAGCAAACATCACCTTTTGTAACCTGATGTGCCTGATAACACTCAACCCCTAACTCCCACCAACTGTCTCCCGCCGTCTGCACTGATCAATACTATCTCACTGCTTTTTCTTGAATCATTGTTGGTATAGTAGGATTTTCAGTATGAGTATAGCCTGTTAAACTGTGAAAGAGGCAGCATGTTATTCCATAATTCTGAAAGTTCCAGAGTTGCATCAAACTTGTGTTTTTTTTCCCCTGACAGATTGATTTGGAGAGTATATTTGCACTTAACCCAGATGTAGCCCCAGAAGAGGAGATCGCTCCCAGTCCAGAGACCCCACCTCCACCTACACCCACATCTGTCAAAGTCAACAAAATCGCAAAGGTGAACATGCTGCAACATAGCAATGAATGATATGGACCATGTTGATGGAAATACAAGCATGTAGATGGAGGACCAAGGCAATTTCCTTTTACATCAATTAAATCCCTGCATTTCAAGATTTTAAATCACAATATTGCTTTCTAATGCCGTAGTCTGAGTAAGGTCTTTATTTATGGCTGCAGTTTATTAGATCTTTAAAGAACCGGCGTCTTCCTAGTTTAGCGTACACAGTGTGTGTTTCCCAATAGATTATGGTTATTCGACAATTACAAGGGCTATTTTAATAGACGCTGTGACTATAATTGTGTGTACCAGTTTGTTTTAAAGGGAAATATTTTTAAATGAGTAAAATGACAACTGTAACTAAAATGAGGTCATCACATGTTGCCTCACAATGTATATTGTACATTGTGTTTATTGGCTGGAAATTTGGTTTTAGTTTTTAATAACTTGGAGACTCATAAAGACTCATAAAAATGGCTGATGATTTCTTTCTGCTTTTTCCCTTGTGGGGTTGCCACAGTGAATCCTATTCACTTATTAGATTTGGCAGGAGTTTTTTTTTTTTTATGTCGGATGCCCTTCCTGACAAAACCCACTGGACGCTCATCCCCGGAATCGAACCCACTTCCCCTATGCATCAGCCCGGTGCCTTACCACAACATATAGGAACAAACATATAGGAACACATAAAAATAACATACAAACATAACACCACCGGGAGGTTATGAGGAATTGTACAGTCTTGATGGCAGAGGGGATGAAGGATTGCCTAAAGCACTCTGTCCTGCAGCGCAATGATAGCAGACGGTTGCTGCTTCCACACTTGTGTTCAGACCGAGTCCTGTACAGTGGGTGGTCAGGATTGGCCAGGATGCTCTGCACCTTGCTTTTAGGTCTCCACGACATTCTCCATTGTCCAGTTACTTGTCCCACTAGTGAACCAGCTCTTGTAATGAGCTTGTCCAGCCACCACCTATCCTTGTCCCTCTGGTTGCCCCCCCAGCAGACAGCAGCATACAGAAGGTCACTCTCCACCATGGACTTAGAAAACATGTACAGCTTCGTGCTGCACACGTCAAAGGAGCTCAGCCTCCACAGGAAGTGAAGCCGACTTTGGCCCTTCTTACAGGTGGTAGTGGTGTTGAAGGACTAGTCCAGCTTGTCATCCAGGTGCACTCCCAGGTACTCGTAGTGGGACACCACCTCAATGTCCATACCAGCTATGCTGACCAACAATGGGGGGGGGACTTGTACCGATGGGGGTCTGTGACCACATCCTTGGTCTTGATAGTATTCAAGTGGAGGTGATTGCCAACAGTCCACTGGCTGAAGGCCCTCAGCAGCTTCCTATACTCCCCCTTGCCATCCCCCCTAATAGACGCCATGACTGCTGCGTCATCCAAGTACTTTTGTTCATGACAGGACTTGGAGTGATACTGAAAGTCTGACGTGTACAACGTGAAGAGGAATGGTGCCTGTACTGTCCCCTGTGGTGCCCCTGTACTGCTCAGGACTGTGTCTGACACACAGTTGTCAAGCCTGACACACTGTGGTTGTGCCGTTAGGTTATCTGAAACCCAGGTCGTTTGTTTTGTATCCGCCCCGATGTCATCAAGCTTGTCCCAGAGTATGTGCGGTTGAATCGTGTTAAATGCACTCGAGAAGTCAAAGAACATGATTCTGACATACCGCCCGAGTTCATCCAAATGGACCAGTGAAGCATATACATAACCCTGTCCTCAACAGCAAGATTCTCAAGGTAGGTAAACTGAAGGATGTCTAGGGCGTGTTCCACCTGAGGCCTCAGGTGACAGAGCAACAGCCTCTCCAGCGTCTTCATGACATGTGCTGCTAAAGCCACTGGTCTGTAGTCCTTCATGTCAACTGGATGCCCTTCTTTGGGAACTAGCTCAAAAATGAAGTTGTTATTTATTATTACTAGTTTGAGTTTGGTTATCAGGTTTTCCTTTTTCTAATGCGTTGAAAGGCCATTAAATGGAGAAGTGTCATTACGATCCCTTGGTCATCCTTTGACTTCTGGGTTAATGAAGCTTTTATTGGCTCTTGCAGAACCGGCGGACAATAGCACCTCCTAAGAATGACACTCCGTCCAGGGATAACAGAGGTGGGTTATTTACAGTGCTCTAGTTACATATAGTAGGTCTCAGAGACCTGGAACAGAAACAGATCTATCAGAAGAGCTAGTGAATAGAGACACTGTAAATTTATTCAATTCAGTCAATATGATCAAATTATGCACCTTTTTAATATATATTCATCACTGTATGCACCGGATCAAAATTTAAAACCAGTTGAAAAATTAGATAAAGATTTTGCACTGTTGGATATTAAGAACATTCTGGTGGAGCTTCAAAATGCAAGAGGAACCGGGAATAAGACAAAAAAAATGGAGTCAGCAATTTATTGATAGCAACAATTAAACTGATTGAAAAACAGAGACAAACTTAGATATTTTGCCCAAAAGTGATGAGTTGCTCAATCCTTGTGTTTTCAGCGATCCCGACCCGGGCTAGACCACTGCAGCCTCAACAACCAGAGCCTGCGCCGCCGCCTCCATCCCAGCAGCCTTCACAGCCCACTCAAGCGCAGACACAACAGCAGCTACAGAATGGTAACTTGATCCAACCAATTAGTAAATTTGCTTAATATTTTATTTACCTAATTGACGCCAAAAACTGACCTGGCTGCTAATGTTCTCACCTGAACCAGTCTTTTTTAAATTAATGACTCTCACCAGTTGTTAACCCAGGGGTGTCAATCATCCGGCCCTCCAAAGGCTCCAATCTGGCCTGTGGGATGAATTTGTGAAATTAAATTAGATACCTTTATTTGTCCCACTCGGCAAAAATTACACCTAAAATATTTACAAAAAATTTAATTCTGGTTTCACATACAGATTGTGAAAAATATTATCATAATAAGATATAAATAGTCACAAGTTGATTTTTTTCTCTATGGAAATTAAAAATGTAATTTTCCTGTATTTACACTAAAATAAAGTGTAAGGTCACAGAAAACATAACCTAAACAGAATATTTAAAACCTGAAATGCCTGAGAGAATTAAGTTGTAATCTTAACAATAATCTGCTTGTTATTAAATGTGATCTGTTAGTTGTAACGCACTTGTATAAATTATAAACTGAGGTATAATATTGTTCAAATTACATTTATTTTTCTTAAGAGTTCAGGTGTTATTGTTATTTACATTGTTTTAAAGGACGGTTTGTAGACGTAAACATTTTGATCGTATAAGGAAAGTTTGGCATTGACGTTATTGATATGTAAGCCTGTTGTTATTGAACTGGCCCCACCCACTTCGCGCCAAATCTAGCTGAATTTGGCCCCTAAACTAAAAGGAGTTTGACACCCTTGTGTTAACCTGTTGTTGGAATGAAAACAGAAGACACTTTTTAACATTTTCTGACAGTGGGGATTTGAACCAAAGCTTTGTTTCTCATGTCTTTCTTGATCACGTGTTCACCACAGAGTCCTCACATCATCCATTATCCAGAAAAGAGATGGGACAGCTTTGTATGTATCACCTGCATGTTTCCCTGTCCCCAAGTGCTTTGTTGTGATTCAAATAGAACAGTAATATAATATTGAAAATCCACTAGTTTCTTGGTGTTTATAAAACTCAAAATGTTTCATGGATACTACTTAGAGCTGTGGTGTGGTGGTGATGATGTAGAATAAACCCAATCCATCAAGCGGACGGGCTTTCTGGGTATTGGAAGGAGAGTTAAATACAAGATTGTGCTACTGTTTGACTTTGCTGTCTTTTCCCATCTGCTGAGTCACACACATGGAAAAGCCTTTGGCTCTGAGCGTTGCTCCTCCTGGCTCAGACCATAACAATAACCTGTTTCTTCATTGCACTGTGTTCAGTGTTATTTGATGAGCTCAGAGGAGAAGGACGGGAACAACCTGTTTCCCCTCCTTCCCTTCGGCTCCCCACAGACTGCCTGTAAGACTGTGGTACCCACAAGTATTGACCATAACACATCCCTTATATCCCTCCTTGTCTTGGCGCTGATTATCTTCTCTTCCCAGATTAGAGCAGATTAATAATCCCTCTGCTCTCATAGTCTGGGTTTTCAGGAAGTGGAGCCAGCAGGATGTTGGGTCTGTGTTTTAGGGGTTTTTGCAAGGCTTTGCAGTGGGATGCTGGGGCTGTAGCTGTGGGCCAGACCTAATCACAAATCAGTTTTTGTAAACAAGAATCAGAAATTGCTACTACTCACATGCTTGCTAACTTGTGTTATTTGGGTATGGTTACTAATCATTTTATCTGACGTAATTTGCATAAAACAAAACTAATCTTTGGGTTTGATGTGCAGAGAGATTTGTAATGATCGTATGTTAGATGTCTAATCACCTACAACATTGTCTTTTTTTGTCTGTTTTTTTTGTAACAGTGAGTCACTGAGTCTAGTTACCTGTAGGGTGTTGATAGGCGTAAATGTGAAGAGCTAGTTCCTTTTTGGACAATTCACTCTATACAACGTTTGTACTATATTTCTGAACAGATGAGAACAAGGTTCATTTGAGGATAATTTGAGGCTGTAGTTAAGTTTAGTTTTTAATGTTTGATTGAAAAAAATTACACAAAAGTAACCTAATAAAAAGTAAGAGTCCGTCTGTCAATAGCTTCATCACACAACCTTGTGCATTTTTCCACTACCATAGAAGTGAACGTCAAATTGGAACCCGACGGCTGGGCCATCTAACCATGAATGTAAGCAATGTGTTTCGGAGGCTATGCTTAAGAGAACAGAATTACTTTTTATTTCAACTTTAATGGCACACAGTCATTGTCATTACTCGGCATTAAGCTGGGTAATGTTTAACATTTAAACGTCCTCCAATTACAATTACAATCTATTCAGTATACACTTGTCTTGAGTGTTACACTTGTCTGTGCAACACTAGGAGAATGTACAGCATTTACACAATGTGCACCTGGTTTTTAGTGAATTCTGTCAAGCAATGATTTGAGTCTTCAGACTATGCGAGTCATGCATGCTTAGAAGCATTTATCTCTGTTGGCCATCTTTTATGACTACCTGCGGCAGACTCACTTGGACAGATTATGGGGGACAGTAACGTAATCATATTGTTCAAGATTTAATAGTTCACATTTACCAATTTAAATTTACAAGATTTATTTTTTCAATGCTCATTTTTGCAAATCTATATTTGATGTTGACTTTTTTTACATGTTACAATTTTCACAAACTTGACATGGCTTCTTAATGTCCATATTTTTAAATCTTGATGGAATTTGCAATGTTTTCTGAGTCAAAGGTTTATTGTTCTAAGTGTGTTTATGAACGAGCGTATGGAAAATGCATAAACACTTTCAGTTCATCTAGCTATTGCTTTTGAGTTGTGTGGAGGGTCTCTCCAGTTTTAATTGTGATATTTTTTTCCATATAGCACATACAATATTTTGTTTAAATTGTGATGTGTATTGTAAATAAAGTTGTTTATAATTGTTGTAATATGAGAACTCTTCCTAACAGCATTGATGGTCTCCGTAGTACAGATAACATTTCCACTCCTAATCACCAATCTTCTCATGTGTGTATAGCTTCTATGTTGTCTTTGCTCTGGCTCTATCTGTATGGTGATAATCTTAGGTGTCTTGAAAGGTGTCTAGAAGTAAAATGTATTATTGTTGTGTCATAAAACACACAGTAGCTATTTTGTCTCAATTCTGTTTTACATTGTTGTTTTTAAATGCTGATTTACTAGATATATGGACATCCTACAACCATGGTTGATGACACAAATTAAACAAAACCCTTGTACGATTGCACATGCTGACAGCCAATCAACAGGCCTAATTCCATTTATGAAGTAAATGGTAGGATCTATTACATGTCAAACAGCTGAACATTCATTTTCAATGCAAACTAAAAATACACAAAACATAAAAAAATGTTCCACTCCTGCAATGCGGGACATGGCCTGGTTAAGTTTCAGGGCCATGGATAACAGCCGATCACAGCAACATGGAGAAGTATTAATGGTGAATGGCCAACTCAGTATGACTGAAAAACAGAACACAAAACCTAACTGATTAAGATTTCACATTCTATCAAAATAATTCACTTAATTAGGCTAAGTTAACATTGTTGTCAGACGTCATGTGGCCTTTTGGGCTTTCGCGTTGGCGTGTCATCTGCAGCATTTTACCCTTTTAACCACATATCTGCAAACTTATAAGTAGGCAACAAACACATCTGGCCCATTAACGACGACGAAGGAAGTCTGTTCAGTGTGGACACGTTCATTCTTATAGACATAACTGTTTTGAATGCATTTTAAAGACGTTTGGTTGATTATGTAGGGAGAGGACATAGTTTTATACTGGAGGCACTGAGTGCCAGCCACTGCTAATTTGTATTTGCTTGATCAGTGTTGTGCTTTATTTGAAATAGCCCATGGTAGAGAGCGCTGCTTAAAAGAAGACGGAGGCAATGCGAGAAACTTGCTACTCAAAGCTAAGGAGACAGACAGAAGAGGGATAGGGTGGAGAGAACCAGAGAAAATGCCTTCAGCTTATACTATATACTGTAAGAGGGTTATTGTTTATCTTATTTTATGGCAGCAAGGAGGAAGTCAAACTGCGTGAAGGAAGTGGAAAAACTGCAGGAAAAGAGAGAGAGACGTCGACTTCAGCAACAAGAGCTGAGGGAGAAGAGAGCTCAGGTACGTTATTCTTTTTCCTACTTATTGTAGCAACGATGACTGGAGACCTTGAGTGAAAATAATAAAACAATTCTCCTCGTGTAATGAGCTGTGTCTTCTTGTCCTCTTCTGTAATTTCCCCGAGTAGGACTAATAAAGGTACATCTATCTGTCTTTTCAGGAAGTGGATACCACCATCCCTAACTATGAGATTATGTACATGATCAGAGATTTCCGAGCCAGTTTAGACTACCGGCCTTTGACAACAGCAGATCTGGTGAATAGACACTACATATAACTTTATTTTCATCTTTTGATTGTCTTCATGTGTTGATACAGTATTGTGATTTCGTTTATCTGCATTTTTTCCAGATTGAAGAGCACCGAATATGTGTTTGTGTGAGGAAACGCCCCCTGAACAAGAAAGGTAAAGGTTAACATAACTTACAGAATAGAATAGAAATACTTTATTAACTACAGGGAACAAACTGGGAAATTCACTTTATTGTTAATTTTTTTTTTTAAGAATAGATTTTTTTTTTTTTTAAGATTACATAATATAGACTACTCTGTTCCCTTCAAATTGAGGTGTTCCGGTGTGTGCGATTCCGGTCTGTACAGTTGAAAATCCTTCCTCTTCTGTCTTCCAGAACTGGCCATGAAGGATTTGGATGTTATAACCATTCCCAGTAAAGATGTGGTAATGGTTCATGAACCCAAACAGAAAGTAGACCTGACCCGCTACCTGGAGAACCAGACCTTCCGCTTTGACTACGCCTTTGACGACAGCAGCACCAATGAGATGGTTTACAGGTTTGTTTGGTCAACAGGTGCTAGTTGTGCTTCGAGGATAGTCATTGTTAAACATTTGCTGACTCACACCTGAATTGTTAACATGTCTGAAACCATGATACGCTTTTGTCTTGTGCAGGTTCACTGCCAGACCTCTTGTGGAGACTATTTTTGAGAGGGGTATGGCCACGTGCTTTGCCTACGGGCAGACAGGCAGCGGAAAAACACATGTGAGTTACTTTGTGGAGCTCTTTATGTAGCCAAAAACCACATCATTATTAAGAGAAATGATGAACTGTGCTTTCTCTATTAAGTATTATATCAGGGTTCTTTTTTTTTTGGCCCATTTGTGTTGTAGACTATGGGTGGAGATTTTTCTGGGAAGAACCAAGACTGCTCTAAAGGAATTTATGCCCTTGCTGGTAAGCAATTCAAGCTTTCTATTGTTTTCTCTTGAAATAAACGGGGTTTTATTGTCCTGGTTGCAATTTTGATGTTTTTTTTTTTTGCTTTAAATGCAGCTCGGGATGTATTTCTCATGCTGAAAAAACCTAATTACAAGAAGTTAGATCTCCAGGTGTATGCCACTTTCTTTGAAATCTACAGTGGAAAGGTAGGTGTCATGTCAATGTTGTACTCTAGTTCACTTTTATTAATCTGTTGTAGTCGGCTAAGATGTTAATATTTTTTTATTATGTTGATGTTGTATAATTGTATTTGAATTTATCTTGTGTTTGTACATTAGTAGTCATCATTGTCAACTAGTGCATTTTTCTGCAGGCTTATTTCGCTTTATTAGTGCCTTATCAGACAATATGACACTGCGAACTGCACTGATGTACTGATTATATGATCAGGTGTTTGACTTGCTGAATCGTAAAGCTAAGCTGAGAGTGCTGGAAGATGGGAAGCAGCAAGTACAAGTTGTGGGGCTTCAGGAAAAGGAGGTCAAATGCACAGAGGATGTGTTGAAACTCATAGAAGTGGGCAACAGCTGCAGGTATATCAACCGAAAAGTGCTGTATTGAAATTGGAAATTGCTGTATTGAAATTTATTTCAATACAGCATACACAATACATAATATTACGGAAATGTATGTATTGGTTTTTGTATAGATTTTTATGTGTACATTATTTTTGCATGTATATTTTTGTACATCTATGTGTGTGTCATTTTATTCTTATGTATGTTTATGGGGCTGTTTATTGCTGTGGTTTATGTTTGTGTGTGTGTATGTATAGATACATTTGTTTATTGCTGTGGTTTATGTTTGTGTGTATATGTATGGATGTATGTTTTTTTGGTTGTTTGTTTACTGCTGTGCCAAAGAAAATTCTCCTTGCGAGACATTAAAGGCCATGCTCTTCGTGCCATCCTCTTGTTCATTTTTATTTCCTTTCCAGAACATCAGGGCAGACGTCAGCCAATGCCCACTCATCTCGCAGCCACGCAGTATTCCAAATCATCATCCGGAGGAAAGGGAAGATGCACGGCAAGTTCTCCCTCATCGACCTCGCAGGGAACGAGAGAGGCGCAGATACGTCAAGTGCAGACCGACAGACCCGTCTGGAGGGAGCGGAGATCAACAAAAGCCTGCTGGCCCTGAAGGTTTGTTTAATTGGATAGAGACGGCAGTGATTCTGTGAAACTGATCTGATAAAACACCCCTAATTGGTCATTTGTGTAGTAATGATATATTACTAATAGGTGTAACACTGACGGTGTTGGGATGTCTTCCTTTTGTTCTGTCAGGAGTGCATTAGGGCTCTGGGCCGTAACAAACCTCACACTCCATTCAGAGCCAGCAAGCTGACCCAGGTCCTACGAGACTCCTTCATCGGAGAAAATTCACGCACATGCATGGTCAGTTCATAAGCTATTGTATTATAAACTACTGACCCTCTATTTATTGTTCTAAAATTTTATCTCTGGATCTTCCTCTATATGTCTTGACAGATTGCAACAATCTCCCCTGGTATGACATCCTGTGAGAACACACTGAACACACTACGCTATGCCAACAGGTGCAGATTGATTTCCCTCATCTCTTGTTGAACTGACTGGGTGGACAGTGCAGTCTGGAGTGATTTAGTTTCTTTAGTTTTCAACACTGTCTGCTTTTTTTGTACACTCACTTGAACTCTTAATGAATTTTGAAATGTAAATTATGGCTGGGCAATGTTTTGTATAATTTTTTGTTTTTTTTTTTTGCTCCTGTAGGTGATTTGGACAATTTGCTTTGTGAATTTAAGACAAAACATAACCCTTTTGTACATTGTGGCTTTAGAGCAGACTGCAGCGGGGCATTGTTACCTTTCTTTGGAATTAAGTTGTGGTCTTAAGCTCCTCTGATCACTCAGGTGCACATGCTATTGAAATAGCACAAACACTAAGCTTGCTTTTGTATTTTATCCACATTTAACGTTCTTCAAAAACTCCAATTCAATATATTGCCCAGCTCTACTCTAAAGAGATGTTTGTGTGTTCTCTACAAGCTCTCTGTAGTCCTGTCTGACTCTCATGTCTCCTCTCTTCTTTCTTTTTCCTGCTTTCCCCCCTCTTCTCTCCCGTCCTTTGCCCCCCCCTGTGCACTGGTGTGGCCGTTGCCTCTTTGTAGAGTGAAGGAGTTTGGGATTAGTCCGTCGGACATTCCCTTCTCCCAGGGCGGCCAAGGGAGTCGCCCTGACCACTCGCCCACCAATACCTTTGAGTATGATGACTTTGCTGCTACCTCTCCCAGCAGGTCAAGCACTCCCCAATGCATAGCACTCGCACACACTCGTACACACACACAAACCACACTGTGCATGCGCTTCTCCGAGGTATTTAACATCGAAACAGGAATGCGCTCCATTTATTCCATCACCTTTCATTCCCATGTTGTTGTGCTTCCACTTCTGCTTCTTTTCTTTGGTCATTAATGTTTTCTTTGCACTTCCTCAAAAACAATACATTTATCTGTCTGTGTGGGTGCGTGTCTTTATTATTTCATGCTGAGCTGCTCGAAGTCAGTGTGATGCATTTGATTGAAGACAGGGTAGTTCTCTACTTGGCTTGATAGGGTGGGACCTGCTGTTTGGCGCTACTAATAAAGCTAAAACGTCATGAAGCTTTTCAGCTGGACATCCAGGATGAGCTCGTCTTTGCACCAATTCCCACCAGATAATCCTTCTCACACAGTCCTAATTAATTAGCAGTGTACAGGCAGGTGTGGAACAAGGCAATAACCCTTCAGCAGCTCAGTGAAGCCTCATTAAACATCACGACCATCAACATTCCAACCTGAAAATGATTATATGCAACACTGTCACAGATGACATGTATTGAATTGTACCGCATGTCCTGACTATCTGGTAACTATCACTTTACTGTAACAGAATGTCAACAGTCATGTGATCCCGTGCATGATGTCACTGCTGCCATCCTATGTGACTGCTTGTCCAACCCCGTCTGTTAACTCCATACTCCGAAGAAGCCGTACTAAACGCAATTCTGTGCTATGACAGATCAGACCCTAACCGGCTGGACATGTTGTTCCGTGCAGGGTAAAGGAACTAACAGTGGACCCCAACCAGGTCATAGAGGGGGGTCGACCCAATATCCATGCTGTCAACCAGCTAGATCTTTTGGATGAGGGGTGGCTGAGCATCTCGCCACAGAGAGATGACCTCAAGCTGCTCTGTGAGCAGAATGTAAGTGCACAGTCGGTGTTCATTAAGCAGTGTTCCCTCTGTGTCGGACGATGTGCTTTGTAATCATTATAAGAGTGTCTGATGTTGCTTCTAGTACAGTTTCATTTACTAGAGTTGGTGAGAAGTGACAGGTTTTCTGAATATTGCAGAACAGCACTTTGTAGGATTTTAGCCTATATAGTGAATTTTTGGTCTGAACTGAACTGTACATGTATCACTACCCTTTTCTCTACCACATACGTAAACGCTAACAGCCACAAATGATGATCATAATGAGAAAACTGTTTTTAAAGGATTAATGTGTAAGCGAGTAGTGCTATCAATTACAATCCAGATGTCAGCTGTGATTTTGTCTTTAGTTTTTGAGGTGCCGAAGAGAACTTAGCTTATTCTATATATCTCTTTCAGGAAGAGGAAGTGTCACCCCAACTTTTCACCTTCCACGAGGCAGTGTCTCAGTTAGTGGAGATGGAGGAACAGGTCCTGGAGGATCACCGTGCTGTTTTCCAGGTCAGAACGTTAACGAGAAGGTTATTTTTTTATTGTCTACATCAGGGGTGTCAAACATGTGGCCCGTCAAAGGTTCCAATCCAGCCCGTGGGATGAATTTGTGAAATACAGAAATTATACCTCAGATATTTACAAAAATGATCATGCAGGTTCCATGTACAGACTGGGAAAATATGATCACAATAACCTAGAAGTACTTGCTACTTCGAATTTTTCTGCGGAAATGTAAATATTTTCATGTACTTTTCCTGTATTGTTTCACAAAAACACATAACCTGAACTAATGTAAACAACCTGAGATGTCTAAAGACAAGTAAATGTCATTTTATCAATATTCTACCTGCTACTAAATGTTTTGTGTGTTTGTAGATCCACTGTGATCTGTGAGTTGTAATGTACATGTGTAAATGATAAGCTGAGGTATAATATTGTTCAAATTACACATTTTTCTACAGAATTTTGAGTTTATTAATGAAATTAACTTTGTTTTAAAGGACAGTTTGTAGATGTAAACATTTGACAGGAAGTTGACATATTAATATTGATGCTGTTATTATTGTACTGGTCTGGCTCATGTCAGACCAGATTGGACTGAATTTGGTCCCCGAACTAAAATTAGTTTGACACCTCAGGTCTACATACATAGATGAAGCCAGAGACATACCATTTGTACTTCATATGTTGTATTTTATTATATATAAGCACATCACCCATCAAATAAAAAGTGTAATTTCATGTGGAATGTATATGAAAAGCCAAGTAGTCTCTGTGTGCACGTATGCGTTTGGAGTACTAATGTGTTTTGGGTCAAGGATCAGACTGTTGAATACAGCAAGTTGATAAGACAAATGCAGTCAAATTGAATTAGTCATGATTGAAGTGAGTTATCTAGCAACGGATACTGGGCTACATTGTCACGGAGTCAATTTTCATATGCAGAAGCAGACATGACAGCTGGGAAGTTATTCAGCTGAAAACGCCTGTGTAAATGTCTATCTTTGTATTTAAAAGCCAAGTGGCCCATGTGTGTGTGTCTCGGGTGTCACACAAATTCCAGAAAGAGCTGACTTCTGTAGTTTGGTATAATTATGTATTTTTGGTCCAGGAACAGACTGGCAAAAACAGTAAGTAGTTTGGACCGATATTTTGGGAGATATTAGTCATTTTGGAATACGGTCACCTTACAATCACACTGAACGGTTTGATAATGACTGCTGGACAGATGCGCTATAGCATTTCCAAATACACAACAGAATAAAACCTACCAACCACATGCTCGCTCTTTTTTTCCATGCTGACTCTGGAAAGATAATCTCTTGAATAAAATGTCTGTTTGCAGGAATCGATCCGATGGTTAGAAGATGAAAAAGTGCTGCTGGAGATGACGGAAGAGGTGGATTATGACGTAGAGTCGTACGCCACTCAGCTAGAGCAGATCCTCGACCAGAAGATCGACATCCTCACTGAGCTCCGAGGTACGATCCATACACCTTCACAGTTTTGTATAATAAACCTGGTATGCCATCAGTTTGATTCTGTGGTACATTTTTGCATCTGTCAATAGACGGTCGAGCAGCGGCAAGCTCTTCCGTTTTCAAACCATTAAATCACTAATGATGATTTATGGTCTTTCCGGTAACAGACAAGGTGAAGTCATTCCGCTCTGCGCTCCAGGAGGAGGAGCAAGCCAGTAAGCAGATCAACCCCAAGAGGCCACGCGCCCTTTAGAGACTGAGGCTGCAGAGGTTTACGTGGCGCATACCGAAACATAACCACTAGAGGTTTGGCACAACTCAGGCTGTTTCAAGCAGCTATGAAAAGGTAAAAAAAAAAAAAAAAAAAAAAGACTGTCTGATGAACCAACAGGCTCAAGGAATCGCATTTCTTATATCCCATTCCTAACAAAAACTGGCTGTTTACTCACTATGTCCCTGACAGAAACACGGGAAGGAGAAATAGTTTTATTTCCTTCGATTTCAAGTAGGTTTTTTCATGAAGAATGTTTAGTTTCCCTTTTTAATTCTTAAATATATTCTTTTATACTTGTTTGTACTTTCTTTGAGCAGAACATTTTTGACCTGGTTTGTTTAGCGACCCCCAACATGTTTTAATGGTTTCTGGCTCAAACCCAGTATTTAATTATTCAGGTAGCTCTGGTCGACGCGTCTGCATGTGCACTCTGATCGAGTACGTTACGCTTCTGTCCTCAGTTTTCCTGCTTCTAGTCTTCAGTTGGCTCTGTATAGTCACCTCGTCGTATGCTGGCTCGTGGCAGCCGTGCATTCATAGTGATGTTGGTTTAGGATCCTTTTTGGCACCAGCTCCTTCTCATTATACCTGGACTCCTTTTTTCCTTTCTTCTCAGAAGTTGTAGCTGTTTGGAAGAAGCCTTTAGCTACACCCAGCTGCTTTTTTGTGTTGGTTTCATTCGTTGTGTCCAAGTTTTTACTCATAGTTTGTTTCAGTTTGTGCCATGTCATTGTAGGTGGCAACTGACATAACTCTTAATGTAAAAACATGTTTTCCACCCCTCTTTAACACTTTGTAATAAAAAAAAAAGAAACTAGAAAAAACAGCTATTAATAAATGTATAGTGAAGATCACTGACCTACCAATTGTTATGTTGCTCAGTGTTTGCACTGGATGTAATGCTGGATGAAGTAATAAAGGTTCATGTGTTTCATTTTGGACTTTCTGTCGTAGGCTGTGAGAGCAGAGAAACAAATCCGGTATCAGCCTGACTCAATAAAAAAAATACTGTATGTAGCACGTACTGCTTTTTATGCTTATTTAACAATTTTTAGATTGATGGTTCCCAACCACCGGCCGGTACTGAGACACACAAAGAATACATAACTTGCATTATTTCCATTTATTGCCAGATTTTGGACGATGTTTTAGTTCTAAAAACTACGATTCTCTAGGTAGCATCTATTGACGCATTTCCAGATGTTCCCTCAGTCATGTGTTACTACATTCACTACCTTCTGAAAATGGCTGTTCTAACACAGTGCATTAACTGAATGGAACCCCCAAGTTGGAAAAAAGAACAAACAAATGTGTCTGGTTCCTTTGGTTGTAGAGGCAGGGCTCATGTTATGTTGTTACTGCTAATAACGCAGTGGATTCACCCTTATTATATTTACTAAATACCAGTTTTTATGTTGATCCTATCATTTTATTTTATTGCATTCATCCGCCACAACTGAAAGACTGGTCTCTGAAATACTGTCAGTACATTAAACCAATCTGTGGCACAAAGGGGGTCGGGTTTGTTCACTGGATTAATATCTGCTATAAATCCAAAAATGTTTGGGCAAATTCTATATTTAAATTATACAGAATAAATGGAATGACACATTGGTAATAGTTTTGAATATGTGACAATGGAAATATTCCATACCGTGAACCAGACTGTATTATTATAGACAGAAGTGTTTTAATTTTCTTAAAGACACACCACATTCAGAAAACTGCACATTTCATATCTTTAGAATACATTAAGTGTCTTAAAACTCAAACCAGCTTTTAGATTACAAAAATAATCCCTGGCAGATTTGCAATGATAAGATCAATGTTTTGAGTGTAAAAAAAAAAAAAACACATTTAAGAATCTCAATATGAGCTCTTTAAATGTGGATTACTATATTCTTTGTATGTTTCATGATGGTCATTTTAATAACAGCTACTCAATTCCTTTGGGTTAATTTCATCACACACACTTTTCTCCCATAAGACGATGGAAGTCTCTTCAAGAAAAGTGGATCCCAGCAGAGTTGAAGGCATGAAGCAACCTGAGTGTGAAGAGAAACACATAATGACCAGGTTACATCTCACAAAGAAATGGGTGCTGTCATTCTGCACTTTCCCAGAGTGTAGTTTTAAGAACTACCCACCTCAAATTAAGTTCTAGGAACTAAGTGGGAGGACAGGCAGACGGCTTCCCTGCTGTTAACGGACACTTATGTCTCAGGGAGGTACACCGGACTCTATCGTTACAGGTGGGAGGGCTGGCGATGCGGATGGCAGTCACGGTTTGTGATCTGTTCATTGCAGTTATGAATGTTGCACGTTTGAATTGTTAGCTGTTGGCGGCTAAATGCTCTATGCTACGGTGGCCTGCGAGGACATTCATACACCGTCTCTCGGCTCCAGGTGACGAATCACAGTCCCCCTCTATCATTTCTGGGACTTCAATCATATATATTGTCTGTGTTGTACAAGAATTCAATTGTTTATCTGTTCTACTGTTTTTCTATTCTTTGTATTCTGCTGCTGTATTCACTAATTTCCCAGAGGAACCTTCCTTAGGGATAAATAAAGTACTATCTAATCTAAGTTCAAGATCATCCCCAGGGGACCTTTCTTGTTGTGCATTCACACAGGCAGTAGACCAATGGTACAGCGCTGTGTCACTTATTCTGTATCTACATCCACACGATACAACTTTCACTAACGCACAGGGATGGAAAATGAGCTTAATGTAAAAAAAAAAAGTTCCCCTGGGGAGAGTAGTTAGTAGAACTACTATGGGACAGCGTCTATGGCAGATGTTTTACTTACACCATGAAGTCGTCTATGTCCATAGACCTGGCCCTCTTCTCGCTGAACTCCGCCTCCTGCAGAACACTTTCAATCTTCTTGCTGATGCTGAAGTCTGCCGGTACGTCCTGACACCAGGGGGACAAAGATTTTAGATTCAACCTGTCAACGACTGATGCATTGATGAGTGTATTGTGAACATCACTAAACACACATGACTGATCTGATGCTTTTAACTCACCACGTTGTGAACGGAGCAGTGGATTCTGTAATTCTTTTCCAGCAGCTGCTCAACTGCAGTTGACCTAAAAATAAGTGGGGAAAAATGTAAATATTCCGGGCACATCCAATCATTTAGATGGCAGGTGTCAAACGTACAGCCCATGGGATGAATTTGTAGAATAGAACAATTACACTGAAATTAATCAAAATGTGGAAATAATTTTAGTTTACTGCTGACATATACCAATATGATCGGAGGTAAACTAGTATCATAACCTGTGGACGGTTAGATGACAACTACAAAGTTATCTGTCTTTTAGTGCAACAAACAAACTGCATTTTCATGAAAATGCTTACAATTTCTAAACTATCCTTTCACAAAAAAATAACCAGAACAAAATAAACAACCTTAAAGGGTGTGAGGTCAACACGTGTCTGTGACTCATGGAGTTCACTTATATTTTCTGTGTTTTTTTGTGCTCTCTGCGTGTACTTCTTTAAAATTTTTTGTCTCTGATCCTGTCATTGTGAGTTGAGAATGTTTTGTAGTGTATGAATGTAACTGTAATAATGTCTCATGGAAAATGCAAATAAATTAAAAAAAGAATATAAACAACCTGAAACGTCTGAAGAGAAGTATGTGTAATTTCACCGATATTCTTCCTGTTACTGAATGTGTTTACTTGGATGATCTGTACTTTGTAATGGACTCGTGTAAGTAATAAACATAAAACAGTTATTTTCCTTCAGACGTTTCTGCTTGTTCAACCTCACCCTTTTTAAGGAAACTTTGTAGATTTAAACATTTTCATGATGTAATGGTAATTTTCCCACTGTTGTTACTGGTTTGGCCCACTTAAACTCATGTTGAGCTGAATGAGTCCCTGTTATTTAAATGAATGTTTGTTTTTACGGCAGACTGATACTCACTTGAACGCAGCATTGAGGGTTTTGTTTTTCCTAACGAACGCTATTCTGACCAGGCCGTCCCATTCCTAAAAGGCAGTAAATGACGTGACAATGACTCTCTGGATCTTGTTGTTGCACTCAACCTGTTCTTTTGAATTGAATTGAATAAGCCTTTATTAGTCCCCAGAGGGGAAATTTCAAAAACAGCAGCTTAAGCAAAGAGTAGAAAAAAGAACAACAGAGCAGAAACAGATACACAACAACAAACTGAAATCCTGCACAACATGGACAGTATACATGATTGAAGTCCCAGAGATGATAACGATAACCAGGGGCTGAATGCGTCTGTCAGAGAGAAAAACATCAGTGAAAGAGTCCACAGCCACCGTTAGCATAGCATTCTCAGCCGCTCACCGCTAACGGTTGAAACGTAAACGTCTTTAAACTGAAAACACCCTTCACATTCTAAGACCACTCACTCAAACGCCACTCCAGACCCCCCTCCTCTCCTCCTCCTTCAGGTGTTGTCCCAGGTGGAAAAAAACTACCAAAAAAAATGAGGGTCCCATGGAGTCCAGTGGAGTCTTATTAGCCAGAATGTTTCTTTAGTTATACTTATGCAATCTGTTCTTTTATTTATATCTATACACTTAAATTATTAGGAATGGTTCAAATTTTCAGAATCTCATGTGTGTCTTGTGTGTGCTGCTGTAACCTGAAATTTCCCCGAGTGGGACAAATAAAGGTGTGTCTATCTGAAGACAGCATTAAATAAACCGTGTGTGTGTCTTCTCACACAAATGAGTCAGAGAAAACCTCAAAGCTCACCTGGAAGTTGACAGGAGGGGGAGGGTTCTTGGGTTCTATCCTGACAACACTCGACTCCACTTTGGGGGGAGGACGGAAATTATTCTTCCCCACCTGGATGAGATGGCAACAACACAAACATGAGTGATGGGGGCGGGGGGAGAAGCAGATGGAACATAGCGTACACCGACCTTCATCAGATGGTCCACACGAGCCAGCAGCTGTGTGTTGATGGACAGTCGGCAGTAGAGCTTGTCTCCGGGCTGAGCCACCAGTCGCATCGCAAACTCCCTCTGGAACATCAACACTGCACACCTGGACCAAGAAAGAGGCACAGCTGGATATGTGAAAAGGTGACTTTCCAATTAAATACGTATAACTTATTAAATGTATATGGGTCACTGATGGATAAGACTTTTCAAGAGGTCAATATTTCTAATAAGGATACATTTGGCCATTGTTCATACCTTCAGAATGTATTGCACACACACAATTATGCACAAATCCAACTAAAGAGGACTTTTCTGTTTTTAAAGAATTAATAGGGCATAGCCTTATAAGAGTCATTTGAGGTGATGTAATTTATATCAATACATTTCTTTAACATTCCTAATAGTTTAATAACTACAGTGATCCCTTGCTATAACGTGGTTTCGCTACTTCACGGATTTGCATCGTGCATTGTATTCTGCATTCTGATTGGCTAAACAGTCACTCCGCCTCTTCTCTACCTGTGCGTCAATAACGTTGTGGTTTAATATGTTCACGTACATAAAACAGCTTGCAGAATTTACAGTACGTACATGCAAATTCTCTTGCAATTTTGAGTTTCTCTGAAACCCATAATGTCGACAAAACGCTCTGGACCGACAAAAGCACCTGCGGCCCACAAGGCAGCGGAAGATAAAGTTGAACTTGTGAACATGCAAAGGGAAGGTAAAAAAAAAAAACACGGCTGCACTGCGGGCTCCAGAAGAGAAAAGGCTGCAGAGCGGAGTCAGGATGCAGCGGCTCAGTCAGAAGAGCGGTCAAATACACCTCAGTCACTATCTGTACTTTGTATATTTTTTCATAATCATTTTTCATTTTCTCCCGTTCAATCCAATTACTCGGGTCAGAAGCCTTCAGTTCACATTGATGATTAAAATTATTATTTGACAGTACAGAAGTTATTTGTAAAAAAAAAAAAAATGTTTATAAAGTACTTTTGTGAAACAAATGCTTGGGCCTGTAAAATGGTTTGTTCTTTCGTTTCAATGTATAATAGAGTATTTAATTGTACAATAATTATTTAAAAAAATAAAGGTTCCTACTTCACAGATTTTGCCTATCACGGGTTCTTTTTGGAACGTAACGCCCGCGAAAAACAAGGGTTTACTGTATCAGTAATTAAATAAACTGTCTAAGAAGGATAGGCTTGTGTGCCCTTTCATATTTTTGCAAGAGATATATTTAAATAGATTTAAAGTGATTTTAAAGCAGTTGTCCAAATGGAATTCAATGTTGGACGGTCACCCCACGTCCTGTTCTGACACAGATGCTGAAAAATCACCAGTAATTAAAATGTTTGGAGAAATATCAGTGCCCCTGTGCACAGAGACAGTATATGACGTACATGTTATCATTTTATATATTTTGAGGATTTTTTCAATGGAAAATAAATCAGAATAGGCATCATGTCATTGATCCATCAACAAGCATCTTTGTCTGGTGTCATTTCTCAAACCACAAGGGTTTTGTTAACGAATTAACGTTACTTAAACAGAAATTGAACATCAGCCTCTGAGTTGAATCTGATGATTTGAAGGTATTGATGCAATAAATGCATGAAATGGTGTAAATGAGTTCGGATCAGTATCAGAGTTGTCTGTAGCTTGTTTTAGATTTGAGCTAAAGTCTAATATTTCTGCTCCAGTATTTCCCCAAGTTTCATGTCTGTCAGAAACAACCATTTATTTTCTTTGAAACATATAAGCAGTGTTGTGTGTTAGTCTCTGCTTCACTCACCTAAAGAAAGGTCGATGCAGGAGTAGTTTGAAGACAAATGGTGATGAAATCTGCACAATTAAGAAAACTTGTAGATTAAGTGTCATAGTGAAGCGACGTGTATTCACTGGGTGCAGTTTGAATGATAAACGCGTCGTTACCTGATACGGTAAATTGGCCACACAGACGTCGAAAAAAGGCAGATCTGTTTTTAATACGTCTCCAACTAAAATCTGAAGTTTAGTCTGCATGGGTCTGTTACAAAACACAAAAAAGACTTTCATAGAAAACAAGAGACAGTATTATACATAAAGACTATTACAGTTACATTCATACACTACAAGACGACATTCACAACCCACAATGACAGGATCAGAGACAACAGACAAGACAAACACAAAGACCACAAAAAACAAAACGGGTACAGTGATAAAAAAACACACAAATAAGTGGTTAGCATCACATGAGCCTACTGCAGTCTACTTACGTGCACTGTACTCTCTTCTGGAGTTCAGCCACCAATCTGCCGTCCAACTCACAGGCCACCACCTATGGAAAGACCAACAGACCAGGAACATCTGTGCCTAGTTTGGACGATGACAAGCAAGATCACTAAGGTTCATGTAACTGAATAAAGGCTTTGAAAGTGTTTTATGAAGTCCAGGTCCATTCAGCAACGGAAGGTTCCATGAAGGACAGCTGTGAGCTTTGGTGTAAATGGTCGGAAAATATCCTGTCACTTTAACTGACAAACACTCATCTGAATAGAACCTTACTGTCACTGTTACAACAATGAAAATCAGTTTAGCAGCTGTGTGTCTTTAGCAGTAAACACTTAAAGTGCAAAGAGAAAACTGTAGTGCAAAAGAGAAAACTGCAAAAAAGAAAACTTTCAAAGTCCTTAAAACTGAAACAAAAGTGATTGAAACAACAATAGTCATGTCTGAACTTCAGCTGAACTATTGTTATTTATTTAGAGAGATTTGTGTGCATGTGTTCAATGTCAAAGAGCAGTGAAAACACACTCACCTTCTTGGCTTTCTCCAGAAGCTTCACAGTCATGTTACCAGTACCAGGTCCCACCTCCAGAACCACATCTGTGGGTCTCAGAGCAGCCTGAGCAACACACACCACAACCAGTTCAAGTGTGTACACACAGCATCAGCATTATCTGTGTACAACGGCTGGACCCGCTACTGTGGTCCCTACTGCCTTCTTCACCACCACCACCATCATCATCATCAACATCACTCGTTCATCCAGAGTTGTAATATTGTTACATAGCACTATATAAAGAAAATAACTTGTCTAAATTAGATAGATAGATAGATAGATAGATAGATAGATAGATAGATAGATAGATAGATAGATAGATAGATAGATAGAT
>JAPTHA010000029.1:24575027-24590033 GCA_029814585.1 Gymnapogon annona
ACTGAATTAAGACCTGACATTGAAAATTGGGGCTACTCAGCCAAATGTTGATATAATTTTTATATGTTTATATTATATATTATATAACCATATATATTATATGGTTATATTTAATATGAAGTAATTTTCTTTTGCTCTTTTCGATCTCTGGAAATACGGTTTTATTCCTAATTTTTCTCTGCATTCATCACCATTTACTAGAATTGAATTGGAATTTTGGATTTTTCAACCAAAAGTCAGTTTTTTCCATACATTTAGTTCACTGGCCATGTAGATGTTCATAAAAACTCCAAATAAATTCAACAATCTTATATCAAAACAGAAAAAGCCAAAGAAAGAAATTATTTTATTTTTCAACAAAATACATCATTACCTGCACATAAAAACAACTACGCCTACTGTCATTTTTCAAACTACGTGGGGTTTTACAGTTTTTATATATTATTTTATTTGGATTTTTAATTTGGCAAAATGACAGTTGCATTCATACACTACAAAACAAACACGAAGACCAGAAAAAAAGCGCAAAACGGGTACAATGACAAAAAATGAAGAAAAAAAGACCTCTGACCTCCTAAGTCCTACGCGCCCTGCTCAAGTATATAGAGCTGAACCAACGTGGTGTGCCGGTAAATTTTACATGTAGTTTATAAATGGTTTCAGATATTGTAGAACATCCTACTTCTTTTTTGTATCTGGTCGTTTTTCACAGTTGAATCGGTGTTACAGAAGGTGATGGTGCTTCCACATTCATTACTGAGGTTCTCAACGTCGCCAAAGGACAAAAGTTGTCAATACTTTGTGTTTGTGAACGACTGCTCTCTGTGTGTTTTCTGTCGTTTTCGTCACTCTGTTTTTAGAGGTGGCGTCCTAGAGGCTGAGGGAACAGTCGAGATCAAATTCAGAAGGAAAGACTTGCTGAAGACAATGAGAAGACTAGATTCCATTTATGCTGGTGTGGCTGAGCAGCTCGGTAACGCCTCCTCTACATCCACGCAACCGAGTGTTTGTTTTCATTCTGTTTTTTATATATTTTATTTAGTTTTTTTCCACTAGACAATTTTTCAGTCACATTCATACACTACAAGATGAACAACAAGCACAGAAAACACAAAACGGGTACAATGACAAAAAAACATAACTGGACCTCATGAGTTTAAGTGTGTGATTATATTATTTTGTTTCAATTTCACAACCCACAATGAGAGAATCAGAGACAACAGACAAAATACAAAAAACCCAACAAAGTCCACAATGAAACAAGTATGATGACACAAAGAATTATTAAAAAAAAAAATAAATCAACCCAGTGTGTGGTCTCAGTTGGGCTGGATCAGTAAAATAAAAATCTATGGATAATGAAAGTGTCAAGCTTTTTTCTATGTTTTATAGGAAAAAAAGAGTAAAAAAAAAAGGTTACATTATGACAATGTTTGCGTCTATAATCTATCCTTTAAAAAAGTGAATAACCTTTAATTCCTTAAGAAAAATAGTGCAATTTTAACAATATTGTAGCTCAATTTAGCATTTTGTTTTTACTATGTATTTTTCATGAGACAATATTACAGTTCCAGGGACGGCCATGGCTCGAATGGTAGAGCAGGTATTACAGTTACATTCATACACTACAAGATGACTTTCACAACCCACAATGACAGGATCAGAGACAACAGACAAAGAGCACAAAAAAAACAAAATGGGTACAATAACAAAAAATACAGAAGTGAACTGCATGCGTCATAGAGAGACATATGTTGACCTCTGACCTTTTAAGTCCTACATGCCCTGCTCGGGTATTTAGAGCTGCACCAATGTGGTGTGCTGGTAAATTGTCCATGTAGTCTATAAATGGTTTTCATTCTGTTTTAATGCGTTCTTGGGAATGTGTGACTCAAACTCTTCATTTTTTTCTCAGCTTCTCCAGAGCTTTCTGAAAAGCAGTGTAAAGAGTTGGAGGCAAAACTCAAAGCAAGAGAGGAATTCCTGATGCCCATCTACCACCAGGTGGCAGTGCAGTTCGTAGACCTTCATGACACCCCCGGCAGGATGCAGGAAAAGGGGGCCATCACTGTGAGTGTGCACCATATAAACACGTGAGATTCTTATTACTCAGAGCTGTAATAATAACGTTGCTACTACGCTCTGAACTACTAACAGGATGTTTTGGATTGGAAAAATGCGCGGACGTTCTTCTACTGGCGCTTGCGTCGCCTCCTTTTGGAGCAGGTGGTGAAGTATGAGATCCTGCAGGCCAACAAGGACCTTAGTGACGGACATATGCACTCCATGCTGCGCCGCTGGTTTGTCGAGACTGAGGGAACAGTCAAGGTGTGTATGTTTATTAATACATCACATGCAGAATAACCACCATGAGTGCATGTGTGTAAGGACCAATGTAGATTATCTCTAACCAGGGAGGATATGAGGATAATATTATAGCAGTGCTTCTGAAATAGTAGAGAGGGTGACACGATACAATGCCCTTGGGGCGGGGGGACATGCTTTTTTTTGGCCGTACTAGAATATAGCGTAATGTCACATCCACTACAGTAGGTGTCAGTGGTGCTCTCATTGTCAGAGTGTGTACAGGGAGTATTAGCTCTATGATGTAGGTGTTTTATACACCCATCATGAATATTTAACAGAGATGAAAAGAAAGACAGAGAGAGAGATGGAGATAATGAGACAAACCAAAGTCAAAGCTAAGACATCGGCCAACACAACATGACCAACAGTATGTAGCGCTTGACTTCACTGTGACTACGGTGGGAGACCAGGAAAGACCGGCGGGCTTTGGGTTTAAAATTGTTGGACAACAGTGGACAGCATGAAGACAAATAAATGAAGGCGTCACTTAAAGACAGAGTTTTGTTTAAAACGTAGTGAACATTGACAACAATCATTCCATTTTGTGAATGCTACTATAGTAAACCAGCGAGCATGTTGGTATCATAGAAGAACAAAACAAATCCACAACAGAAGATCTACTTATAAGGCTCTTATTACATATTTATACACAAATGATATTATTTATTATTGCAGCGTCAGGGGGTGATGGAGGTCTTCTTCCTAGGGGGGGCTTAACAGAAAATAATTGAGAAGCTCTGTATTAACTGTCTTATAGGGCGATGCTAATCTGATGGGGTATTTAAGGTTGCTTCTGTGCACAGGCATACCTCTGGGATAATAACCAAGAAGTAGTGGAGTGGCTTGAAAAGCATTTGTCCAAGGAGGAGGGGGCACGGTCAGCCATCCGAGAGAACATCAAGTACCTCAAGAGGGAAAACACTCTGAAAAACATTCGCAGGTACACACACACACACACACGCACTGCGTTCAATCAGACTTTATCACCACATTATATTTCAGTGTTTATTAATACGTTTGTTTTTGTTGTAGTCTGGTGCAGGCCAACCCTGACGTAGCCATGGATTGCATCATCCACATGAGCCAAAATATCAGTCCGTCCCAGAGGGCAAAGCTTTCACATCTACTGGCCACTATGGAGAGCACCAGCACCAGTTAGACTTTTCACATTATATTATTTAAAAGCACAAATTAAGCTACTGATTGTTCTGATGAAGCATAGTTTAAAAAGCACATTAGCATTAACAGGTGAATATTAGGATCAGGGCAGTTTTTCGTTGTAACTTTGACTTAGATCAGGGGTGTCAAACATGCAGCCCACGGGTCAAAACCAGCCCGCAAAAAGGTCCAATCTGGCCTCAAGAGGAATTTGTCAAATGCAAAAATTACACTGAAGATATCTCAAGTGGATCAGACAAGTACATACAATGATAACCCAGAAATAATGACAATTCCAATGTTTCCTCTGTATTTTAGTGTACAGAAACAAGAATTACATGTATAAAATATCTTCGATGTACACTTTCTCCATAGTGGGATAGATAAAGTAATTTAAGTCTAATTTTTTTAATCTAAATGTTTTGTATATTTGTAGATCCACTGTGATCTGTGAGTTGTGATGTACATGTGGCAATGGTAAAATGAGGCGTAATATTCTTAAAACTGCACTTGGACTTTCGTGCACTTAAACAATAAACAAATATTTTGATCTTTTTTTAAATATAAACATCATTATGCTGTTTTCTTCTTTACTGGTCTGACCCACTTGAGATGATATTGCACTGTATGTGGCTCCTGAACTAAACTGAGTTTGACACCCATCTACTTTGTAGATGAAATAATTTTCGCACAAATCACAAAAACCATGTCAGTGTTCAGTCTGTCCTAAACTTGAATATATTGTGACTTAACATAGCCTAACACAGAGTGTTTAGTTTTCTACTTTTGAAAGCTGGTAACTCCACAAACCTGCTTTATGGTTCACACTTTATCACTTTAATGCACATTTCACTGGTGGTATTCATATATAATGGGGCTTTTTTTTTGAGGCTTGAATCTTTACAGGCTTCATAAAGTGAAAGCAATTTACACAAAACAGAATTTACAGCCATGTTTGAATGTAGTGTACACAAAAATAAACTCCGACAGTTGATTGATTGGTTGATCACTCGTCAAATATAACTGAAAATGTAATAGTTTATATTTCAGCACTTCTTGGCCAGTCAGTTCATTCAATTTTCAGTTTGAAACCTACTTGGTCATTTTAAAATGAGTTTACTATTACAGAAATGCAGACTTTATATATATTTCTATATATATATATTGTTTTTCTTAACCACAGGTATGCTTGCCATTTCACTGTCCACTTATTTCATTGTGCCTTTGGGTTGTTTATCTGTGTTCTACTAAAGAAGAATAATAGACAGTACTGTGACACTGTATGTGACATGTCTGAACATTTGTTAGAAATTTGTCTTTCTTTGGAGTGCATTAATTCTTTGTAATACTCAGGCTTTGTTAAAAAAATGCGGATATTTGCTGCTGTGGCTGGATTAGCCTGATCACAGATATAGAAATACAACTATTAGCCGTGACATTTCATATGAATGTATGATAACAGCCACTGTGTCTGTAATCTGTGAAAGGGCTCTTTATTAATAAATGAATAAATATCATATATTTTTTGGCAAAAGAAATGTCTTTATTTACCCATGTGATTTTTTTTTATTATGATCCAGTTAATGAACATAATGTACATGTAACTTTCAGAAACCACAGTGAATATGTATCATGGTCCACATCTGGATTAAAGGGCTCGTTGTTGTGTTGGCACACATCAGCGTAATGAGACGAAGCAGGTAAATACAATTGAAAGAAAGCTTTTCTGTGACAATAGCAGTTTTAAGACATTCAAATATATACAGCAAAAGATTGATAAAATCATCACCTTCTCCAGCTGCTTTTTTTTTATAAATATAAATAAAACATCACAGCAATAACGTCTAGCACAATACAAAAACAGACAGGAAACCGGAGAGCTACAGTTTATGGCAGGACTTTAAAAAATGCAGAAAAACTGGTGGATGCTTTAACATACACGTACACGTACTGTACTTCTCCACGTAGAGTTTTTTCATACTTAAACAGGCTTTGAGTCTTTGCTTGGCAAAAACAGAACCCATACTTTAAAGTCATACATAGTCTTACATACTTGGTTTTTTTTTTCTACAGCCACCACTATTTATGCCTTATGTTTTCATTGTGGATTTGTCCCAATGGTAAAAAAGTGTTCCTCTCCAGATAGATTCCAAATGATTTATACTTTGTATCAGTGGACCCCAACTCCTTTTTACACCACAGACCGGTTTCATGTTTGACAAGATTTTCAGGGACCGACCTTTAAGCTGTGGTGGATGAATACAACAAAATAAAATGAAAGGACCCACATAAAAACTTGTATTTAGACTGAGGCAGCATCTCAATTAGGGGTGTCAAACATGCTGCCGGGGGGCCAAATGCAGCCCACCAAAAGTTTGAATCTGGCCCATGGAATGAATTTGTGAAATGCAAAAATTAGACCTAAGATATTTGCAGAAATTATAGTTCAGGTTCCATGTACAGACTGGGAAAATTTTTGTCATAATAATCTAAAAATACAACCTTTCTGTTTAAATGTAAATATTTTCATGAAATTTTCCTGTATTTAAACTAAAACAAAGTATCCTTTCACAAAAAACATAAATAACCTGAACAAATCTAAACAACCTCTAATGTCTGTCAGTGTAATTTGAACAATATTCTACCTCTTACCAATGTAAATGTTTTGTGTATTTGTAGATCCAGTGTGATCTGTTAAGTTGTAATGAACATGTATGAATTATAAACTGGGGTATAACTTTGTTAAAATTACACTTATGTTTCTTAAGAGTTTTGAGGTTAATGTTATTCATTAGTGTAATGGACGGTTTGTAGACTTAAACATTTTCATCATGTAAGGAAAGTTTGGAGTTGACATTATTGATATGTAATTCTGTGTGAATGAAGACCCTGCGATGAACTGGCAACTTTAGGAGGGTGGTCTCCCCCCCCCACTGCCTTCACCCTTGAATATCTGGGATAGGCTCCAGTGACCCCCGCCACCCTGTAAAGGATAAAGCGGGTTTGGAAAATGAATGAATGAATGAATGAATGAATAATTGTTCTTTTTTGACTGGCCCTGCCCTCATCACACCAAATGTACACTGTTTACATTGGTGTGTAATATTTACACTGTTTATAGTACTGTTTACATTTATGCAATGGTCACACTGTAGTATTGTTTACATTGATGTTCAATATTGCACTGTCCATCTTATTTATTCCTTATATATATTGACTGTTTGTGTTGTCACCTTTGCACTTCAGCCACTCATGGCTTTGGATTCACTTCAGCAATTTTGCACTTTTGTATTTTCCATATTTATTTTGTGTTATCAGTTGCCAATCAATAACATTTTGTTGTCAGATTCACTGTGTGAGTCTGTGTAATGACAATAAAGGAAGTCTAAGTCTAAATTTAGCTAAAATGACTTTGACACCCCTGACCAATAGACAGATGCAGCCCAGAGAACACAGTAGTTTTTCCAAAATATTTGATAATAAATAAAACAGGAATAATGTAAGTTATGTATTCTTTCCCGGTACCAATTGACCCACGGACTAGTACTGGTGCGTGGACCGGGGTTGGGAACCACTGCTTTGTATCATTAATGAATCTCAGACTTTCATGGACGGACAACCACAGAAATCCACAGACAGTCCAGTGAGTGAATGGTCCGTTCAGCTCTTCATTTGATGGCTTTAAAGCAGGACAATGGGTTTGCTGTTGGCAGCAGAGCCCATGTACTGGGAGGAGAGGGCGTCCTGGGAGCTGTAGGAGGCATAAAGGCCCGTCACCTGCACGTCCGACAGCGGCAGGTTGGCTCCGCTGGACGCAGGAGGGAGACTCGCCGATCCCAAGTCACAGTCTGATAGTCGGAGCGGTGAGTTACTGAATGTGCCCAACGCATCCAGGTTAAAGCTGTCGTCCTTCATTTCTTCCCATAGATTACCTGAGCAGGAGGAGGTCAGAGGTCAACGTGTTTCTCTGTGACTCATGTGGTTCACTTATTTATGTGTTTTGTTTTATGTCTGTTGTCTCTCATCCTGTCATTGTGTGTTGTGAATGTTGTCTTGTAGTGTATGAATGAAACTTATATAGTCTAACGAATAAGCTAATTAGAATAATATTTTTTTAATAACCTGTTTTGAGAAAAATTAATTTAGTTACAGTCCACCTCTAATTATTTGCATATTGTATATATATATATATATATTTTTTTATTTTTAAAAAATTTTTCATTACAGTATTACGGTTCCATTCATACACCATTGAATATGGTTTCCTGTGGTTGTGTTTACCTTGGAGGGCAAAGTCCATGATGCTGGGGTCCAGGGCATCCACCTCTGTGTGCGAGTCTCCATGGACGCTGTAGAAGTCTTCGGAGGGTTTGCTGGGCTGATGGGTGAGTGGACTGTGGGAAAGGTCTGGGACTGTGTGGAGGGGGGGTGTCTGGGCCGGAGCTGGGGACATAGGGGCCAGTCGAGCCTGGGCTTGGAGCTGGGCTTGGAGCTGGTGGTGCTGGTGCATGGGTAGACATGGCAGAGACAGGGTGACTATGGGCTGTGACTGCATCGGGGCCGGGACGAGGCCTGAGGGACAGCTGGGCAGACGAGTCAGCGCCGGGTCCACAGCCTTACGTCTGCAGTTCTCTGGACGGTCTGTGATCAGTTTGTCCAGTTCATCTGCACAGAATCAGACAGAAGGATCAGACTGTTGGACACATGACAGGACGTTATTGATCAGCCACTGGTTTGTTGGATAATAGAGCATGTGACCTGTGGACCAAAAGAGTCCAAGAAGAAAGTGTAATTTTAACACTATTATGCAATTCAACAATAATATTGTTGTTTTTTGTAGATCCACTGTGATCATTATGGTTTAATGCATGTATGAACATTCTAAGTATATGATATAGATTTTCTACAAGATATGGAACCTTCTATAAACTACATGGAAAATGTACCAGCACACCACATTGGTTCAGCTCTACATACCCGAGCAGGGCTTGTAGGACTTAGGAGGTCAGAGGTCAACATATGTAATAGAACTGAGTGTGTCAGTTCTATTATCATTGTTGGTCATACTTATTGATTTACAGCGTATTATGGGATGTTGTCTGTCAATGGTATATAATAACTGAGCGTAAAAGACAACAGTTTTCCTAATGTGTTTATTGTTATTTGTATTATTATGACTCCATATAGATTTAATTTATCATTAATGAAGCTTAATCTATGTGTTCTGTTGTATAAATGAGGAGTGGGATTAAATATGTTTTTCTATTATTGCACTGTACTGATTGCCTTTATTTATTAGCTTGTTTTCTGCTATTGGTTCCTTGAAAGTAAATTTTTTTTTTTCATTTTTGTTTTCTACTGCTCAAAATAAACAACAAACAAATAACATGGAGACACACCTGACTCTATCGTTATAGGGGGAGTGGTGGAGGAGAGCGGGGGAACCGGCAATGCAGGTGGCGGTTACGGTTTGTTTGTGATCTGTTCTTTGCGGTTATGAAAGTTGCACGTTTGAACTGTTAGCTGTTGGCGGCTAAATGCGCTAGCTACATTGGCCTGCGGGGACAGTCACACACCGTTTCTCGGCTCCAGACGACAAATCACAGTCCCTCAGTATCATCTTCGGGACTTCAATCATATATATCGACTATGTTGTGCAAGAATTCCATTGTGTATATCTGTTCTACTCTGTTTTTCTATTCTTTGTATTCTGCTGCTATATTTAATAATTTCCCAGAGGAACCTTTCCCGAGGGATGAATAAAGTATTACCTAATCTAATCTAAACAAACAATTCTTCTAGATATAAATCAACCTGCTACTTTGTTCATTGTCCTCAATATAGTGTGTTTGTCTTTACAGTTACCGCATCGCTGTCGCCAACAAGACGTGTGTTTGAGGAGAAGGACCCCACAGTGCTGAGGTTGCCCTCTGCAGTCAAGGTTTTACTGATCTGGCCCACGAGACCACACTGGTCTGGCTGTGGCCCCTGAACCCCCCTGACTTAGACATGAATAAATGAATAGACATGTTTTCTGACCGGGGTTGGCCATGCTGCGGCGGATCGCTGGCAGGTCCTTGCGTTTCCACTTCTGCATCTCTTCTTCCATTTTGTCAATTTTGGCGGGGTTCAGCGCCCACAGACATCCTTTCCGGGACGAGCTGCTGGTCTTGTTCTCCACTTTTTCAAAACATTTATTTAAGGACAGGTTGTGTCGGACTGAGTTCTTCCATCCGTCAGGTGCCGTCTGTGGGAGTATGAATCTGATCAAGTTTGTTCACTTAATGTAATTATTTTTCTGCGCTGCGGTGAAAGAATGTTACAGATATTTTACCTTAAAATATGGAAAATGTTCCTTCATAAAGCTATAGATCTCACTGACTGGTAGACTTCCAGTTTTGCTGTTCTTTAGAGCCATGGCAATCAAGCAGCTGAAAAACACATCAACAAATAAACATTATTATGAATTAAAGACAATTGACCAGCATTATGGAGAAGCTGATTTTAAAGAAAACATTGGTTCAGCTAAGGTTAACTAAGGAAACATAATAATGGCACAATCTAGCAAACTTTTCGCTAAAGGTACTTACAGTATGTCTTATTACATGACGTCATTAAGTGATTGATATATTAACAGAGTTGTTGCTGAATGTTACTGAAATTTTAGGTTTTATACACATCAAATGATTAATGAAGGTCCGACATACAGTACAGCTGTGTTTTCCATGTCTGTTGTTATTCACTGAATTTTTTAAGCTAAATTCTTCTGTAATATTTGATTGGAATTAATATTTGAATGAAACCATGAGAGCCGTTTAAATGAGGAAAAAAAAAAATCGGTAAGTCAATGTAAAATTTATGCGCGCACCACATTGGTTCAGCTCTATATACCCGAGCAGGGCTTGTAGGACTTAAGAAGTCAGAGATCAACATATGTCTCTATGTGACTCATGGAGTTCTCTTATTTATGGTTTTTGTTGCAATGGTACCTGTTTTCTGTTTTTTGCGCTCGCTCTGTGTGTGCGATTTGTCTGTTGTCTCTGATCCTGTCAGTGTAGGCTGTGAATGTCGTCTTGCAGTATATTAATGGAACTGTAATATTGTCTAATGCAAATCCAAAATAAAATAGTAATAAAGTACAGTATTGACCTGTAGGAGTAGATTGGTTTGGGGAAGGTCTTGGGCTGCATCTCCTGGTCTTGTGGAGCGAGGCGAGGTTGTGTGAATAGACTTTGGTTGTTGAAAGAGACATTGCTATAAAGTCCACTGGCCGAACACTGACGGAGAGAAAACATGTTCAGATACTTCATAGTTTAATCTGGCTGTATTTATGAAATCCAGAGTATGTTACCTGTTGCCCAGTTTGCGTTAGAGAGTACACCTGCTGGGGTGTGGGCTGGTAGACTGAGGTAGGACACTGGTATCCTGGAGACGGCATCCCACTCACGGAGAATGGAGACATCTATCGGTAACACACACACGGACGTTACAGCAGTGGACCCCAGCCTTTTTTACTCCACCGATCCGTTTAATGTCTGACGGTATTTTCAAAGACCGGCCTTTAAGTTGTGGTGGATGAATACAAGAAAATAAAATGATAAGACCCACATAAAACCTGGTATTTAGTAAATATAATACTAAGAGTGAATCCACGGTGTAACTTTATTAGCAGTTACAACATGAGTAACGGCCTCTACAACCAAAGAAACCAAACAAAGATTTGTTTTTTGTTCATTTTTCCAGCTTGGGGGTTTCAATTTAGCTAATGTATTATGTGTTAGAGTTAGAACAGCCGTTTGAAGAAGGTAGTGGATGTAGGTAACACATGTGACCATCTGGACATGACAAAATAGACAGCTGCGGCCCAGAGAATCTCCTAGCTTTTCAAAATAAAACATCCTTCAGAATCCCATAATAAATAAAACAGAAATGTAAGTTATGTATTCTTTCTGTGTCGCCCGGTACCAATTGACACACGGACCAGTACCAGTTAGGGGGCCGGGGTTGGGGACCACTGCATTACACTTCAGAAACTGCATCAGCATTTCGTGGTTGGTATTAGAAACTCACACTTCCGCTGTGTGTGTTGATGATGCTGATTCCCAGAGGACTGTGCTGCATGTTGCTCTGCAGGTGAAGCATGGAGCCCTGCCCCGCTGCCATCGTCATGCTGTTCATCTGAGCTGTAAAGAGGAACGCCCAGCAGTGTTAAGGGATAGTTCAAAAGCACTAGAACTTCTCAAATAGTGGGCTGTTGCAATGCCAGGGGTAAGTGTGTCTCCTGGGAACATGCTTTTTTTAATAGCATACTATATAACAAGTGTATATGTACATCCACTACAGTAGGTGTCAGTGGTGCTCTCATTGTCAGAGTGTGTACAGGGAGTATTAGCTCTATGATGTAGGTGTTTTATACACCCATCATCAATATTTAACAGAGATGCAAAGAAATACAGAGAGAGACAGAGATAATGAGACAAAACAAAGTCTCCCTAAAGCTAAGACCAGGAAACATGACCAAGAGTATGTAGCGCTTGACTTCACTGTGACTACGGTGAACAATGGCCATCAACAATCCTGATTTGTGAACGCTACTACAGTAAACCAGCGAGCATGTTAGCATCATAGAAGACCAAAACGAACCCACACCATAGCAGAGGACCTACTTGTAAGACTTATTACATACTTACACACAAATGATAGTATTAGTATCTTCTAACTAGGGGGGACATAACAGAAAATAAATGAGAAGAATTGCCCTGAAGTCACATATAGCTCAGACTCAGAGCCACTGATTACAATCCACTACAACTTCTTTAAAGTAGGTGGTCTGTCTTTCAAAACAACACTCCAGGGTTTAGATTCGTACAGATGCACATCTTAATGTGTTTTGTTTTTTCCACATTCACCAACAGCTGGAAACTGCTTATCAAAGACCAGTAGATTTTTATCATTCGTGTTAGGAGAGGGGATTGGAATTTAATTAAATTAATTAAAGATTGTTTTTTGATCAATGTTAAAAATAAATATAAACTGAGGGCAGTTCTTCTTCTGGAGGTTGTTCACAGAAATTCCGAATCCAGTCTGTTACCTCATGAGTTAAAGAGCAGAAACACCTCAAACACCAACAACGCTTGAATAGTTCTCCTTCAGTTTGTTATGCATCCATGTGCTTACCTCTATCTCCCCCTTTCAATCCCCCGTTCCCTCTCTCTCTCCTGAATTTACCCTCTCTCTCTTTTGCTTTACCCTCTCTCTCTCTCTCTACCCTCTCTCTCTCTTTCTCTTTCTTTACTCTCTCTCTGGCTTTACCCTCTCTTTGTCTTGCTTCACTCTTTATCTTGAATTTACCCTCTCTCTCTCTCGCTTTACTCTCTCTCGAATTTATCCTCTCTCTCTTGCTTTGCCCTCTCTCTCTCTCTCCCTTTAACCCTTTAACTGATCAGTGCTCCAGGTTTCTGCTGTTAAAGGTAGTTTTGTCTTCCGCTGTCTCCCAGTACTGTCTAGTGTGTACTGCAGGAGGATTCTGTTGGTTTCTGTTAAACTAACTTGAGTCTGGTTTATTCATCTCTATATGTAAAGTGCCTTGAAGTGACGTCTGTTATGATTTGGTACTATATGAATATACTGGATCTGATTTGATGTTTACAATCTCTGACTTATTCTAAACCTACATTTGAAAGCAATGTGTGTACACACACACGCACCAAAATACATAATGACTGTACAATCAGGGCTTGAGGCCAGACTAAGGTGTTGCACGGCCCAGCACTAGTATTAACACCAGTAGCACTTATTAACACTGCTAGTACTTGTATTTGTAGTAGTAGTATTAGCTGTAGTGATACGTCCACTGGTAGTATTTGTATTTGTAGTAGTAGTATTAACAGTAGTAGTAGTAGTGCCTCCACTGCTAGCATGGTACTTGTTGTAGTAGCAGTATTAACAGTATTGGTATGTCCACTCGTGGTACTTGTATTTGTAATAGTAACAGTCTTAATAGTAGTGGTATGTCCACTACTAGTATAGGTATTTGTAGTAGTAGTATTAACAGTAGTACGTCCACTGGTAGTACTTGTATTTGTAGTACTAGTCTCAACAGTAGTGGTTCATCCATCACAAGTACTTGTATTTATAGTAGTAGTATTAAGAGTAGTGATACGTCCACTGGTAGTACTTGTATTTGTATTTGTAGTAGTACTGTGTGGTTTATTCAGCTCTATATGTAAGTGCTTATTCCTTCTTTTTCCAACCTCCTCTTCCCACTGATGCTGCTCTGATCCCAGTGGTCCTGATTGGTCCAGTCAGAGGTGATGCTGGGTTTGAATGTCGCACTGTCATCTCACCTGTCTGTTGCTCCAGCAGCCCGCCCTGGGGGGGCCCGTTACTGTGGCCTCGACTATCAGCCATCTGCTGTAGCCGGGGCACGTCCACAGAGGTGAGCCATGACAGAGACTGCAGGTCCCCGGGGAGGTCCTCCTCCCTCAGCTGGGAGGGGTCTGTGGTCAGAAGCCTTCAGGAGAGGGGGGAGGGGGTGGGGGTGGGGGAGGGGGAAGAGCGTTAACACGGCTGTCAGCTCAGACACATCCACCTCAAGTGGAATTTAAATCTAAACACTTTATCCATTTGGTCCTTTGCTCCTTCAAAGTCAAAACCAGTGTAATGAGTCGAGATGTGAAGGAAAAAGAGATGAAAGGCGTTCAGTGAAGCCGCACACGATTTACCATAAGAAGATTAACTACAAGTGTTATTTAGCAGTGACAGTTCTAATCAACAATGAGGGACTTAAACAGGCTTTGCATTAACACTAAATCATCTGTTGTGATTGTTTTTTGTTTTGTTTGTTTTGTTTTTTCACAATGATCTTTGTTTCCCCTACTTTGTTCTTCATGCATTTGCCAATTAACAGCACGGAAAAAGCTTTTTTTAATACCGCAGTAATTTGTTTGTAATTTGTCAATTGTAATTTGAAGTTGTTTTTAACATAAAATTAAAATAAGGAGAAAAAAACAAAATAAAAAATGAGCTTACACATGTTCAAAGGGAGTGGGCCGAAATCTAAATGACAAAGTCTAGATTATAGTCTAAATTACAAATAAAAAACAAATAGTATTCTCATCTTATATCTAAAATTCAAGTCTTGTTTATTTTTTCGCTAAGTTGATTTGACATATTTATTGAACCAAATTTCTGTTGTAGTATTTAGTATTTTTAAAAGGATACCAAATACAGATTAAATTAAATATTTCCGTTTAACCAGTGTTCTTCCAGTTCTGTCATTGGATTTTTTTTTTATCTGGTGGAGCCTTCGAGGAAAAAAAAACAAAATAATAAAAGGGAGGAATCCTCTTGAATCCTCTCCAGTCTTCTCTGCACATACTTACTTGTGCAAGGGTTTAGTAATTGGGGTCGCTATGACAACATACTATTCAGTTACTTTGTGGGTCTGTGGGACAGTGTAGGAGTAAACCCCCACAGATC
>JAPTHA010000030.1:0-175188 GCA_029814585.1 Gymnapogon annona
TACAGTGAGAAACAAAGTTTCGAAACAATATTCCTTAATTATCTCAATATGAATATAAAAGTCAGCTCATAGAAAACAGGACGAATGACCCCTCTATGAGCTTTTTTGTATTGTAATATAGCTCATAGAATACATAATATATATCTATGAGTTTTTTATTTATATAATAAAACGCTTAATTCCTGAAGAGGTTTTAGGTATTTCTATTTATGCGGCATTCCTCCTACTTGTTAGGAGGATGCTTTTTTAGAGAATAGCGAGATAATGAACAAAGTGAAATTATCGACCCTATTGTCTTATCTTAGTTTACACCCTTTAGGGAGCAAGAAAAACAACGTTTGAGCAGAATTTGAAACTTTCATAGGTCTTTACCTATAACATTAAATATAAACCCGAGAATTATACGACTGCTATCCCTCTATACTTACCTGCACCCTATAGAGGGAGGGGCTCTGCCCCCTTAACCATTCAATAATGAAACACTCATAGAAAACAGACCGCACCTAATCGATACATAGTTAGAACCAACAAGTTAAAAAAAAACAAACTCTGAAAATATCAAAGTTCGTTTTTTACCGTACGCATGTACTTGCTCAGAACAGGACTTGAACCTGCACGACCAAGATGGCCACTAGCCCCTCAAGCTAGCGTGTCTACCAGTTCCACCATCTGAGCATATTGGATATTATATATGATTATGACATTCTTGTCAATGGTTTTTATACAAATATTAATAAAATTATGGGGATTCTCCCTTTTCAGACTGTCCAATCTTAATAATTGTTTATAGTATAATTATTTGACAAATATTTATTAATTGTTGTAAAACAAAGCAGTTATATTATTTATTACTAAATATTTAGACTATGATTAAAAGCCATTTGTATATCATTGCGAAAATTATTTTGATAAGAGAGACAAGTATATATTGATTTTTTTAGGAAAAAAGTATATAATGAGGGTAACTTTATTTTTGGAGGGATAATGAATTTATCTATGGATTTCAAGGAACTAAACAATGTTGACCCTGTAATTTATCAACAAATTACAAAAGAAACTCAACGCCAGCAAACTACTATAGAATTAATCGCCTCAGAAAATATCGTATCCCATTCGGTGCTGTTAGCTCAAGGCAGCCCTCTTACCAATAAATACGCAGAAGGATATCCAGGTAAACGCTATTATGGAGGATGTGAAGAAGTTGACATTATCGAACAAACAGCCATTGATAGAGCTAAACAGCTTTTTAATGCAGATCATGCCAATGTACAAACCCACTCTGGATCACAAGCCAATATGGCTGCTTATATGTCTTTACTCCAGCCTGGTGATAAAATTTTAGGAATGTCTCTTTCTGCAGGAGGACACCTTACCCACGGATTCCATATTAATTTTTCTGGACAACTATACGAAGCACACCACTACCAAGTAGATCCTAATACCTATTTATTGGATTACGACCAAATCAGAAAACAAGCTGTAGAATTACAACCTAAATTAATTGTTGCAGGAGCATCCTCCTATTCCCGTATCATCGATTTTAAAAAGTTTAGAGAAATTGCTGATGAAATAGGAGCTTATTTATTAGTAGATATGGCACATATTGCAGGATTAGTAGCAGCAGGTCTTCATCCCAACCCTGTTCCTTATGCCGACATTGTTACTTCTACTACTCATAAAACATTAAGAGGCCCCCGCGGCGGTCTAATACTTTGTAAAAAAGAATTTGCGTCTGCTGTAGATAAAGCTGTATTCCCTGGAATCCAAGGCGGTCCGCTCATGCATGTCATTGCTGCTAAAGCTATAGCTTTTAAAGAAGCATTAGATCCTTCTTTTAAAATCTATCAACAGCAAGTAATTAAAAATTCACAGACATTAGCTCAAACTTTATCCTCTTTAGGATACTCTATTATTAGTGGCGGTACAGACAATCATCTTTTCACAGTAGATTTACGTTCTGCTAATGTAAATGGTAAAGAAATATCAGATATTTGTGACCAAGTACATATTACGCTTAATAAAAATACCATTCCCTATGATCCTTCTTCACCAGCAAAACCTTCTGGCATTAGGATAGGCACTCCTGCTGTTACTTCCAGAGGCATGAAAGAATCGGAATGTATTTTAATAGCTCAATGGATTGACAGGGTTATCAAAGATAGAGCTGACTCTAACAAATTAGAAAAAATAAAACAAGAAATTATTACTCTATGTAAACAATTTCCAATATATTAAAAACATACCAAGATATACTCAAAATATAAAGAGGAAAAAAAATGGAAGCAATCAAATTTAAAACATCTATTTTTCGTGCGGGAACTTACGTATATGCTGAAGACCAAGTTGACAGCCCCGAATTTTATATTGTAAAACAAGGCGTTCTTGTAGAAGAAAACCCTCTTAAGATTCTTACAGGCGAACCAGATTCTACTATTAACGTTGGAGATTTTTTTGGTGTTCTTGACTGCATGAGCCGCAGACCAAGAGTTTCCAGTATTCGTGTTGTTGAAGACGCTGTACTAATTATTGTGCGTTTTGATCAATTTGAAAGTCTTATTACACAAATGGCGCCTGTTGCAATGAAAATTATCCGTTATTTTTCTAATCAACTCCGTAAATACAATTTTACCCTTGCTTCTCTTACACAAAAAAGCTCTGTTATAGAAATTAGTTCTCTTGTCTGTTTAGCTGAACTTGGAGAATATTATCAAAAACAAGGACTGCATAATCTTGCAGGATATGCTTATTCAAAATTTTTAAACTCTTTCCCTGATGAACCAAAAAGTACTAATATAAGAAAACAACTAGAAATCATCAATTACAATCCTGAATCTACCAAACCTCAGCAGCAAGGCATACAACAAACATACTCAGCAGGCAGCCCCATTTTCTTAGAACATGAAGAAGGATCTGATTTATATATTATTTTAGACGGGTTTGTAAAAATCACTAAATTAGTGGATGGCACAGAAGTGCTGTTAGGAATGCTGAGAGAAAAAGACATTTTTGGTGAAATGGCAATTTTAGAAGGAAATTTACGTTCTGCTTCTGCTATTGCTTCCACAAAAGTAACCGTACTTAGAATCAATAAACAAAATTTTGAATTATATATTCGAACACACCCTGAAATAGCAAGACGTATCATACAATTATTATCTGACAGAATTTGGCTTGTTTATAAAAGACTAGCTAATCAGCTAATCCTAGAACCTAATAATAAAATTTATGACGCTCTGCAAACATTATTACAAAAAAATCGTATCCCTTTAAAAAAAGGTCTTGCCTATTCTTTTGAAATGTCTCCTGCTGAAATTATCCAATTCATAGGATTAGATCCTATAAAAGGAAAAAAACATATAGACCAATTAATCGCATATGATCCTGCTTTAAGTATAGAAAATAATAAATTATTTTCAAAAGATGTATACAATATCCGTGGAGCTACTGCTCCTAATATTAGAAACTAAAGAGATTAAGGGGTTCCGAGTGCATTTTCTCTTTACTTATTCTTTATTCAAACGTAATACCAAAGAACATTTCTTATTAGACGACTCTGCTCTCATCACTGCTAAAGCTACTATTGACAACAGTGGGATTTTCATTGTTAGAGAAACGAACGATAAAATTCTTTTAGACGGCAGCCATAAAATTTTAGGAGAACTGTATGAAGTATCTGATTCTACTTTATCAGCTATTGATACCTATCTAAAAGAACACAAACCTACTTTTATAAAAAAAGAGATTGTTGTATCAAATCCCTATAATACTAAAATGACTGCTTTTTGTTATACAATCAATCAGCCTATTATATCTAAAAACAATCTTATAGAAATCAATTACAATCATTTCCAGATTCTTTCATAGCTCATTATTTTTTCTAAGTTTAATCCCTGTAAGATCTCCCACCATAAATTCCTGCTTTTGCCCATCTATCTTTAAAACCAAAGTCCCATTATCTAAAACATCACAAAAAGTACCTTGAATCATCTGATTATAATAATTAAGTTGTACCGTTTCGCCAACCCATGCCAAATAGGTCTGCCATTCTTTTATGATTTCTTTTTCATTTTCAGGAAATTTCTGCCATAACTCTGTCAAGAGATTAATAATCTCAGCATAAATATAATTAATATTGCTTTCTTGATGAATAAGCTCTTTTAAAGAAACCGCCGAATCTAACTCCAAAGACGGTTCGCTGTTAATATTTATCCCTATCCCTATAACAATATATTTAACAATATTGTTTTCTAAAACACTCTCTGTTAAAATACCACAAATTTTTCGTCCATCAGAAATAATATCATTAGGCCACTTAATCCAGCAGCGATTGCTGCTATATTTATTAAGAACTCGGCAAATAACTACAGCAGACAATCTAATAATAGAAAAAAAATACTGTTGGGGAAAAATACAAGGCACCACAAAACTCACAGCAATATCTTTATCTGCAGTCATCTGCCATGACCGATTCATACGTCCTCTGCCTATAGTTTGCTCCCTAGTAAGCAAAATAAAAGAGTCTTGATATTTTGTTGCTATTTCTTTAGCTCTTGTGTTGGTCGAAGAAACTTGAGGAATAAAAAATAATCGTGGATGAGGGCTGTTAAGATAAGCTTGGATTTGTTCTAAAATGATTTTATAAGGATATGGTTTAGAAAGCAGAAAACCTTTATGAGGTTCTTCACTAATACAATATCCTAAAGAACGTAATTTTTCTATTCTTTTATGGATTTCCGATCTTGATATTAATAATTCTTGTTCTAAATTTTCCTCAGAAATAGAATCATTAGATGTTAATAAAGCAAGTAATACTTTATCTATAGAGTATATATCTTTCATTACAATGCTACTGTTATTCCTACAGGACAATGATCCGAACCGTGGACATCAGAAAGGATAAATGCATCTTTTAATTTTGGTATAAGATCTTCACTAATAAAGAAATAGTCAATTCTCCACCCAACATTACGTTCTCTCGCTCCGCCTCTATAACTCCACCAAGAATATTTGTCTTTAGCATGAGGATTCATATGTCTAAAGGTGTCCACAAAACCTGCTTCTACAACCCTATCTATCCAAGCTCTTTCTATAGGAAGAAATCCAGAAGTGTTCTTATTTTCTTTAGGTCTAGCTAAATCCACTTCATTATGAGCCGTATTGACATCTCCAGAAAAAATAATACTTCTGCCTTCTTTTTTAAGTTTAATAATATATTCTAAAAAAGAATCATAAAAATCAAGTTTATACTGCAATCGCTCTGGTGAACTTTCTCCATTAGGAAAATAAATAGTAAAAAACACAAAATCACCATAATCAGCCATAATAGTACGCCCTTCACGGTCAAAAGATTCTTCACCCCAACCTAAATCTACAGTTTTAGGCTCTATTTTACTAAAAAGAGCTGTGCCGGAATATCCTTTTTTAGTTCGGGAAGGATTCCAATAAGTATTACGGTCTTTAGGATTGCATAATAACGATTCTAGCTGGTGAGGTTCTGCTTTTATTTCTTGAATTCCTACAATATCTGCATCATATTGATACAGCCAATCAAGAAAACCTTTTTTTTCAGCAGCTCTGATCCCATTAACATTCCAAGAAATAAGTGTTTTCATAAATTACCTCTTATTATTTCACAATTATATACAACAGGGCTTATAATTAAAATGTAACTATAGCATAATAAATGATTTAACTGTATGAGTTTACTACACTTAAAAAGAATCTTTCAAATAATTACACTACAAACAATAACAAGAATTTACAGCCCAAAAGGGAGAATTTCCTATTATTTTTTATTATTAATACTTTTAAGGCATTTTATTTGCTAATTTAACTTGAAATTCTCCATCCATTTTAACCTTTATAGGAACTTGAACATTATCTTGTACATAAGGAAGTTCTATATCTAAATCACCGATTGCTGTATATTTAGTTAAAACTTTCTTGGAAGGATCTAAAAAGTACATAGCAGCGAAATCACCAGCACCAAAAGACTGTTTGTAAATATTCGCTAAAGACACTGTAAAAGTCTGCATCCAAAAGATAGTAGATTGTGATTTTTGTCTTTGTTCGGCATAGTTGGAATATATTTGATTAATGAATTGGGAGTTTGTTTCTAATAATGGTATTGGTGGTGCTGTCACAGGCTTGATATAACTAAAAAAATCCCACCCTTCTATATCAATAGAAACATAACGGGTATTTCTATATTCTCCTGGTAATTCAAAATAATATTGTTGTTTATAATGCGAATCTGTAAGATCAATAACAGGAAAAATAAATTCCAAAAAATATCCCATAGGGTGGGTTCGTCCCCGTTTATCAATAACTAAAAATTGATCCGTAGGCAATTTAATACTATATGCAAGATCTTCAAAAGTCAATTGTAAAAATCTATGCCATAAGGTATCAAAAATCACAGGTAAATTATGAGTTTTTAAAGGTGAAAAACGCCACTCTACTACTATCTGTTCTTGTTTATTTGCTAAATCCGATCTCGTTGTTACGGAATAATCAAAAGTAAGTTTTGCTTGTTTATTAGTATAGTTTAAATAGCGGGATTCAAGAATTACTTCTCCAACAAATACAACATCATAATTAAAAGGAATGTCTCCATACATCTCATAAAAGCTGTAGGTATTATTGACAATAAATAATAAAACAACCAAGTAAAGATAAATTTTTATTTGTTTTAACATATCTTACTTTAATATTTCAAACTCTTTTTGGATCAATCCGTTTATTGTACCCACCATTTTATCTTCTGTAATAGAAAGAACTTCCCCTGTTCGGCGGATTTTGATCTCTAAAAGCTCATTTTCCTGCCAAGAACGACCTACAGTAATCCTTATAGGAATACCTAATAAATCAGCATCTTTAAATTTAGCACCAGCTCTTTCTTCTCTATCATCAAGAAGCACCTCTATATCATTGTCTTGAAGAATCTTGTATAAAGCCTCTGATTTTTCTAATAGTACTCCTGTCATTGTAGGAACAATAATCACTTGATAAGGAGCAACAGATATTGGAAAAACAATTCCGTTACTGTCTGCACCCTGCTCTATAACAGCAGCAATAACTCTTCCCAATCCTATTCCATAACTACCGCAGGTAGGGATGATTTCTTTATTATGCTGATCCAGTACTTTTACATTCATAGACTCTGTATATTTTTTTCCTAGTTTAAAAATATGCCCTACTTCAATCCCTCTATAGGATTTAAGCGGCTGTTGGCATTGAACACATAGATGACCTTCTTCTGCTTGATGAAAATTTCCTGTCTTACTGATTTTAAAATCTCTTTCCACAGAAACACCAATATAGTGCATATCTTTTTCATTAGCACCGATCACCGTATTATGCATACCTAAGACAGACTCATCAGCAACAACTTCTATAGGACAATCTTTAGCTCCTAAAAACCCTATCGGTGCTTTTAACTCTGCAAATATCCTATCAGGTTCTGCCATATTCATTTCACTGACATCAAGAAGATTTTGCAGTTTTGTTTCATTAATTTGCAAATCACCTCTCATACATGCCATAATCAACTTCCCATCTGCTTCAACAACAAAAGATTTGATAAGATCTTTTGTTTCTTTGTGAAAGAATTGAGCTAAATCATCTATTGTTTTAATGTTAGGAGTATGTATTTTTTCTATTTGTTTTTCTTCTTGAGGAGTGCATACAGAAATAATAGAATCTGCTTTTTCAACATTTGCCACATAACCACAAGAACAACGGATAATCTCATTTTCCCCCACTGCAGAAGGAACCATAAATTCTTCCGATCCGCTTCCTCCGATTTTCCCAGAATCTGCCAAAACAGGATCAACTATCAACCCATGTCTTTTAAAAATATTCAAATAAGCCTGCCGCATTGCTTGATAACTTTTATCTAATCCTTCCTCATCCAAATCAAAAGAATAAGCATCCTTCATAATAAATTCTCTACAACGAATCATTCCATAACGGGGACGGATTTCATCACGAAATTTAGTATTGATTTGATAAAGGTTCACAGGCAGATCTTGATAAGATTGAGCCGTTTCTCTTATTATTTGAGTAAAAGCTTCTTCATGAGTAGGCCCTAGAACTAAATCATGCTCATGTCTGTCTTTGAATCGAAGCATTTCTTTTCCCATTGTATCCCAGCGTCCTGATTCCTGCCATAGCTCCCCTTGGGTTACGAAAGGCGGAAGTACTTCCAAAGCCCCTGATTTATCCATTTCTTGTTTTACTATTTTGGTAACTTTGTCCAATACTCTTTTACCTAAGGGCATCCATGTATATAAACCCGCTGAAGATTTACGAATCAATCCTGCTCTAAGCATTAATTGATGGCTGACGATTTCAGCATCTCTAGGTGTTTCTTTTTGGGTAAAAATATATGATTTAGAATAGAGCATGCTAAATTCTCCTTTCATTAACAACAAAATACAATGATATTATATTATAAATATATTATTTATGCAAATAATATAAAAATCCTACCTCTCACTTTGTTTGACAAAAAAAACATTTTGATTTATACTTAAAGACAAAATCAAAGTGTTAATATATTATCAATCTTGTCTAAAAGAGGTCTCTATGAAATTATTATTTTTGGTGTTATGTGTATTAAATCCATCTCTATCCTTATTTGCTGAAACAGAAGCAGTCTACCGTAAACAATTAAAACAAAATCCTAGAAATATTAATGCTTATTCTGGATTAATTTCTCTTGCCAAGACAAGAGAACAGATTAGTGTCATAGGAAAAGAAGCATTACAACAAATAGGTTCTCGTTCCCAAATCCATACATCTTTAGGTAATGCTTATATGAATGCTCAAGATTATAATAGTGCTGTTAATGCTTACAGACAAGCTTTAAGTCTCAATCCCCGTTCAGCAACAGCATATAATAGATTAGGATTGGCTCTTTTACGTATCAATTATTTTCGTCAAGCAGAAGTCGCTTTTAAATCTGCTCTAGCCTTTATTGCCAGTAATAATATAAACTCTCGTGTTGTTTATCTAACTCATTTAGGTATTACTTTTGAAAACCTTCAAGAATATGACAATGCCAACCAAGCGATTACAGAAGTATTAACCTTAAATCCAAATTATAAGCTTGCTTTAGAAACAAAAGAGAGACTATCAAGAAAACAATTATAACAAGAAACAATAATAAAAAACACTTACGATTTGTAAGTGTTTTTTATTACCGCATAAAACCTGTAAGATTCACAGCCTAAAAGAAGAGAATCCCCTCGTTTTTTATGATTTCTTTTTCCATTCTTTATATAAAGTGATACCATAATCTATTCCTGTAATACCAGTAAAAACTGCTATCCCTATTACTAAATTTCTAGGAAGATCAAAAAATATTGGATTTACTGCCAGCCAATACTCCATATATTGAGCCTGTTCTTGGTTATTTAAAATATAGGTTGCCAATAAGAATACCAGTATACCTCCGCCAACAATCATCTGTAAAGCTGTCTTTAATTTAGCAAGAAAGCTTGTTTTAAAAATAATATTGTAGTGCAGTGCAAAATTTCTCATTTCTGTTACTAAAATGTCTCTTACAAAAATAACAATAAAAGTCCAAATAGGGATATTTAATATTGGTATAAACAAAAAAACCAAATATAATCCCCATACCAAAAATTTATCAATAAGAGGATCCATATAAGCCCCCCATGCACTCATCTGATTAAGTTTTCGAGCAAAATATCCATCTAAATAATCAGTAACAGCCGCCATAATGAAAGATACTGCTACTAATATTAAGGTAAATAAATTATGCTCTCCAAAAATAGGCAGCAAAGGCAGACAAGATAAGGGAACCATAACTAAACGAACTAATGTTAAAACATTAGGAATATTTAATACAAAAGGGGGCATAATTAAACCTCTCTAACAAAGACAGCATCAAGATCGTGGTCATTTGATGCAGTGATTTTTACTTCTGCCATTTCAAGTAATTCTGTTTGGTGTCCACTAGGCACAACCACTCGAACTATTCCATCTATTTCAGGAGCATCATACTCTGTTCTCATCAGCATGACTTTTTCTCCATTTAATTCTTCTGATACTCCTTCACCAATACAAATCATATTTTGTCCTACAAAACGCTTTAATCGTTCTGTAGAAATTTGTTGTTGAATATCAGCCCATACGGTAACTCTGTCTTGAGCTTTTTGTTTAGATATTTGATTGTTCATAGAATAAGATTGCGTACCTTCTTCTTGAGAATAAGTAAAAAATCCCACCCTGTCTGCCTGTACTTCTTTAAGGAAACGAGATATTTGATCAGCATCTTCATCTGTTTCTCCAGGGTATCCAGCAATAAAAGAAGTCCTTACCGCTAATTTAGGATTAGCTGCCCTCATATCACTGAATAAACGTTCCATAGAATCAAAGTCCCCAGGTCTGTTCATAGCACTAAGTATATTTTTAGAGATATGCTGTAAAGGAACATCGATATAATTACAAAAAACCGAAGATTCCTTATATAAAGCAGCCAAATCAACAAGCATAGGATCAGGGAAAAGATATTGTACTCTTATCCAATCAAAGCCTATTCCTTCTAATTTTTGAAGCAGGGGTATTAATCCTCTGTTATTATTAATATCAAGTCCATAATTAACAGGATCTTGAGTAATAACAATCAACTCTCTAATCCCTTGATCCAAAATCATTTTTGCTTCATCAATAATATCTTGTTCAACCCTGCTTCTCTGCTTTCCTCTCATTAGGGGAATAGCACAAAATCCACAAGCTCTGTTACAGCCTTCTCCAATTTTAATCCATGCATGTTTAAAGCCAGAAAAAAGCAACGATCTATTACTTTGTATCGTGTCTTTATATTCCCCTTGATCAAGCATTGATTTATTTTTACGTTGAATAAAAATATCTGTGATTTTAGAAGGATCCTTAACTCCTATAAAAGCATCAATCTCTGGGATTTCTTTTTTTAATTCTTCATGATAACGAGCTACCATACAACCAGATACTGCAAGAATCAAATCTGGTTTAGTTTCTTTCAATACTGCATGCGAAAGAATTGCATTAATTGATTCTTGTTTGGCTGATTCAATAAAACCACAAGTATTAACAATAACAGCATCTGCTTCTTCAGGATCAAAAACAGCAGTGTGTTCGCCGCTTTCAAAAAGATGTGCACACATTTTTTCTGCATCTACTAAAGCCTTAGGACAACCTAAAGCATCAAAATATATTTTCATCATCCACCATTTTACATAAAAAATTACCCACCCTTTAAGAGGATGAGTAATAGTTTACTATATTTTTTTAAGATAGTCAATAACCTAACGAAGTTGGGCTCTATATAAGAAAGTATCCTGCCCTTGTTTTTTAGTATAAAAAATAGATTGAGAACTTTCGCCTGTAGTTCCACCTCTAACAACATTAGTAAATTCAGAGAATGAAATAGTAACAGCACCTGCATTACCTAACAATAATCGGACTCCATCCTTGAAATTCAAATCTACTGTTTGACCTGCGTTAAGAACTTGCTGCAGTTCATCTTCTGTATCTATCTGATAACCTACCCAAACAGGACGTCCTGCTGTTATCTTCATATTAAATGACTTCATATTATTCACAGCAGCAACAGGAATTTCATTATGGATTTCGTTCTTATACTGATTAATATCAAAGCGGTTTGTATTATTCACTTGTTGAATTAAAAAAGAAATCGTAACGCTGTCATCTGTTATATCAACGATTTCCAAACCTAAATTATTAAGACCTGATCCACTAAGATCAACACTAAGAACATCACCTATTTTATAAATATATTCATTCTGCCCTAGTTTAAATCGAATTTGATTATTTGCCGAACCATGCCCTAAAAATTCAATAACCCTTTTAACTTGACCATTATCTGTTAATTGTATTTTATCCTTCAATCCTACTTTCATTTCGTTGTCAACATTTAAAGTAGTAATATCTACATCAATATTTTCAGCCTGAATTATCTTCTCTATTTTATCAGAACGATAAAGATTGTTTGTATTTTTTGAAATAATAACAACAATCATACTAATTAATAAAACAAATACACTCCCTAATATAAACCATCTTATATTCTCTTTGAAAAAATTATTAGAGGAATGAATATCATAAAGCTGCTCTAACGGAACTTCTTTTTCTCTATCAATCGCTCTATGGTACATTGCCAACACATGATCTTTATCCAATTCCAACACTTCAATATAAGAAGACAAAAATCCCAACACATACATTTCCGCAGGAAAAAATCCATATTCATCTTTTTCTAAAGCTTCTATATATTTGCGGGCTATATTGGTTTCTACTGCAGCTTCATCAATAGACAACCCCTTAACCTCACGCTGCTCTTTAAGATATTTACCTAACGATTGTAAAGAATAATCCATAGCCCCTCCAAAATGGCGACATATATCATGTACATTATACAACATAATAATTTTTTTTTCAAAGTTTTTATTCGTATACTTATATTATAGTATACAATTTGTTTATTGAAGTCAAAAATTAGTAATAATAAAAAAAATAGGATATACTATAAATATAAATACTATAGGAGTTAGTCATGTCTTTTTGGCTGCTATTAATTCTTCTTATTAGCACAGGTAGTTGTATAAAAAAAGCAGAAAACACCTCTGCTGAAAATCCCTCTGCAAAAAGTCCTGTGATACAAGAAAATAATGCCTCAACACTCATCCAAGAAACTCTCTTGCCAGACGATGAATCACAAAATATCTCAAACTTACTTTCTCAAATCACTGACTTTGAATTAGGAGATGATATTTCCTTGGATAGTCCAAAACGTTTTTTACAAATTTCTATTCTATTTACTATGGAGCAAACTTCTAATTATTATGAGATAACAAAAAAAACGCATAATGATGAACAAATAAATGATTTTTTAAACAAAAAAAGAGAACAATTTTACAAAAAATTAGGAATTTCTGAAACCAGTTATATTGAATATGGAATTAACCATTCTGAAGAAATTCAAGAATTTTTAGCCGAAAATCCTGATTTTGAGATTGTTTACGAACAAATACAATCACAAGTAACCGACTAAACTTTTAAATATAAAAACACAATAATACACCAACAGATTAGCGGCAACACTTTGATTGTTATATATAGGTACTAATACAAGGATGCCGTTTACGAACAATCTATATAATCATTTATTTTATAGATACAGATGTACATGGGAGAATTCCCTATAAAAATATAAATTATTAAGGAAGATTTTTCTAATGTTTGCCAAATACAGAAAAAACCAACGCATCTCTGCAGATATAAATATGACCCCTATGATTGATATTGTTTTTCAACTCCTTACTTTTTTTATGATTACCTCTACATTTATTCAAACAGCATCTTTGAATGTCGATCTTCCAGAAACCCGCAATTCTGATAATGTTCAAGAACAAGAGAATTCTATTACCTTATATAAAAACGGTTCGTTGACATGGAATGATACTCCTATAACCATTAATGAACTGCCTGACAAATTAAAAGAATTAAAAACACAAAATTCAAATGCTGTTCTTGTTATACAAGGGGATGAGGGTATTTCTTACGGTTCCTTAATAGAAATTATGGATCAAGCACGAAGTGCTGGATTGAATCAGCTCAGTTTAGCAACTATTATGAAAAAATAGGAGTTCTAATGATTCTACCCGATAAAACTCATTCTTCTCTCCCATTATTTCTGCTTATGTCTTTGGGCATTCATATCATAGGGATGTCTTTTTTTGTTTTTTTATCTCCAAAATTTATAGAAAAGCAGTCTACTAAAATCACAATCAATATTGGTAACAGCACACAATCAGCAAAAGCAACTACCAAACCTGAACAAACCACTCTGCCCAGTAATAAGCCTGATACACCTATTAAAGAAACTAGACCTGCCAGCAGGAAAACTCCTGCCACCCCACCTCCTATTAAGGAAATTAGACCTGCAGTTCAACAACCCCCTGTTACTCCTGAAGTCAAAGAAATACAGCCTGTTGTTAAAACTCCGCCTGTCCCTAAAACACCTACCCAAGAAATAAAACCTGTTATTAATAAACCAACACCAGCAAATGTCGCTAAAGCAATTCCTAAAAAAGAAAAGAAAGAAGAAAAAAAAGAAATAGTTTCTAAACCAACATCAGAACAAATTTTAGCATCAGAATTAGACAACCTTTTAAAGAAAAAAACATTAAAAAAGGATACTGTAGATTTCTTAGCAAATGCTACTTGGTCCGGCACCCCTAGAAAAACTATTTCTTTTCCTAAATTAGCAGCCCATATACCCCAATATTATAAATCAAAAGGATACGGCTTTTCTGTTACTGCCAAAATCACTTTCAGTCCTCAAGGCTGGGTTTCTAGTGTTCATCTTGTCCATACTTCCGGAGATCCAAGAATAGATAATATTTTTAGAACAGAGTTACGAAAAATTCGTATCGAAGAAAGTACAAAACCATCATACGATACGATTGTTAAAACATTTACTGTATCTGTAAAATAGTCAAAGGATTACAATGAGATTCATCTTAGGAAATTTTGGTTCGGGAAAGACCCATCATATCATTCAAGAAAGTTTACACATTCTGCAGCAAAAAGAAAAGTTTTGGATCATTGTCCCTTCCCGCCGTCATAAAGACCAGCTTTTTTTGGATATTCTTAAAACTCAAAAAGGTATTATCGGTACTCCTATTCTTACCCTTTCCGAATTTCAATCGTTGCTGATAGAAAATATTTTTCCCAATCCAGCAGAAAGACCAAAAACAATTAGTAATTTTGAAAAATTTCTTATTATTTCTACTATTATTCAACAAAAAAGCTCTCTTTTCAAATCTTTTCTTCACATTCAAGACCGTCCTGAAATGATTAAAATGATTTATAGACTTATCCAATCGTTAAGAGATAAAGATATTACCCAGCTGAAAAGTTCACCAGAATTAGCAGATAAAATTGACGACTTACAACTCATTCTTGAAGAATACAAAAATATTCTTAAAAACCAAAATATGAGTGATGCTGCATTTGAAACAGATGTTATTTGCAACAACTTTTCTCTTTTAGACCCTCATATTATCCCGCAGCATATTTTTATTGACGGATTTGTAGATTATACCGCAGTACAGTTCAAATTATTAAGCCAATTTTCCTACTATGCCCTTACCAAAAATAAAAAAGTAACAATCAGTTTAACAGATCTTCCTCATAATGTTTGTAAAGAAACAGTAAATTATTTTAAAGAAGTTTTTCCAAATGCTGAACAGATCATTTTAGACACTTCTTCGAGCAGTGCCAAACTTGCCAATTCTTTTTTAAACAAAGCCCCTTTAAGCCTTATTGATCTAACAATTCATGAAATTCAAGCATTTGGAAATCACAAAGAAGTAGAATATATTACGAATCAAATAAAGAAACTTTGTTTGTTTGAAAATCACCGCCTAGAAGATATTATCCTTATTACCGATCAGCAAGACCGCTATGCTCCTCTTATTTCTTCTTCCTTAAGAAAAGCAAATATCCCTTTTATTTTTAGTAAAGATGATAAATTATCACAAAATCCTTTAATCCTTTTTATTAAGCGTTGTATTTCCCTCATGTTGGGAGAATTAGACCATGAAAGTTTAGAATTATTAGCTCAATCCAATTATATAGAAAGTTCCATGCGGACAACCTTAGGACAAAGTGCAGAATTTATCCATCTTGCTGTTAAAGGAAAAAAAGAAGCATGGAAAAAGGGATTAACCAGACAAAAAGAACTCAACCTCATTAAAGAAGAAAAAGAAGAACTGCCTGAATCCTTAGAAGATACTATTTTAGATTTATGCGATCATCTTTTTGCTCTTGATCCTTATAAAAATTATTCTATTAGTAAACATATTAATACCTTAGTTTCTTTATTAGAATTTTTAGGCGTACAACAAACCTTATCATCCGCATATACTATTATTAAACATAAGAACATTATTGACCATTCTATTGCCAAAGATTATTCTGCTCTTCTTAAAGTTAAAACGATTTTCCAAGAATTACGCCAGTCATTAGAGGAAATAGGTTATAGAGAATTAAATCTACATTCTTTCTTGTTTTTCTTTAATATCATTATTGATGAAACTCGTTATCGTAGTGAGATTCCTCAAAAAAATGTTCTTCGTATTCTGAGTGCCTATGATGCAAGAGGAATTTTTGCTAAGTCTGTTTTTATTCTTGGAATGAATGAAGGAGAATTCCCTGCTCCGCCTAAATTTGAATTATTTGATAATACAGATAGAACCCAATTAAATAGTGTATCTAAAAAAATCCTAGGACAAGTATTATGGGACACAGATAATGAATATTTCAACAAGCAAAAACTCTCTTTTGCTGCAGCACTAACACGTGCAACAGAACAAATATACTTCTCCCGTACACCTGCTAATGAAAGAGGCAGTTATTTAGCTATGTCTCATTTTTTAAAACGTATTCTTAATAAAGGACTTCCTTTTACTAGAATTCCTTTAACTAATCATCAAACACCTATTCAGTGGGATAATCCAAGTATTTTCTATAGAAATCTTAATTTCATGGAATATTATGATTATATTCAGATACCTCTTTCTAAAAAAGATCAGCCTGCTGCTCAAAATACAATACAAAGAGATTATATCAAGCTTATAGAAGAAGCTAATTTAGATTTTGAAAAAGGCATTACCCCTGCTGATTCCTCCTTAGACTATTTTGGTTATCTTCCCAAGATCCCTCAAATTACTGATAGATATTCAGCACCTTTTGTATCTATATCCCCTACAGGATTAGAACGTCTAGGACGCTGCCGTTATCAGGGATTATGGCAGGGAATATGGAAATTAAAAGCCCATAAACTGCCTGAATACAAACCAGAAGCAGCAGATTACGGTAATTTATACCACCATGTCTTAGAATTATATATTGAAAAAACTACTGATTATAATGATGAAAATTTTTTTGACCCCTTATTATTAGCTCAAATATTAAAAGATTATATTAATAATTCTTCTCAATCTCATGTTTTTTCCTTAGACTATCAATATTTATATACAATACTAAGTCATTTTCTACAGGATGTGGAGCCATTATTAAGGGAAGAGCAGAAAGCATTATTTTTTGAATTGGAATCAGGAAAAGGAGAGCTTGTAAATCAAGAAATCCCCTTAAATCAACAACAGTCATTAAAAGCTTTCAGCCGTATCGACAGAGTTAATCAAAATCAGATCGATAATTCTTATACAATTATTGATTATAAAAAAAGTGGAACAAATTCTTATACAAAGTATCAGGCAACTCCTTTTAATTTATTTCAAGGGTTCCTCTACAGCGAACTCCTTAAAAATAATAATAAAGCTCCTGTCAGCAGTATTTCCTATGTATTCTTAGAAAAACAAGAAATTTTTAAAGAGTATCCTGCAATACGTTTTAAAAAAAATATTTTTAATTCTATAACAGAATTTCAAGCATTTAAAAAAACAGAAATTCTTCGGCTTTTAGACTTGTTGTCTCAGGGGAATTTTTCTCCTTTTACGCTTGAATCAGATATAGGCGGAGAATTGGCAGATTTATTTACTGAAAAATTTGGAGAAAAGTTTGATAGAGAATATTCTGCCAAATGTGCATATTGTGATTTACAAAGGCTTTGTTTAAGAAAACACAAAAAACTCCGCACTTATTAAAAACTTGAGGGCATGATCCCTTTACACTTTATAAATATCTATAAAATAATTGTACAAAGTCTGTTTGAGTATGGTACATTAATAACTATCTCAACAATTTAAATGCCTCCCCTAAACTGTTTAACATAAACCAAAATATATCATATCTTATGAAAGAATAAACAAAAAATTGGAACTGGTCTTTCTATTTTTCTAATTCACGATATTCTAATCAAATAAAAAAGCTCTTCAAAATAATTTGAAGAGCTTTTTATACCAAAAAAACAAAGAGATTTCAACTATTGCTGCTTTTGATTCTGCATATTATTTATTTGATTTTGAAAATTATTTTGCTGTTCCATCATTTCTTGTTCATTTTGTTGTTGCTGTTGTTGCTGTTGTTGATTTTCAATATTAACAGGAACACAATTCTGTTGATTTTGGTTTTGGTTCTGGTTTTGATTTTGGTTTGGCATGACAGCCCTCCTCTTTGATATATAAATAAGATACTCATCAATAAATTAAAACGTCAATCAGAATTTTATTTAAATTAAGAACTTTTTCTCTTTTTAGATCATAAAAAAATGTTAAGTAATTACAGTATAACTACTTAACATTTTTAATCTTAATAAAATATATTGCTGAATTATGATTTAGCAATATTATAATAGGAACAACTGTTTATTTTATCATAAATTTTAAGGGAATTATCCCTTTTCGGGCTGTAAAATTGTGTTAACTGTTTGTAATATAATTAATTAATGACTTTTGTTAATTATAGTAAAAAATCAGCATTAAGTTATTTATTAATATACAGTTAGCTATTGATCGTAAGCCCTTTGGTATGCAATTGCGAATTTTAATATCTATACTCTCAATACAATTTTTATATTTTTTGCATAAAATTAAGTATCTCATCTAATAATAGTTCTCGTTTAGGCTGTACAAATCCATAATGAGTAATACCCTGCATTTCATACAATTTTGATCCCTGAGCAGGCACTCCTCCATTTAAACTATTGTATCCTTTAATCGATGTTTCTTTTGGGACAATATAATCAAGATCTCCCACTGCTACCAAAACAGGAATAGTTACTTTACCCAAATTAAATATTGGATCTTCACTTAACTCTCTATCAGCTTCACCATTCTTATCTAATAAACTAAGAATTACATTTCTTTCCTGCATAAAATCCAAGTTTTCAATAATATTATCTTGTAATATTGTAGGAATTACACTCTTCTGATATTCTGATTCTTCAGGGAGTCCTAAATATAGATCCCTTTTATCTGCCCATGTAGTATGTTCCACAAACTGTGCTGATGTGATATGGGGATTACTCAAATAAAACTGTTTAGCTCGTTCCCATTCCTGCCGATCTTTTTCAGTTAATTCTTCTTGTAATATTGTATTGATAAAACCTAACATCAATGACGATACCGATTTTGTTACAGACCTGACATTAAAAGCCGGTGATAAAAACACAGCTCCTTTAATTTTTTGCCAATATTTGGTTAAATAAGCACCACCTACCATACCGCCATAACTATGCCCTAAAACATATATTTCACTATCTGGATATTTATATTTTACAAATTCATACACAACATTCATATCTTCTACAAACTGTGGTATAGTAATAGATTGTTGGGATATATGCCCTCTTGATCCTCCAGACCCTCTCTGATCCCAATATACTACTTTATATTGTTCCGATAACTCTTTTAATAACGGCATATAGAAATAGACCATTCCTGATAAACCTGGACCGCCGTGTACAAACAAAATAATTTTTTTAGTTTCTGGCCCTGTCATAACTACAGGCAGTAAAGCACCATTAGATTCAACATACTGTACTTCTCTATCATTGGAAAGTGCTGGATTTATAGAACAAGAGTTTAACAATAAAACACCTATTAAAGCTATTATACATTTCATTAGTAACCTCCTTTACGATATGCATCAAACGACAACCCAAATCCCAGCTGTATAATATGGGTAATACTTGTATTAAATGGAAACTGCATTCTATATCCTACAATAAAGCTGCCTGTTAAATTTCGCCATTTAGGATTAAGTGTATATCCACCTATTCTTAATGCTAAAGAATAAACACCATAAGGAGTAACTTTGTATTTGGATTCATGATCTAATGAAAACACAGGTTTTAGAAAAATCTCGCCTAAGCCTCCTAATCCTGTTTCAACAGCTATATAAAAACCTCTCTTTGTTCTTACTCTATACTGTAATTCTAATAACATACCGGAACTTATAATATTAGGCGATACAAAATAATTACCCTTGATTAATAAAAAACTGGTCCATTTTAAAGCCAGTGATGAAGTGCCACTTTGATAGAATTGAAACATAAAATCGAAATCTATATTAGGAAATGCAAAATCTGCTGCATAACCCGACATTCCCAGTTCGATTACATAAGGACTTGTATTTTCAGCGGTTTCTAAACTATTATCCTGCCCTTGTATTAATGAATTACTTGCTAATAATACAAATAATATCAATATTCTCATACTATTCTCCTTACAATTATAAATCTATTCCATATATTATTACAAACAAAAAAACAAATACAATGAATAATTTAGGCTGTAAAATTTTGTTAACTGTTTGTGATATAATCAATTGATAACTTTTGTTTTCTTATGATAAACTAGTATAGTTAAGTTATTTATTAATATATAATTATACTTTGATTACAAGCCCTTTTTATTCTATTACGGTAATCTATTAAAGTCCAGCATAAATAAATATCTATAGCAGTTCTTTTTCTATATATGATTAGAAATTATGTTCTTTACCCACTCTGACTTTTCTACAATTCTATATAATATAACATATTTTATACTATCTATACAATACCCTAAATAAAAAAAAACTTGTATTTCTATATTTTTAATATACTTGCTTAAAATATAGGACATTTTCCCTTTGGAAAAGCTTTCTGTAGTATAGATATTTCTTTGATGAACAGAATGTTATAAAATAGTGCCCTCCGCATGGATCTTGACTGTATTAAATTATATCATTGTTGGTCATTCCTACGAAAGCTTGAACTATACAGACAGCAACAATTTTATACAGTTTTCTGCAGCATAGATATTTATCTATCCTCTACAATAAGAAAAGTCCTAAAGGATAATGTATTAGGACATTATCACCTTACAGGCTGCATCTATATACAGGATTTTCTATTGAACTGTCAAAACCTATCGTATTAGCATTATATTAAGTATTCAACTAAGCCTTACGGTATACAATTATGTAAAAATATGTAAAAAATAAACCTGCCTCATACAATACATTGATACACCAAAAATCATATATACTTATATAGCAATGAAATAGATGATAAAAACTTGCAAATAAATATATATAATAATAATATATTATATACTACAAACAATTTAATGGAGGAAGGTGATGAATTTAAAACTAGTATTAATTACAACTGTATTGTTAGGAGGTATTTCAAATATTTCATACACCCAAGATACAAAACAGAATAATACCCAAAAAATGACAGACATAATGGAAGAGCATATAGAAAAAACTGAAGCAAAATGGAATTACAATCCATTTCGTAAAAGCGACACAGAAAAAAAATTAATAGGTTGGATGGATCCTAACAATTATATTACTACCTTGTGGGTAGGAGACGTGCTAAGTAAACATCAAAATTTCACCGACCCTAATTGGAATTTAGACAAAGCCTATCTTTTTTATTCTATAAAAGTAGGAACAGAAATAAACCCTATTTCTTTTACTGTTAATGATTTTACTTTCCGTATGGGAATAGCCTATTTTGCAGATATTCATCTTATAGGTTATGAAGGCGGATTCTCCCATAATTATGGTATGGACATTATTATCTCTGATTATATGAGAATTAATATGCACTTTGATTTTCTATGGGGAGACAAATTAAAATTTCGCTGGACACCTTTATATCATGAATGCGCCCATGTTTCTGGAGATTATCAAAGTGATCCTGGATTTGGAGAAGAAGGAAAAAAGAAGATTCCAGATTTAGGAATAGAAGGAATGGGTTTGGAACTCTACTACAATTGGGGATTTTTTACTTTTTATGGAGGAATAAATTTCACTTATAAAGGAATTGTAGGAACAGGAGCTTATGCAACTTTATTCGGATTTAATGTTGGCACTGATATCCGCATACCTATTTGGGGAAAAATCAATTTTATTACAGGTCTTCACTTTGGTGCCAACTATGATCGTGTACGTACTGTTACCAAAGGGGATCCTATGAAAAATGGCGATACAGTTGCAAATGATTATAAAAAATGGTATCCTGTTATTGGGATAGGTTTAGGCTTTGAATTTGATCGTTTCATTATAGGAATGAAATATTCTAGAATGAGGTCAAGACATATGATTTCTTATGAAACAATGGACGAAAGAATTGGAGTTGATGTTTCTATTTTTTTCTAATCCACAATATTATAGTAAATTATAAAAAGCTCTTCAAATTAGTATTTGAAGAGCTTTTTTACTAAAGAATAAACAAAATCTTATTACTGTTTTTTTTGATTCTGAAGATTATTCATTTGTTGTTGAAAATTTTGCTGTTCCATCATTTCTTGTTCATTTTGTTGTTGCTGTTGTTGATTTTCAACATTAACTGGAACAAACTCCTGTTGGTTTTGGTTTTGGTTTTGATTTTGATTTGGCATGACAGCCCTCCTATTTCTAAACATATAATAAGATACTTATCTATTAATCAAAACGTCAACAAGAATTTTATTTTATTCAGAAATATTTTTAGGAAATGCTGCCTTTTCGTGCTGTAATTTTTTTTAATTGTTTATCATATAATTAATTGATAACTTTTGTTTAATTATAACAAAATAGTACAATTAATATTTAATTGCAGGCTCTTTTGTGCACAATTTCATTTTATTATACCAAGTCTTTGAATCATGGTATGTATTTGGTTACTCATAGGAATCCTCTCTTTTTCTTTGTCTATATATTTCACAGAAAAAAGTATAACATTCCAGCTGGTTGAAAATAAAAAAAACCATTGACAAAACATATATACTATGATATAGTATATATGCAAAAAGTTATTATAGGATTGGAAACAATCTTTATTTTATATTTCTATCTTACCTTTTTAAAGAGATAGAGAGTTATTTGTAATAATTCTTTTTTTTATTTTTAAAGGGATAAGATAACGTGTCTAATAGTATGTTAATATTATTTAGCAAAAAAACGTTTCACGGCTTTTAAATCAGTCCTAATATTTGTTTTAGAACTTGTTCTCAAGTAATTTATATTGAATTGCTCATAGCAGTTGTATAATTTTCAAGAACAAGTTCTAAAATAGAAATATTTAAAGACTAATCTTATGATAATTTTTTGCCATACAGCTGTTATGAGCTTTTTTGTACAATATAGAAATTTCTATACTGCATAGAATTTTATAAACTGTTGCCGTATGCATATACGGAGATACAGCAGACACACCCTTTAGGGTTCCACTGCTATTTTATAATATTTTGTACAATATAGAAATTTCTTTGTTAAACATCGTTACATAGTTTTATCAATCGATGGTTAAGCTGTAGCTTGACTTATAAAGTATACGAACCTTTATAATCACATAATGACAGGGTATAATTATTCATGATTATAAGAGAATAGATTGCTTTCGTATACTGATACCCTCTATGAGATTATGAGTTGGAACTATCTTTCTTTATCATAGAAATCTCTATGATAAAGAGCATTTTTCAAAACAGATAGAAGCTGCAGCTTCCACTCATTTCCCTCTCATAGTGTTCTGCTGGCTGTCCAATGTATTACAAAACTAATCCCTTTTATAAATTTTTGCTTATGTTTGTTAAACAGGTTCCATAAGCACTCCCTCTCTGAATTGTCTATTTACTAATAATCAATAGCCAATCAAATCAATTCTTATCATTCAGTAATTCAAAATGATCTGTTTTAAATATCTCCATTAGAACTATACCATAGATTGCCTATTATTCAAACATGGATTATCTTTAAATATATCTTTAAGGAGGATATGAAAATGATAGAAATATATAATAAAACAGCTATTCAATGGATTATAATAATAAATACGATTGTATTTATAGGATCATTAGCACTTAATTATTTTGGAATGAAATTATCATTATGGGGGCCTGTACATTCTATATCAGCCATATCAGATAAATATTTTACCATGATTACACCTGCTAAATATACTTTTAGTATTTGGGGTATTATCTATACTCTAGGTACTGTTGTAATGGTTTCTTTTTGGAAGCTGGCAGTAAATAACAACGTCGAACTGTTTAATGAAATAAGTACATTGATTTTCATTTTTATGATCATTGCCATTATAAATCCTCTATGGATTGTTGCTTGGACCCGTGAAAAAATTCTTCTTTCTTGGTTGATTATGGTTTCTATACTAACACTCTTAATAATAGCCTCTAAACTTTCCAGCCAACTAGATAATTCCTATGCTCCGCTGTTGAAAGCCTTTTTTAATATTTATATGGGCTGGATTTCTGTTGCCTTTAGTATCAATACCGCTACCCTAATAACTACTTATGGTGTAACCCCAATCAGTATAACATCAATGAAAATATCATCAGTAGTCATCATTGTTCTAACGTTAATCTCTCTCTTTATTCTGTTTTATTACAACAATCTAGCGTTTACATTTGTTATCTTATGGGCATTGCTGGGTATTTACTTCCAAAAAGACCCACGAGTGATAGAGTATCAAACATTAAAAAATGTAGTATTAGCTTGTGTCCTAGTAGTGGGTTCATCCTTGGGATATGCATTGTTTAATTTAATAAAAAATATACCACCTAAGTAAATACTGTATAATTCCCCTGCCAATAATTTAATAGGGAATTACCCCTCTTCGGGCTGTGAAATTTTGTTAACTATTTGTAATATAATTAACTAATAACATTTGTTTAATTATAACAAAAAGTGCATTTAAGTTATTTATTAATATATAGTTAGTCTTTTATTATAAGCCCTTTTGTATACAATTGCGATATTTAATAATTAATAAGGGAATTCTAAATTTACAGGCTGTAAAATAAATAATTATACAGATTTTATTTAACCGCAGTACCTACAGCATTAATAATATATATCCCAACAATTTAAATACTGCCGCTAAGCCTTTTGGGATATAATCAAGAAGAAAATTCTTTCCTTTCGGATTATGAAATTTCTCTAACTGTTTGTAATATAATTAATTGAAAACTTCTATTTAATTATATTATAAACAGTATAGTTAATTTGTTTATTAATATATAGCGGAAATTTTATGGTAAGCCATTTTGTATGCAATTACGATTAAGAATAATAGACACTCTGTAAAATAATTATAGGAAGATCAATAGAATGATACTTAAGATAAGAAAGCTTTTTTTTGATATGTATTTACCATTTGTAATTATTATCAACTTAATAGTTACTGTTTTCGAAACAGAACCAAACTATATAGAACATTATAATTCTTTCTCTTCGTTAGATCAATGGATTTTCGGATCTTTTACGGTGGAATATATAATAAGAGTTATAGACTCTATCAGACTTAAAGAACCTTATATACTAACTCGTATTGGTATCTTAGATCTACTAGCTATCTCTCCTATCTTTTTTCCTATAGAATGGGTAGAAAATTTTGGTCTTCTGAAGCTGATCAAATTACTGCGTGTTCTCAAGATATTCAGACTCTCCAAATATGTTAAAACATTTGCCATATTGGAAAGAGTTTTTATAAAAAACATGGAATTACTTGTTTTAAGTGGTTTTATGAGTTTTATGATTCTGTTAATAGCTTCTATTTTAATGTTTCATGTTGAAAATATTGTCCAGCCTGAAGAATTTCCCAGTGTATCTGCTACTATGTGGTGGGCTATTTCTACTTTTACAACAATAGGATATGGAGATATATATCCCATCACTACAATAGGCAAATTAATTTCCGCATCAATAGCCTTATTTGGCATTGCTATCTTTGCCATACCAACAGGGATTATCAGTGCTGGATTTATACACGAATATCATAATAAACAAAGTACCCCCGTAGAAAAAAAGAGAAAAAAAGCCCCTGTCATTATTTCTAAGAATAGAAAATACCATACTAGAAAAAAAATAAAATCCCGATAGAAATTTTTAAAAACAAGATTGTCTATTTAAGTTTCTGCGTTCTTTACAATTAAGACAGGATTTTTATCCAAAGTCATAATCCTGCTGACAGGAATATTGTTTTCAATAAGCTGCCTCATTGCTTTCATATAAGGATGAATGTGTCTGAAAAATTTTTTATAACCATCACATAAATAACTTTTTCCATACTCCCCATCATCAAAGGTTTCAAAGCGGTGTCTTGGACACTCCCCTTGGCAGGCAAATAAAACATCACACCTTTTACAATTTTCAGGCAGATTAGATTTCATTTTACCGAAAGCCTGCTGTCTGGGAGAAGTCATTAATTGATTAGGATCGTCATTTAAAATATTACCGATTTTGTATTGAGGATACATATAATGATCGCAGCTGTAAATATCACCGTTATGTTCTATAATGGAACATCCTCCGCATTGTTCTGTAAAAATACACATAGTATTCGGAAGCCCCAGCCATGATGTCAACGCCCATTCAAAATTCATAACAAATATATCTCCTACATCATTCTTAACCCACTCATTAAAAATAGTAATTAAAAAATTGCCGTATTTAACAGGATCAACACTAAAATCAGTAACATTTTTAGATTTACTAGTAGGCATAGCATGGGTTAAATTAAACTTTAATGCAGCATTGTCGGGGATCCTTTCTACAATAGGAGTAAACTGTATAAATTTGATTCCTATACTTTTGAAAAAACGGTATGTTTCTAAAGCATAATCTACCGTTTCACTACAAACACAAGTCAAAACATTATAATCAATACCATATTTCTGTAATAATTTCAATCCTGCCAACACCCTGTCAAAACTAGGCTTGTCATTAACACAAAGCCTATATCTGTCATGAAGTTCTTTAGTTCCGTCAAGGCTGATTCCTATAGAAATATTGTTTTCTTTAAAAAATCTGCACCATTCCTCATTAATCAGAGTGCCGTTTGTTTGGATAGAGTTGGTTATTGTTTTACCGTTGTTATGTTTTTTTTGTAATTCCATTGCTTCTTGATAAAATTCTAATCCTGCAAGCAACGGTTCCCCCCCCTGCCAAACAAAAGCAACTACAGGAGAATTCTGGCTTTGGATATATTTTTTTATATAATTTTCTAAAATATGAGGAGCCATTTTATAATTTTCACTATTGGGATAAAGTGCTTTTTTTTCTAAATAAAAACAATACGTACAAGCCAAATTACAGACGGCACCCATAGGTTTTGCCATCATATGATAACCTTGATTCATCATAAACATATCCTTTAAACACTATACTAGAGGATCTATGATAAATCCTCTAGTATAAATCTCAATTATTATTTTGCAGTCATCCAAAAAGACTCACTTATTACCTGCTAATTTGTTTCTAAATAATATTCTAAAACAAATACTGCATGCTTAAAATAATTAACAAATCCTCCATATAATAGGAAATTATTTCATTTTGATAACCTAAGAAGGGATGTATTCCTATTATTGTAATAAGTCGTTTCCTAAAGAAAGATGAACAGTATCAACATTTCCATTAAAAGGAAAATCGTTATTATACTCATCACTAACCTTAGAACCAACATCGCTGCCTATACTAAAATAATCATAAGAAATCATCGTCGGCAGTGATTTAAAATTATCACTGGAAGCAACAACTTCATCATTCACTTTTAAAGCAACACTTCCAGAAGAAATTGTTTTTTTGTCATAGTCAATTTCAATATTATAAGTCCCTTCCGTCATCATCTTAGAAGAAGCTATTTTTTGTTTTTCTCCAAGATAATTATATTCATAAGTAAGTTTTCCGTCTTTTATATAAAGAACACAACCACCATCAAGACCGCCATTGGCAAAAATAACTCCTTCAGGATCGTTCCCAACCTTTATTTCTGTAGAAATAACATGGGAAACCGGTCCTGTATCAACAACAGCCAGTGAAAAGAAATATCCGTCCTCTTTTGAGAAAGTAAATTCACTGCCGCTCAATTTAGATTCCGGAGATTTATACCAAGTAGCACCCACTCCCGCATAACCTATATTCTCAGGAACATAGGAAGCAAATTTTAAGATTTTAATATATTCTGCTGCTTGAGGAGTAGGAGGCACCCCTTTTTCTAAAGTATTAAATACATCTTGAGCAGTCTGTCCATAACGCTTGATAATAGTATCTTTATCCACTTTGTGCATTATATCCATTAATAAATTTTCTGAATTATTCCATTCTCTTCGTATTTTAGTATTGTATTCTGTTACCATTTTATCTAGTTGTTCCGGCATTTGAACAGCTAAATTGTTTACTTGTGTTGGATCATTGTTAATATCATATAATTCCCATTCTAAGGTTTTAGGATTCGTTACAATAATATAACCGCTTCCGTCAGCGTAGGTTCTATCAGTAAACATCATCAACGCTATTTTTGTTCTGGGATTTTTCATAGATCCGTCATGTTCAAAATTTTCTTTAAAAGACATTCCCTGCATTGGTTCTTGTTTTACTCCGTTGACAACCTTTAATGGTTTCGCATTAATAATATCCAGCATTGTTGCAGGAATATCAAATACTGCTACCATTTCTTTAGTCATACGACCGGGATTTTTAATACCGTTTTTCCAAGAAGCAATAAATGCCGTTTTTATTCCGCCGTAATGTGCTTTTGTCTTAAAATATCTAAGAGGAGTATTAGATGCCATTGCCCAGCCTGTATTATACTGTGTGCCGTATAGGGCACTGCCGAACTGGTCAAGAACAGCATATTGTGTATCAAGATCATGAACATAGAGATTTTCATTAGCATGAGCCATAATACTGCCTATTCGTCCGCCGTTATAATTTGCTCCGTTGTCAGAAACAAAGATAAAAATAGTATTATCATATTTTCCACGTTTCTTTAATTCCTCAAAAAAACGTCCTATTTCTTCATCGGTATGTTCTAAAAATCCAGCGTAAGTCTCCATATGTCTGGCTGCTACCGCTTTTTCTTTAGCATTTAATGTATCCCATGCAGGAACTGATTCATCTCTAGGAGGCACCTGTGTTCCTTCAGGCATAATTCCTAATTTTATTTGTTTATCCAATCGCTGCCGGCGTTCTACATCCCAACCGTGGTCAAATTTCCCTTTGTATTTGTCTATGTATTTTTTATCAACATTAAAAGGTCCATGCATAGCACCTAGTCCAATATAAGCGAAAAACGGTTTTTTGTCAATAGTATTATCAATATAATCAAGTGTCTTATCAAAAATATCTCTTGTCAAATGATAATCAGGATCGGAAGTGTCTGGAACAATATACTTGTCGCCTTCTATCATCCCTCCAGGTTTAAAATGATTTGCTTGGCTTCCAATAAAGGAATAATTCTTGTCAAAGCCCTTGCCGGAAGGCCAGTGGTATTTGTCGCCGTCTGGAGTAAATTCGCCGTAAGGACCTAAATGCCATTTTCCTGTAGCAATAGTCGTGTATCCATTTTTTTTTAGAGTATGGGTAATAGGAGCGTATTCAGGATGTATTCTTGCATTAATATTAGGAACCCGCTGTCCTAAATCAACATCGGTTACTATCCCCATCCCCACTTTATTAGCCTCACTGCCTGTTAATAGAGAAGCACGGCTTGGAGAACTTAATGGGCTGGTGTAATAATTGAGATATTGGATACCGCTCTGTGCTAAGGCATCTAAATTAGGAGTATTAATAGAAGAACCATAAGCACCAAGATCGCTGTATCCCATATCATCAATGATAATATAAACAATATTGGGTTTTTCCGAACCAATTTGAGCACAACCAGAGGCAAGAGAAAGAGTTGTTCCTATACACATTGTTTTTTGTAATAAACTACTCATTTATAAATCCTTTTTTTTATTTCGTCATTATCTGTGAACTAATTTGTTTTATACAGTATAGAACTACCGAAAATTCTTCTAGTTTTATAACTGCAGCGATTCCAGCCTCTATGCTGCTGTATGAAAAATCAACTAATATTTTCAAACCTGCTTAACAGATAATTCCGTTTAAATTGATTATTTTTTTCCAAACTTGCTGAAATCATCTTTAGAAATAAATTCTATTTTTTCTAAATCTCCGCTATAAGTAAAATGACCTTTATTTCTATAATTAGGGCTGACAGCTCCTTGACTGTCATTTCCTATACTCATCGCATCTGTTGTATTTGCTACAAATAAATAAACCATTGGGATTTCTACACTTCCTACATTAACTCCATTGATTTTTAATACAGCAGTACCACTAAGCATGTCTTTTTTAGTATATTCCATACACACTGTCGTATTACCTAAAGGAACAGAAATATCAGACTGTACAGAGCTAAGCTTTCTATCATAGTTGTATTGATAATGAAGTTTATTATTCATAATATAAAAAGTATATCCGCCGTAATTATTACCAAATGCGATCAATACCCCTTCTTCCTCTTTGTTTTTCCTATCAAGATATGCTTTAATAGTATGGCTTCTATTCAATGCTGTGAAATATGCAGATCTATTGGCATTAATGATAGATGTGTTGGGGTATAACACAGCTTCATTGCCATATTTCTTAAGATCTTTTTTTAATTGAGCTCCTATTAATTCTACATGATGTCTATCGTCCAAAGGATTTAAACCATACTTTTCAGCTTCTTGATCCCATATTTTCAGCATTTCTTTCAATTTTTTAGGGTTTTCCGCTGCAATATCAATTTGTTGGGCATAATCATTATTCAAATCATATAAAGCCCATTCATCATTTTTAAAATCTTCTCCTTTGATATGACGGGAAGAAAGAAAATAATTATCGTGATACAATCCTCTATTTCCATATTGTTCAAAATATTGTGTAGTGCGTCCTGTTTGATAATTTGGATTGTTAAATGTTTCTTTTAAGCTATATCCATGCAAGGGGATTTGTTTAATTCCATCGACCGTTTCAGGCATATTAATATTCAGAACATCATAGACAGTCTTAGTAAGATCAGTTACAAAAGAAAACTGATTACGAATTTGCCCCTGTTGGCTTTTATCAATTCCATTAGGATAATGAACAATAAGGGGAACTCTAATTCCTCCCAAATAATTAGCATATTCTTTATAATAACTAAAAGGAGCTGCACTAACTTGAGCCCAGCCTGTAGGATAATTAGGGGCTAATTGTGCAAAGTCATTTATATCAAGAACGTCTTTCTTAAGGTCGGATTTGATTCCATTTTTAATATTAACAGTATTCAAAGTACCCGTTTCTTTCCCCGAAGGAGAAGGCCCGTTGTCTGAAATTAGAAAGATTAAAGTATTGTCTAATTCATCCATTTTTTTTAAAGTGTCTATCAAACGACCGATTTGAGCATCAGTATGTTCTAAGAAACCAGCATATGTTTTTTGATATTCTATAAATAATTGTTTTACACTACTATCCAGCTTGTCCCACTCTTGAACGCTTGAATTGAGAGGAGCTAACAACGTATCTTGGGGAATAATCCCTAATGCTTTTTGTTTTTCAAACCTCTGCTGTCTAATCACATCCCAACCAACATCATAGACACCATCGTATCGGTCAATATATTCTTGTGGTGCTTGGTGGGGAGAATGTTGAGCTCCTGTTGCATAATAAAGCATGAATGGTTTATTTTTGGAAACAGATTTTTTACTTTGGATATAACTAACAGCTTTTTTTGTAAGGTCTTCAGTAAGATGATAATTATTAGGGTATTCAATATTTAAATATTCATTATCTTCAATAAGTTCTGGAGCAAATTGGTCTGTTTCTCCGTCAAGAAAACCGTAATAATTTTCAAATCCTTTCCCTAAAGGCCAATTGTTAAAAGGTCCTGCTGCACTCACTTCCCATGCAGGAATAAGATGCCATTTACCAACAGCAAAGGTATTATACCCCTTTGAAGTTAATATTTTTGGAATAAAAGCAGCTTTTTCTGTAACTTCTGCCATAGAATGGGAAACATCTAAAGAATAATTGGCTAATCTGGACATCCCAACAGAATGAGCATTTCGTCCTGTCAGCAATGCCGCTCTTGTAGGACTGCTTAGCGGAGTAACATGAAAATTATTATAGCGGAGGCCGTTTGCCGCCAATTTATCTATATTGGGCGTTTTGATTTCAGAACCGTAAGAACCTAAATCGGAAAACCCCATATCATCAATAACAATATAAATAATATTAGGTGATTTTTCCAATTCTAAACTATCTGCTTTCACTTCTTGAGAGGAGTTCTGCTCTTCTGAACAGGCTGATAAATTTCCTGCCATTACCAGCGTTGTTCCAAAACATAGAGCTTGTTTGACTTTTTTATTCATACGTTTCTCCATATAATATCATTTTCACACTCACATAAAGGGCTGCAATAAATGCTGACTAGATATTAATAAATAATTTAACTATCCTTTTTTACCATAATTAAATAAAAGCTATCAATTAATTAGGGAATTCTCCCTTTTAAGGCTGTAATATATTGTTAATTTTTTACAATATAATTGTTTAAAAATAGATCATTCAAATTGTATATTACCTTATCGTTAGCTGTTAATTATAAGCCTTTTAGTATATAGTTACGATTAATTATATTATCAACAGGGAACAAAATTGTACAGTCCATAAAGGAGTATTTCCTAATTTGCTGTTAATATATTTTGAGTATACCATAGTACAAACTATTTGTCAAGACAATTGAACAGTATTTCGGAAATATTGTTCAATTGTCTGGTTTTTAAAAAGATATAAAAAAATCCTGATATTATCAGGATTAAGAATTAAGGAATGATTTTGGCAAGCAGTCTTTGGGCGGTAATATCATCAGTAATTAAAATATTGTAATAATTATTAACAGCACAGTAATATAATGATTCTATTTTGTCAACACCAAATCCAATACCGATAATCGTTGGAATCTTTTTCAGCGTAGACAGATCAATAGAATTGACAAAGCAGGTATCAGGAAATTCAAATAGTTTATCGTCTTCAAAAAAGAATCTGCCGAGTATTCCACCAATGACATTGTCAAGATTAATATTTAATTGTTTCAACATGGGGATTTCTTTAACATAGATATTATTAAATTCTATTTTTCCACCAATACCAATAACAGCACAATCAAGATTTTTCCAATGGGATTGTATATTTTCCAGTTTATAGTATAACTCTTGATTAATAGTTTCCTTATCAATAAGAGCAGGGTAATTATTAAAGAACGCATGGGATTGGAAACGCTCTGCAAAACGGTCGACAATATTATTGGATTGCAGGAAAGGGTTGTCTACACCCAAACTGCCAATCAAAGGATAGAAAACTCGGTTGCTTGGCTGCTCTTGATAGTTTAAATTTAAAGAGGCATTATAAATACTTTTATTCCAGCCTATCCCTATATTGTGAAAAGGAATTAAATAATTGGACAAATATTCTGCAATAGATCGATAAATATTAGCTTTGTCAAGCCGGCTTGGTAAAATAAGCACCTCTTTAAAATGAAATGCTTTTTTAAGGTGTTCGCCTGTATTAGTAATTGTATGATTATCTGGTTTAGTAACAGAAATCTGAACAATACCGAGATCTCTTGCTTTTTTAAGCATTCTAGAAATTTGAGGTCGGGAAATATTAGTTTTTTGACAGATTTCCTGCTGGGATAATTCATCAATATAGTAATATTTAGCTATTTGGTATAACAAAGATTGATCTTTAAAGGTATTCATTTTTTCCTGATTTAGATATAAGTTATTATTAAAATAGAAATTAGTAATTACTAATCTATTGTATCGTATTTAATATTATTTGTCAAGGAAGAGTATTTGATCTTTTCATAGAGACCACAGTTCTAACAATAATTTATGAAATTATATAATTTAAATACTATCTCTATTAGCAAACCCTCTCGGCTTAAAGCTAAGAGGGTTTTAGAAGGCTGTGATAAAATATATTTTATAATAAATACAACATACTATTACGATAAGCTGTTACTTTTTAAAAAGGAATCCACCTAACTTAACTTGAGGATTTTCAAAAGTCCCTACAACTTCAAATTGAAGCATAATATTATTGTCAGGATTAAGAACAAGAAAATCCTCCAACATAACAGCTCCATGTTCATTAAGATCAGGATGTTTAAACGGCTGCACCCATCCTTTCTTTTTTTTCTTTTGTACTTTTCCTTTCTTATTAATATAGGCAAGACCAAAAGAAACAGCTTTTTTAGGAATCAAATAATTATCTATCATTCCTTGAAATCTGCGTCCAGAATCCCTATCAATAAAGAAAATTTTATCAGGACTCAGCTTTACTGATTCAAAAATAGGAATACCAGCTATAACTTTATTTTTTTTATTATAAAATACTAATCCTAGAAATTGCCCTTCTGGAATATCCATAAGTCCATTAATAACCCGTATCATTCTATACGTTTTTAAGTTTTTTTGTTCTATATCTTCTTTCCTTTGGAGAAGATAAGTTTTACGCGACGGTGGTTCTGGAGCATCAAAATCCACTTTAATACCACTAGGAAACAATTGAATTCCATAGTGGGTAGAAGCCGTAAAAATACATATAATAAATAATAAAATTTTCATATTAAATTCCTTACTAGTTATATATTATAAAATATTGAATAAACCAACTAAAACCTTTAAGTCGTCTTCTTTTCCTGTAACCTCAAATTGCAAAAGTAGAGGTTTTTTAGAAGTAATTTTATGATAATTAGATACTAGAATACTATCATTTTTATTGAACAAATAATGCTTAACTTGTGTTACAATATTATCATCAGGATCAATAACAGCAATACGAAAAGAAAATGCTTCTTCTGGTATTTGATAAATATCCAATTTTCCTTGAAATCTAGGATAGGAAGATCTTTCCATAAAAGAGATATACTTAGGAGTAGGACGGATAGAGTTAGTAATAACTATTTGCTCTATAATTTGGTTGTCTTCGTTAAAAAATACTACAGCCATCCTATTAGAAATCATAGGAACACTATTAACAATACGAATTAATTTATTAAATGTTTGCAGTTCTGTTTCTAGCTGTTCTTCACTATTTTTTAGTTCATCTTTTTTCTTTTTTCTTTTTGTATCTTCTTGAGCCTCATCGATTTCTTCAACCACTACCGGCACTGTAAAATCTACTGTCAGACAACTAGGATACGCCCTTAATGTAGATATATCGGAATAACTAATTCCACTATTTATAAATATAAAAATAAAAGCAAAAATAAATCGCATTTATCAATATCCCCCTTCACTAATGATACATTAAACTAACTAAAATACGCAATAGTTTTTCCAGCTCCACCTTCCTGAGGTGCGGCAAAAGAATATTTTTTAATTTCTGGAATCGTTTTTAAATGTTGATGTACTGCTTTCTGCAGGATACCGTGACCTTTTCCATGAATAATAGTAAATTGGCTTAATCCCGCAACCATAGCGGTGTATATATATTTATCTATTTGAGCAAGTGCTTCTTCCTTAGCCAATCCATGGACATCAATAGAATGTGCAATATCTTGTGTATATTGTTTTGAAGTAATTATCTTTTTTTGAGATCTCTTTTCTTGTACGGCTTCAAAAATATCAGATTTATTAACAGATAATTTAATTTGCCCAGTATGTACCGTAACACTGTTTTTTTGCACCGCTTCAACAACAGCGTTTTTATTGAGAGACGATATAAATACAGTTTCCCCTATATTAATATGAGTCTTTTTTATTCTGGAAAGTTCCGTTATTTCAGATTTTTTTTTATTTATTGTATTTTGTACTTGTGCTAATTTTTTTGAAACTTCTTTAGGCTTGTCCTTTAATTGTTTTTGGACAATACTTAATTCTCTTAGCACATAACTTATTTCTTTATCTGCTTTAGCAAGCCCTTCTCTTTGAAGCTGTTCTATTTGATGATTCAATTGATCTTTTTGACTTTGTGTTTGTCTTTTCTCTTGTTCAATACGGCTTTGCAGCTGCTTAAGTGCCAGCTCTTTTTGACGCAGATTTTTTTCGTATTCCTCAATATTAGCTAAAATTTGTTCTGTTTTGTCTTTTTTATAATTCACCAAATCTGCCGCCTCTTTTACAATATGAGAAGCCAAACCTACCCTCGCAGCAATTTTTAGTGCATAACTTTCCCCAATACTATTCGGATAAAGAATAAATAAAGGAGTTAATTTTTTTAAATCAAATCCTGGAGCATAAGTTTTAATATTAGTATGCTCAAAACTCTTAATCTTTACCTGCTTATAATGGGTAGTAATAATAAAATATGTCTGTTTTTTTACCAATTCATCAATAATAGCACAAGCCAAAGCTTCTCCTTCTATAGGATCCGTAGCATGAGCTATCTCATCAATAAGAACAAGAGTAGAAGCAGAACATTTTTTTAAAATATTTTTAAGATTATATAAATGACCCGAAAAAGTCGAAAGATCATCATCTAAATTTTGAGAATCGCCTATTTCTATTAATACATCGGTAAAAAATGGGATCTCTGCTCTTTCAGCAGGAATAGGAAGTCCTATTAAAAACATTTCAACACATAAAGCAGCTGTCTTTAAAGCAGCACTTTTCCCACCTGCATTAGGTCCTGAAATAATAATACCGTAATTTTCTTGCTCCAATTCTAAAGAAATAGGAACGACCTTCTCTTTTCCCTTTTTCAAAAGAAGAAAAGGATTGTACACCTCTTCTAAAATGAGTTCTTGATTAGTATTAATACAAGCAAAATGAGATGCATATTTTTTAGCAAAGTGGTATTTCGCAAATAAAATTTCTATTTGAGCCGTTCTATTAATAATCAAAATAATATCAGAAGCATATTCTGCAATAATATGACTCCACTTTTTTAATAAGCGAAAAATTTCCTGCTGCTCTAAATCATCAACAGACAATAATTCATTATTAAGAGAAATAATCTCAGGAGGTTCTAAATAAGTAATAGTTCCCGAATTAGAAAAACCATGAACTATACCTTCTATTCTATTTTTTGCAACACTTTTAATAGGAAGAACATAACGATCCTCCCTAAAAGCAATACGCTTTTCTGCAAGATCCTCATTGTTTTGCAGCTGATTATTAAGTATTTTTTCTATCTGGCGTCTTAACTGCTTTTTCATGCTGCGTATTTTTTTTAACTCTGGAGAAGCACTATCAGCAATATCACCTTCCAGAGTAAAAGCATTGTTCCAATGAGAAATTAAGGATGAAGGAAAAATAATTTGATGAATGATATGATGAAAATTAGGATACAACTCTTTATCAATATCTAATAATACAAGCTGCTCCCATTGTTGGAGCAGCTTATAACTAAAGTAAATATCTTTAACATCTAAGATATAATCTTTTTGAGTAAATTCTATAGCGGATTGAATATTGGGAATATCTAAAAAAGAAAAACTTTGAACATCCTGACAATAAGAACATACTTCCTGAGAAATAATAATGTTATCTTGTAATTCCTTACTGTTAGAAAATTTTCTGATATTATAAAAGAGTTTTTTCGCTATATCACTGGATAAAAAAGAAGAAAAAGAATCATAGATAAACTGTAATTCCTGCACAAATGCTCCCTCAAAAATATCATTATTATAAAATACAAATATCTAATTGTCAATGATAAATTTTATAGTAAATAATAATATAAAATCTTGCCAACTATTTGTAATATAATTAATTGATAACTTTTTCTTAATTACAGCAAACCAGCATAGTTAAGTTTTTTATTAAGATACAGTTAGACTTTTACTATAAGCCCTTTGATATACAATTGTAAATAATAATAAAAAAAGTACCGACAAAATTGATTATCGGTACTTGAAAGAGGTTCCAGAGGGGAGATTGGCTGATTAAAGTTGATCCGCCATCTGAAACAGGGAATTTATCATAATTGTTATATCTATTATAATTATCGTCATTTTAATATTTTACTTTATACTATTCCAGTTCTTTATTTACTATAGAATTATCAGCAACATCAAAAGAGTCCTCTTTATTTTCTAAGGCAGCAGTATTGTTAGAATTTTGATTTTCATCCAAGCTGTCAATTTTAAATACAGAAATCATTTCAGTAAGAGATGATTCTGTATCGGAAACACTACTGATAGAGTGTTCTATTTTACTATTAACAATATTGATTGTTTCTAAAGAATCCTGTAATATCTTCGTAGTGTTAGATAAATTAACGAAAGAACTCTCTTGATTAACTAAAGTATTATTGATTTTTTCAAGAAAACTCGAAAGCTCCCGCATATTTTTATGAAAATTATTTATTGTTACCCCTTGCTGATATGTAAAAGTAGAAGCATTTTCCGTAATTTTCCCTAATTCTTGAAATTGATTAATCATTGTAGAAATAACAGAGTGTGCTTCTTTAATAATATAACTGTTTTCTAATGTAACTTGAGAGGTAACTTTAGTCATTTCTACAGATTCTCTTATGATTTGTTGTGTATCTACTAACTTCTGGGAAATCTTTTCCACAGCTAAACTGGATTCTGTCGCTAAATTCCTAACTTCATTAGCAACAAGAGCAAAACCTTTTCCTGCTTCTCCCGCATGAGCTGCCTCTATAGCAGCATTAATAGATAAAATATTTGTTTGTTCAGCAATATCTTGAATAATAATTAAAATTTCATCTATATGTTCCGCCTCTTGTCCCGCTATTTGTATTTTTTCTGATATTAAAGAAGTAGAATGAGTCATTAATTGACTTTTATTTATGGAATCTTTAATTTGTACCATAATAACATTTGCTATAGATAAATTATCTAAACTTAATTGTTTAATATTTTGAAAAAGAGCTATTATTTCTTCTATACCTTCCGTAATAGAATTAATAAAAGTAATATTCTCTGTAGTACTAGCAGTATGTTTTTTTATCTTATGGATAATATCCTGCATCCCTACAGAGATTACTTGAGCCGCTTCTTGTACTGGATTAATTGTTTTATCATCTTCCTTAGCACCGTCTACAATAACAGCAAAATCTTTTTCTACATAAGATATACTGCGGGACATATCTCTAGCTGATTGCCGCATTCTAGTGATTTGAGATTGGAATTTTCGTAAAAAATTATTGACTTCAAGAGTAATCATTGCCACAATATTATTATGATTAATATTAAATCGGTAAGAAAGATCAGCATCTCCTTGAGATAAGTCTTTGAATTGCTTTATAATAGGAGATATGATTTTAAAACTTTGTAAAGCATTGAAGAAAAGAAGAAACAATACAACAAGAGCAATAACAGAAATTAATGCAAGAGCCCATGGAACAGCTTCTAAAATAGAAGGGCCTTGAGATGTGATTAAATATCTACTAATAAATTCTTGATAACGGAAATAAAATGCAAAATAAAGAACCATAGGGATCACTAATAACAAAAATTCACTATACTGCTCTGATTTATGAAAGTCCGTTAGAGGCAAATAGTATGTTGGGATAAGATCCTTTATAGGAAGTATCAACAATTGAGCATAAGAGAAGAATGAGAAAGTAAGAATAAACCAAACAGTACTAATAAAAATATTGTCGATCAATATATACGGCCAATCAATTGAATTAATATCTATAGAAGGATTGATGTATATAGTGCCGAAAGTATACAAAATAATAACTAAAGGCGGCAGAAATATACTATGAAAACCTTTTTTCAAATATTTTTTAAGATCTTTAGAAGTTTTTCCTGTTTTTAAAAATTCAAAAGCTGGATTTAAAAAATGAATATATGTAAGAGTTTGTAATAAATAAGCACAAAACAGCAGTCCTACCCCTATCCCTGCTATATGAATATTGGTAAAAGGAATTTGTATAGCTATCGTTGAGGCTGTATAAATTCTTTCCCAACCTGTAACATCTGTATTTAAGGCGGCAAAATAATTCCAAAGCATTAATATAGTAATATTTACTGGAAAAAACACCAAAAATTGTAATAGAAAAAGATTTTTAACAATCTGTTTGATAGAATTCTTGTTTTTTTGTAATTCTACATCAGAAAAAGTAGTAGCATAATTATTATTCATGACCGTTACTCATTTCATTTTTTTTTATATCAGATAATATAATATCATTATCTGCTTCTATAGACTTTTGTTCAGAAGATGTTGATTCTGTCAATTCTTTATAAGTATAAGGATGATTATCTACTGAGAAATCTTCAAGAATATAACCAAGATGTCTTTCCACAATAGACAATCTTTCCAACGATGTTTCCATACGATAAAGAGAAGCCCTTACCTGCCTAAAATTTTGCACAATAGTCCTAAAATTTAATGACATTGTTACGGAAGTACTGTTTTCTGTCTGTAGTTTTTGATAGATGGTATCTAAAAAATCAGTCATTGTTCTAGTAATTTCTTGAGACTTATCAATAGAATCACTTTGAGATTTTGTAATAGTATTAGCTTCTTCTGATACTTGAGATAATTGATCAGAGATTTCACGTACTTGTTGAATAGAGTTTTTTAACTCTTTACTGCTTTTAAGGGTAGTTTCAGAAACTTCTAAAATAGTACTTGATATTTTTTTAGATTCTGCTATTAGTTCTGTTATAGAACTTAAACGTTGGGATATTTTGTCAACAGATTCTTGGGACATATTTGCAAGTTTTCTTATTTCACCTGCAACCATAGCAAATCCTTGTCCAGAATGACCGCCATGAGCAGCTTCTATAGCTGCACTCATAGAAAGTAGATTAGTCTGTTCAGAAATGTTTTTAATGATTTTTAATACTTCATTAATACTTTCCGTTTCTTGTCCGGCATGATTGATTTTTTCATTGATATTAGTAAAATGAGTACTCGTTAATGTACTTTGCTCTAAATATTTATCAACAGTAAAAAGTGCACTTTCACTCGATATCTTGCTTTGACTGTGCTCCTCAATAATATTATTAAAAATATCAATAATATTGTTTGTGTCGATAATAAGTTTTTTAATATTTTCTTGTTCTTTAATTAATATATTGTATTGTCCATTTACCTCTAAAGAAAGTCTCTGTATAGTAGTACTGGTAGCATTAGTAGCAATATTCATTTGAGTAACATAAATTTCTTGATTAGACATTTCTTGAATTAAATCTGAGGTTTGTGTTCTCAAAGAAATATTCTCTTTAGTCAACACATTAGTGTTTTGCTGAATTTTAAAAATATCTTCTTTCAATACAGAAATAAAATTATTATACTCTGAAATAAGCAGTCCAAGATCATTTTGTTCATAATAAATACTCTGGGCACTCAAATTTCCAGAATTTACTAAATCTTGTACATCTCTATGGATACGGACTTTAATTAAATAATCTATTTTATTTTGAATATATAAGATAATTACTACAATAGAAAGACAAAAAGAGAAAAATTGAATTCCCCAATTAAAAATCAAATTAATCTGACTAAGAGGACTTTGATTGGCATAGGCATTTTGCAGCAATATCACTAAGTGGGCAAACACTAATAAAAATACACCCAGCAATAAAATACAAATTAAAATGCTTTTAAAACGATTATAAAGAGAATAATGCTTGGTGGAAAAAGAATACAGATTCATTGTTTCTCTAACAGGATTAATAATATGTAAATAATAATATATAAAAAGTATAGCAACAATGCCAGCCCAAAGTATACGAAGAATAGGATACATGATTAAAACAGATCCAGGAAGACTTAAAATATAATCAAAATCCAGTATTAAAGGAATAATACTGCTTATCATGGATGCTGCAATAAACACAACCATGATTAATATATGATTATTAATTGTTTTTTGTGCTTGTTCCAGATGATCTTCTTTAATAATATATCTAGTTACCGATCGAAAATGAATAGACAATAAAGTATAAACAACAATGATAAACCCTATATAAGTAACAAAAAGATGTCTTTCTTTAGAATACTGTGTAATAAAAAAGATAAAGCTGTCTATTGTTAAAAGAGGTGCCGAACTGTTGCTGTAAACAATAATAAAAAACTCTTGAAATATTATTAGAGGAGTAATAACAAAGATCAAAAATGAAATAATCTTAAGATTTATTATAAACTTAAGATGTTTTCTTGAGGCTAGTGGTAAAGAAGAAGTTTTGGAAGATGTAAGGTTATCCATAAAAAACCCACTTTATATAAATTTCAACTTATATTCATTATCGATAAAAATAATAAAAAACTCAAGCTTATTTGACAAGCTTGAGTTTTTTATTATTTTGGGAATTCTCCCTTTTCGATCTGTAAAATTTTGTTAACTGTTTGTAATCCAATTAATTGATAACTTTTGTTTAATTATAGCAAACCATTATAGTTAAGTTATTTATTAATATGCAGTTAGGCTTTGATTACAAACCATTTTCTATACAATTGCAAAAATTTTTAACTTATTGAAAATAAGAGCCGTCTTAGAAGATTTTCCTATTTTAATAAATAAATTCGCAAGTATGTACTAAAAGGCTTATCATTAATAGCTCACTATAAGGGAACAAAAAATTTGAATGATCTATTTTGATCAAATCAAATAACCTTCATTAAACTATTATATTGTAGAATTAACAATATTTCACAGCCTTAAAAGGGAAAATTCCCAATAAATTTATTATCTTTATTTCATTGCTCTTATCTTTTGAGTGCTGGCCTTTCGTAGTATAACTGCAATTGTTTTAACAGCAAACTTATAAAGAAAAATTATCGGGAATAACTGACTTAGCTGGAATAACAATGATATTATCCCTAATAACATAATTATCAGTAAAGACATTGTTTTTTTTATCTTTATTGATAAGAGTTACATTATCCCCTATACGGGAATTCTTATCAATGATAGCATTTTTAATAGTACAATTGCTGCCAATCCCAATATTAGGAATACTTTTAAGTTGATTGTTCTGCTTTTCTTCAAACGTTTCCACCCAGTCAGCACCCATAATAACAGTGTTTTCAATTACAGAGTTATCTTTGATAATAGAACGCTGGCCTACAACACAATTTTTTAAGGTACACTTTTCAAGACGAGCCCCGTCTCCAATAATAGAAGATGTAATACTACAATCTTTAAATGATGTAGGAGGAAGAAGACTGGGTCTAGTAAGATTCAACCAGCTGCTGTCATAAATTTCAAAACCCTGTGCTCCGTAAGTGAGATCAAGATTGGCTTTATGGAAATTATCTAATGTTCCTATATCTTCCCAATAACCATTATGCACAGCTACCTGCACTTGGTAATTTTGAATAATATATGGAATAATTTCTTTTCCGAAATCCATCATTTCCTGCTGCTCTAAAAGAATGTTTTCTAATAACGATAATTTAATAAGATACATACTCATAGAAGCAAAAACAGTATCTTCCGGCAAATTATATATTTTTCTTAATGCCTCAGGTACATACCAGTCTTTTTCTAAAACAGTATCTCCCGGTTTTTCCCAAAAATCAATAATCTGTTGTTCTTCGTTCACTTTCACAATACCAAAAGCATTAGCTTCTGATCTAGGCACAGCAACAACACCTATCGTAAGATCTGCGTGATATTTATCATGAATATATTTGATTTCTCTAAAATCCATACGGTAAAGCTGGTCTCCTGCAAGAATAAGCCCGTGGCTTGCATTTCTTACACTTTTAATATGGTGCATTCCTTTACGGACAGCATCTGCTGTGCCTTGTGAGAATCCAGCATTACTCATGTCTTTGGAAGCTTCACTGGCAATAATATCAACAAAAGAATCATGAAACAAATCAAACTTATACGTTTGAGTAATATGCTGATTAAGAGAAGCAGAATGAAACTGGGTAAGAACAAATATTTTTCCTACTTTTGAGTGGATACAATTAGTAATTGGGAAATCAATAATACGATAGCGTGCTCCAAAAGGAACAGCTGGTTTAGACCGTTGTTTTGTAAGCGGCTCTAATCGAGAACCCTGACCGCCTGCTAAAATAATTCCTAAAACTTCGTTCATATTAATTTCTGACATGGTAATACTCCTTAACTTTTAATTCATTGTTTATCGATGTAATAATAGAGGGAATTCTCCCTTTTCGGATTATAAAATTTTGTTGACTGTTTGTAATATAATTCATTGATAACTTTTGTTTAATTATGACAAAACAGCAAATTTAAGTTATTTATTAATATATAGTTATGTTTTAATTGCAAGACCTTTTATATACAATAGCAAAAATACATATATTTGGATATAATACAAAATACTAACATTGTCCTTTACTGTTAGCAGGTATGATAATCGTAGAAGTATCCTGCAGTTTTTTCCTGTAATATTTAGCAAGCCCGCCTATAGAAGTTTCTTTATAAGCGTCATTCATATCTCTGCCTGTTTCTATCATTGTCTGAAGCACTTCATCATAACTAATGATATGTTTTGCCCCTGTTAAGTATACATAATAAGCAGACTGCACAGCCCTGACAGCAGCAGTAGCATTTCGCTCTATACAAGGAACCAACACATAACCACCCAGAGGATCACAAGTCATACCCAAATGATGCTCCATAGCAACCTCTGCAGCATTTTCTATATGTTCTATACCATAGTTAAGCAAATAAGCAGCAGCTCCTGAAGCCATAGAACAAGCAACCCCCACTTCAGCTTGGCATCCTGCTTCTGCTCCAGAAATAGAAGCATTGTGCTTTGCAAGAAGTCCTAATATTCCAGCTACAGCAAGAGCTTTGCAAATTTCTTCATTACTCTTATTATATGTCTCTTGTAAATAACGAAGTACTGACGGCAATACTCCACAAGCTCCACACGTAGGAGCAGTAACCACCAATCCCATAGAAGCATTCTGTTCCGACACGGCAAGAGCATATGCTGAAAGTAATCCATTCTCTCTAATACTGGAATTAATCTCACTTAAAACTGTTTTGTATACCGTTGGTGCCCGGCGGGGATACTTAAGAGGACTGGGCAAAAATTCTTCTCTATTTTCAAGACCCTCCGCCACAGCATTCATCATAGTAATACGAATTTCTTCCAAATATTCCCAAATATTATCTTCTTCAAATCGGTCTACATATTCCCATAAACTAATGTTTTCCTGCTGGCAGTATTGTCTGATTTCAGAAAAGTATTTATGAGGATAAACATGTTCTCCGCTGTTTATATCAGACCCTTTATCAATCAGTGTGCCTCCTCCAATAGAAAAAACATGCCATTCTTCAAGAAGACTGTTGTCCTTATCAAAAGCCTCTAATATTAATCCATTAGGATGCTGCTCCGGCCAAATATCATCACGCCAAATAATCTCTAATGGTTTATCTCCAAAAGCAGACATTAATGATTTATCTGTAAAATGCCCTATCCCTGTAGCTGCAATACTTCCTAGTAATGTTACACGGAAATGGGCGGCATTTGGGTTTCTCTCTTGAATCATCTTACCTGCACGAAAAGGCCCTATCGTATGAGAACTTGAAGGACCTAAACCAATTCTATATAGTTCTTTTAATGAATACATTTATTTTTCTCCTCTATTCAGAAAGAATATCATCAATACATTCTGCTACACTCACAACCGTTTTTTTCACATAAGGTCTAAGTTCCAACTCACCCTGAGCCATCAAAAAAGAATTTTCTTTTCCTACTGTTTCAAACATTGCTTGATCGTTAAATGAATCTCCAACCCCATAGAGTTCTAAATCTTTATCCAAATACGAAACAAAAGACTGAATTCCTCTACCTTTTGAAATCCCTAAAGGTGCAACATCAACAAAACCATGATTTCTATAAGAAGAAATATACTGTCCCCATCGTCTTTGTATATAATTTTGGACTTTTTGTGCTTCTTCAATACTGGGTGATATAGGCGTAATACCAATACTCTGGAAATTAACTGCTAATTTAAGAGTATCTTCTATAGAAATATACTGCGAAAATGTCTCCTGCACCATAGAATTTTGTTCTGTAAATAATCTGTCCTCTAACTCATAAGTTGTCTGACCATCATCCCAATATAAGGAAAAATTTTGAAGATCATAAAAATATTTAATAATCTCTAACCCTAAACCGTTAGCAATATTATGATTTATAATTTCTTGAGTTTTAAGAGGTTCTAATGAATCAATAAGATAAGAAACAGATCCATTACATAAAATAAGTCCGTCAACAGGAAGTTTGTTTTGTTCTATCGTTGGAATGGTCCAAACTAAAGGTCTGCCTGTACAAAAAACAAATAAATGCCCTGCATCCCTAAATCTTTTTATCGCTTCTATATCTTGATCGTTTATTTTTTGTGATGCATCAAAAATAACAGTACCATCAATATCACAAGCTAATAATTTTTGTTTCATTTATTACTCCCTAAACTTTAATAACAATTCTACTACCTATATTGTAGTGTATTTGATAGAATAGTCAAGAAAAATCATTAAATATAATTAATTATTTAAAATAAGCTTTTATAGTTGATTTTTACAGCATTTCTGCTATACTGATTAGTAATACCGAATAAAAATATCTAGGAGTATATCATGAATTTTTTAGGAATCGATTTAGGCGGAACCAGTGTTAAATATTCGTTAATCAATGATAAAGGAGAATTATCCTATTCTGATAATTTTCCTACAGCATCTTCCAATGCACAAGAATTATTACAAAAAATTGTTGCTGTTGCACAACAATATAAAAAAGACCATGATATTAAAGGAGTAGGAATATCCTGTCCCGGTATTATCCATCCTTTTGAAGGGCGTGCATTATGGGCTAATCTTAATATGCCTAAAGGATGGCATGAAGTAGTGATTAAAGACTTTTTAGAAAAAGAATTAGGTTGTCCTGTTATTGTTGAAAATGATGTAAACTGTGCAGCAATGGGAGAAAAATGGTTAGGTGCAGGCAGAAATTATCATACTTTTATTTGTATTGCTATGGGAACAGGGATAGGCTCTGGCATTGTTATTAATGACAAACTGTTTTACGGAGCAGGCTATCAAGCAGGAGAAATAGGATATATAAGATCTAATAAAGGTTCCAGTATTTTTTGGGAAAAAGAAGCTTCTACTCTTGCATTAGTCCGCCGTATCCAAGAAACAGTAAAACTTGCCCGTAGTGTTCCTGAAGAAGAAATAGAGCAAATAAACGGTCAGTGGATCTTTGAAAGAGCTAACCATGATGACAGAGTGGCTTCTGTCTTGGAAGATTGGGCAGATCATCTAGCAGGAGGGATTTGTGATGCTGTCTGTATCCTTAATCCCCAAGCCGTTATTCTAGGAGGCGGAGTATCAGCACAAACTGAAACACTTATGAATTTATTAACTAAGCGGATAAATTCTTATCTTCCTGTAGGATTTAAATCAGAAATTAAAATTGCAGAAACTGGCAATGATGCAGGCAAATTAGGAGCTGTCAAACGTTTGTTGGATGAGTGTATCCTTTAGAAATTGCTGAATAAAAAACTCAATTATATCAAAACAGATTTGGAATCAACAGATCAGTGTAATAATAAATATATTAAGTTTATTTATTATTAATAATCGGAAAATATTCCAAGATGACTGTTATTTTCAATAGTAAGAAAAATTTACAGCCTGAAAAGGAATAATTCAAAAAAAAACAAGAGATAGTATCTCTTGTTTTTTATTGATTTTATATAATTTATTGAAAAGTAAACATCAAAGATTTTTTCTCTAATGCTTCCGCTATTCCTTCAGGAGTGTTGGAGTTGAGTTTTTCTCCGCCGACTTCATCATTACTGGTAACCATAACACCATTTTCAGTTATTTGGAATGCATCATAATGTTTTTTGTTACCACGTTTTCCTTCGTATACAGCTATATCTCCAACCATTTGGACAAAAGTATGCTTATATCCTTGATTTTTTTTAAGCATTACTGTTTTTCCGTCTTTAGAAAATTCAAAAACAGTATCTATATTTTCTACAGATTTACCTGTAATAGACCTACCCTTAACTTGATCAAAAAAATCCTGGTCTGTGGTTTGACCAAAAACAGATGTACTACAAAACATAATAATTGATAATAGTACTAATTTCATAATTCCTCCTAAGCAAATGTATTGCTTTGATATGTAATATATATCATATTTTATATTAAAGTATAAAATTATGCAACTATTATATTATATTTTTAGGGAATTCCTCCTTTTTGCTTCAAAAACATTTTCAATATGCTTGTAATATAATTATACACAAAAGCACTTTTAATCGGAATCTAAATTACTGTGATAAATAGGTGTTATATTATATTACTAATAATGAAATTGTTTTTATTGTCTTAAAAGAGAGAATCCTCTAATATACTTGAAATAGTTTTGATAAAATGATAACAACTGTATTAATGATGATAATCATCATTAAATTGAATAGATTTTATAAGAATAGTTATATTTTTTTAAAATTAGGACCCGAAACATAACCACCTGTTTTAACAAGGTAACGGGTAACATCCTGCGGAGTTGCATATGCTTGGAATACAGCAGTAGTTCCTTCAGCATTAATAAACCATACTAGTAAATATTGATAAAATTCTCCTCCGGGAGAACCACTAATCAGTTTGAAAACAGCTTGATTTTCAGGATTAGGAGATACAGTACCCGTGATTTCAAATGGCTCCCATTTATAATAAAGCAAAGCACCTCTTAGAGAATTAATCACATTATCTTTATCATGAAAAAACCAACGTCTATAAGTACCATCAAAATCAGAATTGATTTCCTGCCAAGTCTGTCCTATAAGAGTATCCTGTGTGATACCGCCTGTATAATCTGATTGTATCCCCCGCTGGCAGGAAAACAACAATAAAGACATACTTAATATCAATAATGCTTTGTAATCTCTCATAAAATAGCTTGCCATTGATCCATTATTTGGTCTTTACAAAAATCTGAAGTGCCGCATGTTCCTAAAAAAATAAGGCATAAAATAATAAATAATATTTTCATAACTGCCTCCTTCATCTACATTATAAAGATACTAATATAACTATAGGAAAGTCAATTAAGCACACCATAACCAATAAATATTTTTATAGAATTTATGAAGTATTTACAGCCTGTAAAGGGGAATTCCCTTTGAGAATGGGTATGATAACATAATGAATGTGTTTGAATTATATACAAAAAATTTCAACAACACTTAAATTATTGAAATATATAATAGTAATACAATAAACAGCTATAAATCACATAAGATATGTATAACTATTTATTTTATAGATGCATGAAATATTTATAACAGGTAAAGAGAGCACTCTCTTTTGATTTATTCTTTTGGAGATTCTTGTATAATAGAAGAAGAATCTATTTCTAAATTGCTGGAACTGGCAAATAATAAATAAACAGTATGGGCAACCATTCTATCATAGGGGCGTGTTCTTCCTGGAGTAGGACGTATTCCTCTTTCAAAAATTTCTTTAGCCCGAATTCTTGTAAATCCATATTTCGGCAGTTCTCTTACAACATCAGCTAATTGTTCAACACAAGGAATAATAACAGCAATATTTCCCCCAGGTGTTAATGTTTCTTTAACTGCCCATAAGAGAGGCACAGGATCAGGCACATCAAGATAAATGGTATCTACTTGTTCGTCTAATCCAAATCCAGTTTGATGAACATCATCTTTTAGAATAAATTCCGCATTTTGAAACCGAGCCAGTTTCTTAAAGTTTTTAACAGCAACAGCTTGGTGTTCTTCTCTCCGCTCAAAACTATATATTTTTCCATTTTCCCCAACAATGCTTGAAATTGCAATAGAAAAAGCTGCAGATCCAGTGCCTATTTCTAATACCTTACAGCCGGAAAAAATATCCGTTTCCATAATCACAGCTCCTATATCCTTAGGATAGGAAATAGTAGTAGCTCGTTTTACTTTCATCAGCCTGTCTGCTAAACTTGGATGCAGAATAGTAAATTGTTCTGTATCATTATGATTATTAATAATATCCCCCCAGTAATGGGTTTCTCCAAACCGTATTTCTCCTTTGTTGGTAGAGAGATTACTGTTAGGAGCAAAGGGAATCATAAAAGATATTTTTTCATGAGAAAGATAAATGAGTTCTCCTGTTTGAATAGGATTTTTGGGAGCCATAAATTAGTCCTTAATACGATCTATTGTTGTATAGATTGTTTGATTTTTAGTTTTGATGATTAACTCCTGCCCCTTCTGAATAGGATTATCACTCATTATTATAGAATAACCTTTATTCAAAAGATTTTGAGGGTGGGATTCTTGTAAGCTTATTTTTATTAATTCTATTTCTTGTTTTTCTTTTTCAAGAATCTGTTGATAACTATGAATAATATTTTGTTTTTCATAATCCCAATGAGAAGCTTCATTCTTTACAATATAAGACAATCCAGAAATTAATTCTTTTTTGAGCTGCAATAATTCTTGTGACAATTCGTTCTTATCAGGAAATAGAATCATTGCCGCTCCTGTAGGAGTAGGTGCAGAAATATCGGCAGCATAATCAACCAGAGTAGTATCTACTTCGTGCCCTACAGCAGAGATAATAGGAATAGAGGAAGAGGCAATAAGACGTACTAATTCTTCATCATTAAATGCATCCAAGTCTTCACTGCTGCCGCCGCCCCGTCCAATAATAATGGAATCCAAATCAGTAGTTAAAGCCAGTGATAAAGCTCTGCAGAGTGCTTTAGGAGCATCTGCACCTTGTACTAAAGAAGGAAAAATATAAATCTGAACTAAAGGGTATCTATCATTGGCAACTCGTAAAATATCTTGAAGGACCGCTCCATCTGCTGAGGTAACTACACCTACTTTTTCAGGATATTTAGGAAGAGGTATTTTCTTTGTATCATCAAATAATCCTTCTTCATAAAGACGTTGGCGTAATTTTTCTAAATGGGAATAAAATATTCCTTCCCCTAGTTTCATTATTTCATCTGTGAAAAAACTTATTTGTCCGTATTTGGTATAATAACTAGGCTGGGCAAATACTAATACCTCATCTCCATCCTGCAGATGGGGTAACAATTTGGCTGCATTAGAAGAACTATGAGTAAGACAATCAATCTTAGCGGAAGTGTCTTTAAGGGAAAATCGGATATAAGCAGAATGCTTACGTAATTGGAGATTAGAGATCTCACCTTTGATTAAGACAGGTCCTAGTTGATTTTTAACTAAATCCGAAATAAATAAAGCAACGGCACTCACTGAGAGTGCCGATTTTTCTAAACCTTTCATGTAATGATAAGTCCTAACTTAAATTTTTTGAGTCATAAGAAAGTTTGGTCTTTCAATAAGTATTGGGTACTTCAGTACAATTATTTTTGGGAATTCTCCCTTTTCGGACTGCAAAACCCTGTTAATCGTTTATAACTTTTGTTCGATTTTTGTAAAATAGAAACGCTAAGTTATTTATTACTATACATTCAGGGTTTGATTACAAGCCTTTTTGTATAATCGCATTATTTTTTAACATTATAACGATTTTTGAAACGCTCTACCATTCCGCCGCGTTCTGTGTTGCGGTTGCTTCCTGTATAGAAAGGATGGCATTTGGAACATACTTCAACAGCCATTGTATCATTAACGGTTTTAATTTGAAAAGTTTCTCCACAACTGCATGTCACAGTAGTATCTTTAAGAACAGGATGAATTCCTTGTTTCATGTTGGAGCTCCTATAAGCTTATTTACAATTATCATATATTATAATTTGTTTATCATAGTTTTGTCAAGATATATTAGATATATTTTTATTCTTAGTAATTAATATTATATAAAATATTTGGAAATTTGTATACCAAAAGAGATTATAATTAAAACATAAGTATATAATAAAGAGATTTCTCCCTTGACAGACTGTATCTATAACATAAATAGTTATACAGATTCTATGCAACTGCAGAAACCTATCACACTAATACCTTATATATCAAAAATTTAAGAATTACCACTAAGACTTTTGGTATACAGCAGTAATAAATAACTCAACTATAATGTTTTGCAACAATTAAACAATATCTATAAACAATTAACAATATTTTACAGGCTAAAATCCAAATATTTTGTATATATACAGTTTTCATCTATTGCAAAATTATAGTTTATAAAATATAATATATAATATTTAAGGAGCATATATGAAGCCTTTGTTCTCTATTGTTATTCCTGTATATAATACAGAAAAATATTTACCGAAATGCTTGGATAGTGTAATTAATCAAAGTTATAAACAAATAGAAATAATCATAGTAGATGACTATTCACCAAGTAATTGTGAAGCGATTATAAGAGAATATCAAGAAAAAGATAATAGGATTGTTTATCTTAAACATGAGGTAAATAAAGGAGCACATGAAACAAGAAAAACAGGAGTACTTCAAGCTCAAGGAGAATATATTGTATTCTTAGATAGTGATGATACTCTTTCTTTAAACACTTGTAAAGAAATTTCAAAAACAATACATAAACACAATCCCGAAATAATAAAAATTCCTGTTTATAGAGTGGATAAAGATAATTGTACTGCTGTAGATATTTGTGTGGATTATAAAAAAGGAAAAGAAGTTTTCCAAACACTCTTCGTTGAACACTCTTATGTGTCTTGGGGTATTGGGGGTACCATTTCAAAAAGAGAATTATTACTGAAAGCTTATTCAGAAATTTCTGAGAATATTTATTTAAATAATGCGGAAGATTACTTGGTAAATTTTATCTGTGCTTATTTTGCCCAATCTTATGCAGGCTGTCCTAAAGGAAAATATCTTTATTATATTCATGACAACAGCAGTTCCCATAAAATGTTTATAACAGATGAAGAAAAACAAAAATGGTTTGCTAATTTTCAATATTTATATACCTTTTTTAATACCTTTAAAGAAAAATATCCTATAAAAGAAGAATACCCTATAATTACTAATGAAATATATAATGATTATTGGACAGTAGATACATTTTTTCAAAAATTTCCCCGCAGAGATCTGAAGACTTGTTTTCCTCAATTATGTTCTGTTATGGGGTTAGAAAAGGTTTTTAATATTCTATCAGCATATTATCCATTGGCTCAAATATTAGATCTTATTCCTTCTTACACCCTAAAAAAATATAAACCTGTAAGATCTATAGCTCTTATTGGTGAAAAGTTAAATGGAGGCGGTACAGAGAGAGTGATGAGTCTCTTGGCTGATGAGTTAATTTCTTTAGGGTATCAAGTATTAGTAATTACAGAGAAGGGCATAACAGACAAAGATAATTTTCTTCCAAACAAAGTTGTTAGAGAAGTGCTGGGAGAAAATCATCGTTATACTAAGATAGAAATGCTGCTTAATAAATATAATATTGATACAGTTATTATCCAAGACTATTGGCGTATAGAAACTTGTTATGATCTTTTTTATTTTCGTATGAGAGGAGATATTAATATTATTAATTCTCTGCATAATACCCCTATTTGGTTTTATTATTCTAGTCTTTTAAAAGAGCATTTTGAAGAATATATTCTTAAGAGTTTTTATAAATGTGCAGATGTAATGACAGTATTATCACAAAGGGATAAAATATATTTAGACCAGCAGGAAAACCTTCCTGTCCTATACATGCCTAATCTTCTTACCTTTAATCCAAATTTGATTAAAATAAACAACTTAGACAATCTTAATATTATTTATATAGGGAGATTTACTAAAGAAAAAAATGTTCTTTTTCTTATTAAAGCTTTTTATAAAGTGCAGCAAATCGTTCCTGATGCTAAACTGTTTTTAATAGGTGATGGAGAGGAACGTTATGCTGTAGAAGAATTAATTACTCAACTAGGTTTAGAACAATCTGTAGTATTGACAGGTTATATTAATAATATACAAGATTATCTTCAACAAGTGTCTGTGCATGTATTGCCTTCTATATTTGAAGGACAACCATTAGTTTGGACAGAAGCTAAAGCTTATGGCATCCCTAGTGTTGTATCCCGTATGGAGTATAATGAATTAGCTTATCATAAAGGTTCTATTTTAGTAGATCATGAAGATGGAACTGCTTTTGCAAATGCACTAATATTACTCTTAAAAGATAAAGAGTATAGACAAAAATTAGGTAAAGAAGCAAGAGAAAGTTTAGACCATTTTACTAACAAACAAACAATGAAACAATGGCAGGAGTTATTTCAATCCCTATCGGATAACACTATTACACAAAGCCCTTTATTGGAAAATGATACGTTAGATAAAGAAGAGGTGCTGGCAATATACAATAGAGAAATTGAAAGAAGCTTTCGTATCCAGTCATCTATTAAAGAATTTCATGAGACAGTAGCATTTTCTATAAAGTGAAAAGGAATTATCCCCTTTCAGGCTGTAACATTGTATTAACTATTTCTAATATAATTAATTAATGACTTTTGTTTAATGACAGCAAAAAAGTATAGTTAAGTTATTTATTAATATATAGTTATACTGTTATTGCAAGCCCTTTGGTATACCATTGCGAAAAGAAATATTTATGTTTTTATCAAAAGAAGCATTAAAAAAGTTATTAATTTTATTATTCCTAAAGGGGCTAAAAATCACTGTAAGCTAAAAAATAACAAAACGATTTATTACAATAAGTAGTTAAACAAGAAAAAGTTATGTCTGAATATTTAGCAGATCAAGCTGTTTTTAAAGATGATAAAATTCGTGTGTTTTCCGATAAGCTTATCAAGAAACTTTTTCCTAAATCATCTTATCAGTATAGAATACTAAGATCTTTATTAATTATTGGTTATCGTGTAATAAAGAGGTAATATAATGACAAAAATAGATCAATATGAGTCGTTATTGATAAAAGGCAGAATTTACAATCAAGAAGATCTTGTACGTTTACTGCCGCAAGTACTTAATGAACGCCGCTATGAACATGTTCTTCGTGTGCGGGAGAAAGCACTTTCTTTAGCTGGGGAATTTCAATTATCTACAATAGACACTGCTTTAGTAGAGCAGTCCGCTTTGTTACATGACTTTGCTAAGGGAATGAGCTCTGATGAACTTTTTTGTTATGCAGAACGTTATGATATTGATTTGGGAGATTCCTTACCTCCTGCTTACCATGCTGTTGCAGGAGCTTGGATGGCAGAACATTTTTTTGCTGTTAGAGATACCAAAGTATTAGAAGCTGTTTATTATCATACAACAGGATCGTATCGATTTCTTGACAATAAAATAGGTGCTGTTTTATTCTTAGCTGATTATTTAGAGCCTGGAAGAAAATATAATACAGATGAAATAAAAAAGCATATTCCTCATGATTTATTGTCTGCTTTAAGGGAAGAAATAAAAAGCAAGCTGTCTTTCGTTTTTCAAAAAAATCATAAGATAGCACAGGAGAGTATTATTTTTTATCATGCGATTTTAGAGAAAGAAGAAAGTATGAAACATAGATAATTTATCTATTATATTGAAAAATAAAAAGTCTATAGAGCCACTCAAACTCTATAGACTTTTTTAGTATAAGTGTTTGTAACTACATGAAAAATATATAATTATATATTGACAAATGGTTTGACTGTGATTTTTTGCCGTAATTAAGTTTTATATCATAGCTTATCTCTGACTACTGTTAGATCCTTAAATTTTCTGTCCAGTTTATTATAAATAGATTGATATAGAATACTATCAAAGTAGAACAATAGGTAAAAATTTGTTTTTCAACTGTATTTATACTTATCTTTAATACTAGATTAAGTATACGAATATCGTATAGGAGTAATAATGATAAGTATCAATATTTTAAATAGAATATTATTTTTCATACTTTTTTTTAAATCTTTTAGTTTCAGCCAGAGTGCAGATATAATACTAATGGAAGTAGATTCCATACAAAAAGATTTTAAGTCTTTATTTTTCAATGCTACTATGGATATAAAATCAGGCTCTAGAACAGTTTCCAAAAGTTTTTTAGGGTTTTACGATGAAAAAAATAACATTACCTTTTTAGAATATACCAATCCTAGTGATAAAGGAATGAGATATCTTATGATAGATCATAAAATATGGATTTATCTGCCTGATATTCAAGATGTGCTAAAACTATCAGGAGATTTATTAAAAGACAGCGTGATGGGAGGAGATTTTTCTTATAATGATTTAATGGAACAAGGTTATTTTTCTGACAATTATTATGCCGATTATTTATTATCTACGAATATCAATAATGAGAATCTCTATATTTTAACTATTCGAGCTAAAGATAATAAAAAAAGTGCTTATTATATGCAAGATCTTTTTCTTTATAAAGAAGATTTTCGTATTAAAAAAGTTATCGGCTATGCCAAAGGGAGAAACGGAGCAAGACCTATTAAAGAATTTTCTTATGAAAATTATAAACAATTCGGCAAGCTAAACATACCAACAAAAATTACTATCCAAGATCTTCGTAAGAAGAATTCTATAACTACAGTACAATATCAAGATTTAGAAATCAATATTCCTTTGGACAGCAGGGTATTGAAAGCAAAAGAGATGATTGCAAACAAGAAATAACAATTCTTCATCTAATAAAGATAGTACACCAGAATTCTTTTATTTCACATAAAAATACACAATTGTATACCAAAGGGCTTACGATCAAAATCTAACTATATATTAATAAATAACTTAACTACACTTTTTTACTATAATTAACAAAAGTCATTAATTATGTTACAAACGGTTAACACAATTTTACAGCCCAAAAAGGGAGTCCTCCTAAAAATATATACAAATATACAAAAAGTTGATATGAATTATTCTTTATATTATAATAAAGCTACACTGTTATTTTAAGATAAGGAATATTCTATGTATTCTATGTTCTTTCTTTTTATTTTAGGATTTGTTCCTATTTATAAAGATACCCTTGTGATTTTAGAAAAGATTGATAATGTACAAAAAAACTTTTCTTTTTTATCTTTCTCTGCCGCTATGGATATTCAATCAGAGAGCCGTAAACTATCAAAAAAAATTTCAGGTATGATTGATACTGAGGAAGATAAGGTCTTTATAGAATACACCAACCCTCAAGATAAAGGCACTAGGTATCTAAAGATGAGTAATCATATGTGGATCTATCTTCCTGATCTGCAAGATATCTTAAAAATATCGGGGCATCTGCTGAGAGACAGTATGATGGGAAGTGATACTTCTTATGTTGACATGATGGATCAAAGATTTGGTACGGCTCAATATAATGCAGAGAAAGTTATTCCTACTAATTTTAACAATAGTAATTATTTACTGTTAACTAGATCAAAAGAGCCTGATAATACCTCTTGTATAAAACAAGATTCTTATCTTATTTACCAAATCACTGCATACGCTAAAGAGCTCAATACGGAAAGACTTATTAAACAATTTGTATTAAAAGACTTTGTTTCTTTAGGATCTGTTTCTACTGCACAGGTAGTAGAAATCAAAGAGCTCCGCAAAAAAAATTCTCAAACTACGATTACTTACAAAGATCTTAAAATGAATGCTCCTTTAGATAACAAAATATTTACTAAAGTGTATTTAGAATAATAACTTTTAAAATTTTTCGTAATTGTATACGAAAGAATCTATAATTAAAACACAAATATATAGTAATAAACAACTTAGCTGTATTTTTACTGTAATTAAACCATATTTAGCAAATAATTCTATTACAAATAATTAACAAGATTTTATAACCAGTAAAAATATTTAAATGATTACTGTATTTAAAGAGTAGAATATCTATTGGAATCTGTTTGGAATATAATTATTTGAGAAAGATTATTGAATAACTGTAAAACAGAGCAGTTAAGTTATTTATTATGTTTTAATGATAAGCCCTTTCGTGTTTAATTACGAAAATAATTATAATTAAGGAGGTTGTATGTTTTTAGAAACAATAAACATAAAGAAAATTTATGATAATAATTCTATTCCTTTTGAAGCATTAAATAATATTAATATTGTTTTGGAAAAGGGAAAAATAGGAGCATTAGTGGGTGCATCTGGATCTGGAAAAACAACTCTTCTTAATATTATAGGTGCCTTAGACCATGCTACTCAGGGCGAAGTAATTATTGATGAACAGACTTTATCTAATAAAAAAGCTCATGACTTAGCTCTTTTTCGTAGAAAACATTTAGGTTTTATTTTTCAAAGTTATAATCTCATTCCTGTTCTTACGGTTTATGAAAATGTTGCTTTAGCACTATTTGATATGTCTAAGAAGGAAAAAAAAGACAGGGTAATGAATATTCTTAAAGTAGTTGGGTTAAAAGATAAAGTTTATAATTTTCCTAACCAACTGTCAGGCGGTCAACAGCAGCGTGTTTCTATTGCCAGAGCTTTGGTTAAGGTGCCTAAAATTCTTCTTGCTGATGAACCTACGGCAAATTTAGATTCTCATACAGGCCAGCAAATCCTAAATCTTATGGCGGCAATTAACGAAAAGGCAAAAATAACAATGCTTTTTTCTACCCATGATTCCCGAGTATTAGATATAGCACACAAAGTGTATACAATGCAGGACGGATCAATCATTAAGGAGATTATGAAATGAAATTCTTTATCATGGCTTTAAAAAATGTTCTTAGAGCTAAAGGAAGATCATTAATGACATTGTCTATTTTATCTTTGGGCATTCTTATATTCATCTTTTACGGTACTTTTATGGAAGGCTTTGTAAATAATTCTATTCAAGGGATGATAGATGAAGATCTTGCTCATATTCGTATCCGTACTCTTCAGTATGACGAAGATTTTCCTCTCAGTGAAACAAATATGTGGTATTTATCCAGTGAACCACTAAATACTATTCTGAATGCGGCTTATACTCCTCGTTTATTAATATCAGCTGAATTAGACAATTATGAAGATACCCTCCCTGTAACGTTAATAGGAATAGATCCTGAAAAAGACAAGGATGTGTTTACCATTTCCAGCACTTCTGAGGAACCTTTAGGCAACACAGCTTGGATAGGAGCAGCTATTGCCCGTTATATGGGTGTTTCTGAAGGTGATTTCATCAATATTACTTTTCGAAACCCTGTAGGCTCTTTTATTTCCGGCGAATATGAAGTAGGAGGACTGCTTAATTCAGGAAATCCTTCTTTTTCAGAACAAGGGGTAATAGTAGATCTATTAGAGCTTCAAGAGTTGATAGGCACTAATTTTATTTCTCATTATAGTATTAAAATAGAAAATACTAATGAATTAGATACTATAGCCCAGCAAATACAGATATTATTTCCTTATCAAGAAGTTCTTACTTGGGAAGATATGACAACAAACTTGCAATCACTCATGGCTCAAAAAGATATCATGTTGGGATTCTTTTATTTTGTAATCGCCCTTATTGCTTTTTTAGGATTGATGAACTCTATCCTTATCAGCGTATGGGAGAAAAGAAAAAATATTGGTACCTTAAGAGCATTAGGTTTTTACGATAAAGAAATTATCCAAATTTTTCTCTATGAAGGATTTTGGATAGGAGTTATAGGAACCGCTATAGGAGTAATTTTAGGCATTATTGTTACTATTCCTTTATCTACGATAGGTATTAACTATGGCGAATTAATTCAATCGGGAGATGGAAGCAGTGTAGATTTAGGCGTTTATATACCTCCTGTTGTACGAAGCACATGGAATCCTATATTTTTTATTTCCCCGATATTAGTAGTACCTCTTGCAGCTATGCTTATTTCTTATATTCCGGCAAAAAAAAGTATTGCAATGTCTATTGTTGACTGCATTCGTAATAAGGATTAAAATATGATAAAATTTGCAGTAAAAAATATTTTCCGTTATCGTTCCCGCAGTATATTGACAATGGTAGTGATTGCTGTTTCTGCATTTGCTACGGTTATTTGTGTGGGCATGATGACAGGAATTATGAAACATATGCTTAACGGTTTTATTCAATACAAAACAGCTCATATAAGATTTACTACTCCTGAATACAATCATAAAGAACGCTTCCGTCCTATTTATGAAAATATTTCTAATGTCAATAATTTAAAAATAGATCTTCTACAGTATCCAGAAATCCAACTAGCAGTTCCAACCTTTCATTTCAACGGACTGATAGAATCAGGAGAAAAAATCATCCCCGTGAATATCATTGCTCTAAATCTTGAAGACAATGGTTTTAATCTTGCCAGCAAAATAATAACAGGTTCTTTGAGCGAACAAGGACTGCTTATTGGTTCTGCATTAAAAGAAAAGCTCTCCTTAAGATTAGGAAATAACCCTCTTATTGTTTCTACTACTGCAGAAAGCAGTCTTAATGCTGTAAAAACTCCCATAACGGCAGTAACTCATTTTGGTATTTCTCAATTTGATAAGCATACGATTATTATGGACTTAGAAACAAGCCAAAAGTTATTACGTATTCCAAACGGCACGACAGAATTATTTGTAACTCTTTATGATATAAAAAAAACAGACGAAATGACAAAAATACTGAAACAAAAATATCCTCAATATATTGTAGAAAGTTATAAAACTCAAATGGGCTCCCTCTATTCCACTATGGAAATGGAACAAAGTGTATTATATTGGATTGCTGTTCTGATTATGTTTTTCGGATCATTTGTCATTACCAATTCTCTCATCGCTGGTATTTATGAAAGAATGAATGAAATAGGAATGTTAAAAGCCTTAGGTTATACCAATAAAGAACTTTCTATTATGCTTTTTTATGAAGGCCTCATTTTTGGGGTGGTAGGAGGAGGCATAGGATTTATAGGCGGATATGCTTTAATACACCACTTATCTATTGTCGGAATTGATTTTTCTCAACATCTTAGTGATTCTACTATTCCTGTGGAAATGATTATTTATCCTATGATGACCCTTTCTGCTACTATATCCAGTTTCATTATTTCTATTTTTGTTCCGGGATTAGTTTCCCTTATCCCCGCCGGCATTCTTAGAAATATAACACCAATAGAAGCTCTATCTTCAAGAGGATAGTTAATATAATAAAATTATATATAATCTAAAAAAACCTTCTATTATTAAAAATAGAAGGTTTTTATATTTTACAACTTAAATACTCACTGAAGTGTTAAACAGAAATACGATCTCCTCGTTCTACCCAAGCTTCAGCTACTTTAGAAGTCATCTTTCTTACTCTTAAAATATAAGATTCCCGTTCTGTAACAGAAATAGCACCTAAAGAACCAAGAGTATTAAATATATGAGAACATTTAATCGTAAGATCATAAGCAGCAAAAATAGCCTTTGCATTAATAGCTCTTTCAAACTCTTTTTCGAAATCATCAAAAAGCCTAAAATAAAGTGCTTGATCCGCTACTTCAAAAGAATAAGTAGAATAATCCCATTCTGAATCCAAATGGAGCTCTCCATAAGTCGTGGTATCATTCCATTGTATATCTTTGAAATGTTCTACGCCTTGTAAATACATAGCGATTCTTTCTGTGCCGTAAGTTAGTTCTGCTGGAATAGAAGTTAGAGTTACCCCTCCTACTTGTTGAAAATAAGTAAATTGAGTTATTTCCATACCGTCCAGCCATACTTCCCAACCCAATCCCCATGCTCCTAAAGTAGGTGATTTCCAGTCATCATGAACAAATCGTAAGTCATGTTTAGTAATATCAATACCAATATATTCCAAACTTTGAATATATAAGTCTAAAATATCAGCGGGAGCAGGTTTAAGCAATGCTTGAAATTGATAATAAAATCCCATACGATTGGGATTTTCTCCATAGCGTCCATCACCAGGTCTGCGACAGGGTTCTGCATAAGCAACACGCCAAGGTTTGTCTCCTAAGGAACGTAGAAAAGTGTCGGGATTGAAAGTACCCGCTCCTTTTTCTAAATCATAAGGTTCTCTAATAAGACAGTCCTGCTGAGCCCAAAATTCTTTAAGTTTACAAATAATTTCTTGAAATGTTAATGCTTTTTTCATATCAATTCCTTTATGAACAGTAAATATCATTATACCATAAGAAAACTTAATTTTCAATCAATTTATTCGGCTGCTTTCATCAGTCGATCTCTTAGGGCGGCACCCTGATGCCTATTGGGAGGCAGTTCACAATAAATATGAGTAATGTGTTTCTTATCACATTGAAAAAAAGTATGATATAAATGGCGGGAATATTCTTCAAGAGAAACAAAAGGAATTGCATAATCATAATTTTTTGTATTAATATTAGAGGATAAAAATAAAACAGCAGAATTTGGAGGAGGATCATAAAGTATATCGTTAGATTCAAATAAAATAACTTTTGCTTTAGGTTTATAGTGGGTAAAGCGGGTTCCTGGAGAATGGTGGGAAACAGAAATATTACTAATAGGGACAATCCCCATCTGCTCTTCAATCATTTCTGCTGTTATAAAACCAGCTCTAAGAATAAATATTTGGTTGTTTTCTACTTTTAATACAGTCGATTCTATCCCAATATCAAGCATTCCTCCATCTAAAATTACAGGAACCTTCCCTTCCATATAAAATTGAGCCATTTCAAATGTAGTAGGAGAAGGCTTTCCAGAAATATTAGCTGAAGGGGCACAAATAGGAAGCTGTACAGCTTGAAGAAATTCTAATGCAATAGGATGATTCGGTATTCGTACTCCAATAGTATCTAATCCTCCCGACACTTCTGAAGGAATATGTGGAAGTTTAGGCAGAATAAGGGATAAAGGACCAGGAGAAAAAATTTCTAATAATTTTTGTTCTAAAGATGTTAATCTACTTGCTGCTAATAAACAATCTTCTATATTAGAAACATGAACAATAAGAGGATTCGCAGGAGGGCGATTTTTGAGTTGAAAGATTTTTAAGACAGACTCTCTGCATAAAGCATTTGCACCTAATCCATAAACAGTTTCTGTAGGAAATACAACACATTCTTTTTGATGGATTGCTTCAACTGCTTTTTGTAGTAAGTTTTTATCCATAAAATTATTTTCTGTTGGCATGTCTGGTAAGCAGTCTGTCAATAACTGCTGCATAATTAGAGGACGCATCTATTTCAGCATGTTCTAAAGCAAGTTTTCTAAATATTCTTTTATATTGAGCAGTGAAAGTTTCTGCATCAACAAGAGACTGGCTGGTGATTGACGCTAATGAAGAAATACCTGTTTCCATATCTTCCAGTTGGGTAATAACAGGCAACTTAAAAGGAGAAGAGAAATTTCTCTCTAATTGATCTCTCACTACAATAGGGATAACCTCATGTTTACGGGCTAAAGTTCCTAACGCATGTTCATAAGAATTATCAAAAAAATCACTCAAGACAAAAATAACAGCTTTTTTCTTGATCAATTGATTTGCTTTTCTGAAAATAATGCTGAGATCTGTTAAAGGAGATTCCGAGGGATAATAAAACACATCTCTAATAATACGAAGAATATGAGAATAGTTGTGTGCAGGCGGAACAATCTTTTCTATCTGGTCAGATGCAAGAATAAGTCCTGTTTTATCATTAGCAAAAAAAGCAGTAAACCCTAAAAGAGCTGTGATTTCTGCCATAATATGTCTTTTGGACTTAATACTGCCAAAGTTTTCAGAAGCAGATATATCAACAATAAAATAAGTCAGCAGCTCTCTTTCCTCTATAAATGTCTTCACAAAAGGTTCATTCATTCTAGCCGTAACATTCCAATCAATATCACGAACATTATCACCAGGAGTATAGGTGCGTACTTCATCAAATTCCATACCGCGACCGCGAAAAGAACTTTTATAATCACTTTGAAGGGAACTGTTGACCATTTTTCGGGCTTTGATTTCTAAATGTTTGGTTTGGGCAACAATCTCAGAAATAGGGATATCAACAATAGGTTCAGCCATAATTATTCCTCTGTTTTTTTATCAACAAGAATAGTATCAATATAGTCTTCTCTTTTTGTATGAGTAGGAGTTGGAGAAACAGATCTTCTCATTTTTACTATTTTAATATGTGCATTAGGAACCTTACCCGATATTTTAGCAAAAATAATAGTAATAACAGCATAAAGAACAAAACCTATAAAGAGAACAATAAATAATGGAAATAAAAAATAAATTAATACAAATATAAAAAATATTAAGAAAAGAAAAGAAAAAATTCCAGAAGATCCATTAAATCGATAATACATAATTTAAAATTAGAAAAATACCAAACGATAAAATAAAGCGTGCAGTATTGTTACCGTAAGCGTAAGCCATCCCGCTATAGGAGCAATTTTGTCCAGCCAAGTAACCAATTGATCCTTAAACGGTTCGTTTGGAATCCAGTTTAATAAACTAGGAGTAAGGATAAAAGCATCAATAAGCAACATAAGGGAAGGAATTAGAGCTCCAAGCAGAGTGATTCCTCCATAAACAGATCCAAAATCAGGAGCAAAAAAATTCCAAAGAGCAATAAGAAGGGCAGAATAGCCAGAATATATTTTTACTGAATCTAATTTTAAAAAGGCAATGATTTTTTGTAACATTAGTAATGCAGAGGAGGGGTGTGTTTGTTTATTAATAAGATTGGTAATCATAAGATCAATGTTAGGAATGAGCAGTAGAATAGAAAAATAAAGTAATATTACTACCAATAAAAAAACACCTAATGACATAATGAACTCCTTAATATTTATAAAATATTTCATAAAATTATTGATATCTTGATTATATAAAATTTTAGAATTTTCGTCAAGTATATGTCAGTACTAATTTATATGAAAAGATATCAATAATATTTTTTATGTGAATAAACTTGTATTATATTATATTATGGAATATAATATAATATGGAGATAAAATGAGTGCATTAATAACAGAAAGAAAGCCTATTAAAGTAGGTGTAGCCGGCACAGGGCACATGGGGCAATATCATATCAATTTACTCGCCCAAATATTACCAGAAGATTATATTTTTATTTATGATGTAGACCAAGAACTTTGTAAAAAAATAGCAAACGATTATCAGGTTAATGCTTGTTCCAGTTATGAAGAGTGTTTAAAAGAAGTAGAAGCAATAATTGTTGTTGTGCCGACCTACTTACATTATGAATATACTATGCAGGCAATGAAAGCAGGGTGTCATGTTTTGGTAGAAAAACCCATATCAAACAATCTTTCCCATGCTCAAGAAATGACAGCATATGCTAAAGAAAACAACCTTGTTCTTCATATAGGTCATGTAGAACGTTTTAACGGTGCTGTTCAAGCTATGAGGGATGTAATAGATAATCCTTATTATTTTCAAGCACAAAGAGTAGGCTCTGTTTCCCGCATTCAAGATGTAGGAGTCGTTTTAGACTTAATGATTCATGATATTGATATTGTGCTTTCTTTTGTCAATTCCCCCGTTCGGGAAGTTATAGCTTATGGACAGTCTATTATTACTAACTTTGAAGACTATGCTTTAGCAACACTATATTTTGAAAATGGAGTGATTGCATCTTTTGTAGCAAGCCGTGTTTCCAGTCATAAAGCAAGAACAATGGTTATTTCTCAAGAAAAAAATTATATTCAATTAGATTATTCCACTAATGATTTGTTAGTTTTTAGTAATCAAGTAACAAAGTATAATGTATCTCAAAATCAGATTACTTATAAAGAAGAGCATAGTGTTGACAGGGTTGTTGTTCATAAAGACAATCCTCTTAAAACAGAGCTGGAGTATTATCTGGATGAAATAGCAGGAACGCTTGATAACGGAAAATATAAAAATATTTTATGGGATTCTCATTCCAATCTTTATACTATGGAAATAGCTTTTAAAATTTTAAAAGAAATAGAAAGAACTAATAAGTCCTAAATTTATTTTTTATATTTCTCTTGCATCTCTTAGTCTTAAATCAAAAAAATCTTCTTCTTTTTCTGTTGCAAGTAATAATTTCAAACACAACTCAACACTTTGACAGCGTATTTCTTCTCTTGTGCCTTCAAGAGCAAATTTTTGTGCCCATCCCCCTTCTGGAGATAAAACAGCCGTATATACAGTACCTACTGGTTTTTCGTCAGATCCTCCTTCAGGACCGGCAATTCCTGTTACTGCTATAATATAATCTGCTTGTGATAGGGTTAATGCTCCTTGTGCCATTTCAATAACACATTCAAAACTAACAGCTCCATAATTTTCCAGGCATTCTGGTGATACTTTTAAGATTTCTTGTTTAATTTTATTATCATAAGAAACAATCCCTCCCGAAAGCACTTTAGAAGCACCGCTAATATCTGCAATAGAAGAAGCAATCAATCCTGCTGTACAGCTTTCTGCTGTAAATATTGTTTTATTATTGTTTTGTAATAGCGTGATTAGATTTTTGCAAAGTTCTGTTAAGTTATTCATAAAATTTCCTTGATATTTTGTATAGATCTTTCTGTTTGTTTTTTAGATAATTCTATTATAGTATAGTATAATAAATAATATTATACCATATTTTAGGAGTATTTTATGTTAAAAAATGAGAATCCCTTGAAAAGCCCTGTTTGGAATAAGCTTCAAGACCACTATAATTGGATTAAAGATAAAAAAATGATAGATATGTTTAAGGAAGAAGACCAACAACAAATTAATAGATTTGACCGCTACCATATCCAATACAAAGATTTACTTTTTGATTATTCAAAAAATCGTATTAATGAAGAAACGATGTCTTTGCTTTTATCGCTAGCAGAAGACTGCCAATTAAAAGATGCTATTGAAAAACAGTTTACAGGAGATAAAATCAACAGCACAGAGCATAGGGCTGTACTTCATACAGCTTTGCGTAATAAGTCTTCTCATCTAGTTATAGTTGATGGTAAGGATGTGATGCCTGAAATTGAGGCAGTACTCTCCCGCATGAAAACTTTTTCTGAAAAAATACGTTCTGGAGAATGGAAAGGATATACAGGAAAAGCAATTACTGATGTGGTTAATATAGGGATAGGAGGTTCTGATTTAGGTCCTGTTATGGTAGTAGAAGCTTTGAAACATTACAATACTAAAATAAAAGCACATTTTGTTTCTAATATTGACGGCACTCATATTATGGAAACTTTAAAAGATCTTGATATGGAAACAACCTTGTTTATTATTGCTTCTAAAACGTTTACTACACAGGAAACAATGACTAATGCTGAAACTGCTAAACGTTTATTTTTGGAAAAGGCTAAAGATTCTAAGCATATTGCAAAGCATTTTGCAGCTGTTTCTACAAATGAAAATCTTGTTTCTCAATTTGGAATTGACACAGAAAATATGTTTGGGTTTTGGGATTGGGTAGGAGGACGTTATTCTCTTTGGTCTGCTGTAGGTCTGCCTATTTGTTTGGCTTTAGGGTTTGAGAGTTTTGATGAATTGCTTCAAGGGGCTTATTCTATGGACCAGCATTTTAGAATGGAAGTATTTTCTAAAAATATCCCTGTTATTATGGCATTGTTAGGGATTTGGTATAATAATTTCTTTGGGGCAGAGAGTTATGCAATACTGCCTTATGACCAGTATATGCATCGTTTTGCTGCATATTTTCAACAAGGCGATATGGAATCCAATGGGAAAAATGTTTCTCGTGACGGCGAATCTGTTTCTTACCAAACAGGCAGTATTGTTTGGGGGGAGCCTGGTACAAATGGACAGCATGCTTTTTATCAATTGATTCATCAAGGAACTAAGCTTATTCCTTGTGATTTTCTTGCTCCTATAGAAAGTCTTAATCCTATTGGGAATCACCATAAGATTCTTATTTCTAATTATTTAGCTCAGACGGAAGCATTGATGAAAGGAAAAAGTAAAGAGGAAGTAACAGAAGAATTAAAAAGTACGGGTATGTCTGATGAGGATATAGAATTTTTAGCACCTTTTAAAGTATTTTTAGGCAATAAACCTACTAATTCCTTTTTGTTTAAAAAAATGACTCCTTTCATGCTGGGTACTTTAGTTGCTATGTATGAACATAAAATATTTGTACAAGGAGTAATTTGGAATGTATTTAGTTATGATCAGTGGGGGGTAGAGCTTGGCAAGGTATTGGCTAAAAAAATACTGCCTGAACTAGACAGCGGTGATCGTATTAGCACCCATGATTCTTCTACAAATGCTTTAATTAATGCTTTTAAAGATTAGTTTTTGATTTTTATTGTTCTGTTTGTTCATGCAATTATACACAGAAGGGCTTATCATTAAAATAGGGAATTATCCCTTTTCATACTTTATAATATTATTAATTATTTGTAATACAATTATTTAATGTATTTCATTTGAGTGTTATAAAACAGCATAGTCAACTTATTTATTATTACATATTTAGGTTTTGATTGCAACCTCTTTTATATATAATTACATTAAAACATAACTATATATTAAGAAATCATTTAACTATAATTGTTTAATACCATTAAACAAAATCTACAAGTAATTAACAATATTTTGTAGATCCAAAAAGGGAGAATTCCCTATTGATAAGTTAGGAGATTGATTTGTATTTTATTTTTCTATTTTTGATTATCAGTACATCTTTTGCTCAAGAGGAAATTCATACTAATAAGACTTATAGTTATTTATCTTTCCGCCATCATGATACGGATAAATACTATATAGGATGGATGAATCCTAGAGCTTTTATTTCCCGTATTTATGTAAAGCATAATTTTGATTTGAAAAATGCTTTATTATACCGCAGTCCTGAGTCAGAGGCTAATTGGAATTTTAATAATGTAACAGCGGTGTTAGAAGGAAGAATAGCAACAGAATTTTATATATTTCGTACTGCTCAGTTTGCTGTTGGTGTAGGGGCAGCATTTGAAGTGCCGTTAATTGCCAAAAAGAAGCTTAAGCTGACAGACGATAAGTTGGATATACTTAATCTATATAGTATTATAGGACAGGCAATGGGATTTATCGATGTGTTCCTGCCCTATAATATGAAACTGAGGATTATTCCTGTCTTTCACGAATCAGTACATATTGCAGACGGTTATGTAGGGAATCCAGACGATTTTGATTTTATCAGTTATGAATTTATGGCATTAGAACTGTATAGCAGGATTAAATGGTTCACAATATATACGGGGGTAGAGGTTACTTTTCATGCATCTGCCGGGTCTGAACGTTTGTTGAGAACAAGATTACATTTTGGATTTGATTTCAGGTATGCTCTTTGGAAGGATACGATTAGTTTTATTATGGGACTGAATATAGCGGGTCTTTATGATGAGAATAATATTAGATTTCCTGAAACCAATGGATGGCATCCTGCTGTTAATTTTGGTATAGGGATAGAATTTGATAGAGTAATTACTTCTTTGAAAGCAGCTTATCAGAGGGGTTTTGAATCAGTAACATACCAAACAATGCAGACTAGTATAGGGATGGAACTTACTGTATTATTTTAGAGATATCTACTTTACTAATAATACATAGAATTAGATTCTCAGGAAAATATTATTAAAATTCTTTTGTATACCATATAAAGAATAATGGATACATATACATTGTGAATATGAAGTTCAAAAGAAAAAACCACCATATTTCTATGGTGGTTTTGAGAGGCAGCAACTACCCCTTCGGAGAGAGAGGGATTTGAACCCCCGGTACATTGCTGTACAACTGATTTCGAATCAGCCGCCTTCGACCACTCAGCCATCTCTCCAATATAATTGTATCTAATTATTGATACAGAGTATTGTTTTCATGTTCTAAGAGCCATAATTTTTTGTCAAGTCCTCCGCCATAACCTGCTAATTTGTCATCAGAACCAACAACTCTATGGCAAGGGATAATAATACTAATAGGATTCCTATTATTAGCATTACCTACAGCTCTATAAGCCTTAGGGTGCTCGATTGTTAGTGCTATGTCTTTATAAGAACAGGTACCACCATATGGTATTTGTTGCAATCCCAGCCATACTTTCCTTTGAAATAGGGTGCCTATGGGGTTAGTGGGTATTGTAAAAGATGTTCTTTGTTTATCAAAATATTCTTTTAATTCTTGATGGGTTTTTTCTAGGATAGGATTATAATAAGATTGTTGTGCTTTATCAACATAGTTTAATTTTAATAAATGCTGGTCATCTGCTGTTAATTGGAGTATTCCTATAGGAGATAAAAAATAACTGATAAAATAATTCATTGTTCATTATATCTTAGTATTTCTAACTTTTCAACTATTTTCAAAATTTGATTTAGTAAATAATTGCTATATTTTTAAGATGGATTTATACTATGGTTATAATTATAACTTAGGACTAATTATGAGATTGATGTTATTGTTGTTGACTCCTATATTTTTATTTGCACAGTACGATACTACTTCTGGAGAAGATGAATACTATACAGATGAAATAAACCAAGACACTTTCTACAATCCTTATTATGAAACTCAAGAAGGTTACGCAGCAGAATTACAACAAGCAGAAAGCACACTTCCTAATATTGAAGGAACATATGAGCCTTATCCAAATTATGATTATTATGATAATGAATATGATGTTGCAGGAGATCCATTGTATGAAGAAGGAAATACTGGGGAAGTACCACAGACTAATTTAGAATCACTTCTTTCTTTCAGGACCAATAATTATTCTAAATTCAAGTCTAAAAGAATGCCTTCTTTATTAGGTTCTGACGGGCTGCTTAAAAATTTAGATTTATCTTATTGGTTTTTAAAATTTTATGGACATCCAGATATTAGTAATTATAATTTAATACAACTATTTTTTAAGAATTCTATTCTTACTATTACATTAACGGATTTAACGAATAATATTGTAGAAGAAAATTCTTACTATCTTTCGCCTGTCAAGATGATAAAACCCAATGAAGGCATTTTTGTTTATAGTAATAAAGAAGGGGAAATACACTTTATTTATTTAAGATTATTGCTGCCTCATTTATTGGCAATGGAAATGGTATCGTCTTTTGAGGAAGCTGAAATAATTGCAGATAAGAGTATTACAGACTTAGGTGTTTTTGTATTACAATAAAATATACAATTATTACAGGAGTTTACAATCAAAACCTAAAGACATAGCGGCAAACCACTTAACTATATTATTTTGCAGCAATTAAAGAATATCAACAAATAATTAACAATATGTTGTAGTTCAAAAAGGAAGAATTTCCAATCTTTTTATTATAATGAAATGTCTTGACAAAATTATAATAAATATGTTATAATAATTAAATAAAATATATGGAGAGATGGCTGAGTGGTCGAAAGCGGCGGTCTTGAAAACCGTTGTGCAGTAATGTACCGGGGGTTCGAATCCCTCTCTCTCCGAAGAGCAGCTACTCTTTTTTAAAACCATCATAGAAATATGGTGGTTTTTTCTTTTAAAATCCGTGTTTACAATATATGCCAACTATATTTCTTTATTCAACGGATCTTTGAAAACTCTTTTCTGAGAATTTAACTTTTTATATTTAAAGAATTCTCAAAAGCGAAAAAGTTGGGTTCGTTGCTCCAATGATTCTCCAAAAATTCATCTTTTATTAATGAAAAACGGCTACAAATATTTGTAGTTGCTTTGCTACATAACCTACTAATTATATACCTAATCGTCTATCTAACTAACTTGCCTAATTCCCATCCCTCAGCAATATTTCGTGCCATTCCCATGATAGTTTCAAAGCTTTAATCATAACATCATCTTGCCTTTTATCTTGCTTTCCGACAATTAACGTTTTCCCTTGATTTACTCTTTTCAGCTTACAGGGCAGAATCACAATATCACATTCATTATCTTTTACATTCTTAGTTTCATGATTGCTAACATCTTGTTTTGAGATTATTAAATCAAATAATTCTTACAGTGAAATAGGATTCAGATAATAAATAATATTGATATGAAAAATAACCACTCTATGAATTATTTGTCTTACAATAAAATTGCGTTTCCTTGTTTTGCAAGCTCCAAGATTCAAGATAGTTTTCAAAGTTAAATTTATAAAGCTAATATTGCTCTATACTATGATTTTCTAGCTTTAACATATTTCAATCTTAGATTTTATTAGGCTGGACGTATGTCCCTCTAATTCTTGGGTATGCACTTGTGGTAAGCTTCCTGCAGGCTCTTTTTGTTTCTTCAGGTAGGCTTGACTGATGTAATAGCGATAATGTTTCATAGCTCTCGGATGTCCTTGTCCTTTGCAACACTCCTGCATCCTTTAGTTGCCCTAGCTATTATTCTTGATTTCTACATCGTTAATTCTGACCATATCTACCCGCTCATTCCCTATATATAGGAATATTCTATATCTATTTACTAGCTTCAATACTGAAACAAGTCAAGTTATTAGGAGAGAATAACAAAACACAATATGAATAAATTTGCTATGAGATACTTATAGTAAATTTATTCACATAATCTAAGGTACGCTTAATGAGTTTGATACGAGTACTCCAAGAACCCCCGCCCTTTGCTTCACCAGCTATACGATCAGAAAAATCTACATCTATTGTTTTGATTGTTCCTTTTTTGACAGCATGATAAAGCACATATAGATCTAAAGAAAAATCATAAGGTGCTTTTTCTCGAATTGATTTAAAAAACTCTGCAGAAAAGAGTTTGGGTTGTGCGTTGATATCAGAAAGATTTGTTTTTAGTTTATAATTAACATAACATTGCATTCCAAAAGTAAAAAAAGATTCTAAAATTTTACGATTCCGCCTTTTTCCTTTAATCAATAAATTTTTTTGAGGCGACTGTATATATATTTTATAAGCTTTTAATACATCCAGAGGGTCTGTTTGTAAATCCGCATGTGTCCATGATAGAATATCACCTGTTGCTTTGTCTAATCCTGCTAAAATACCATATCCATAACCTTGATTAATCGGCACTAGTACTGATTTTATAGGTATTGTAGGAAGTAACTTCTCTAGCATCTCTTGAGTGTTATCTGTAGATCCATTATTAACAAGTATCACCTCTATCTCTCTCTCTTGGTCATAAAGAGGGAGAATTTTATCTATTAAATTTTGTAAATTATCTGCTTCATTATAACATGGAATTATTAATGATAACATAGATTGCCTCTTTTTTATATAATTATTTTAATTCGTTTTGAAATACTTTAATTGTATATCCATCATAGATTCTCGTTATAATGGATTTTCTATCAAGAAATACAGGCTTGTAAACTTCTTTCATATTAGGATTATTCATAAGTGAAAGATATATCACTGCTGTATACTTTTTATCATTATAATTCCACGGATGTTTACTTTCTTCTGTAAAGCTTGGAACATATTCATTTAAGATATTCATTCTCTGTTTGTTTTTGAAAGTATCACGTCTAAAATCCAACATATAATTTGATTCTTCTTCTAGCTCTTTTCTCACTTTTTGAAGATTTTCAACAATATCCATAGCATTATTTTGTAAAAACACAATATTCTTCAGAGTTATCTTATGCCATGCTATTTGTTTAGGGAGATAAATCCCAAAATTATTGATTAATTGCATTACTATGGCAACACTCATTAATATTTGTATAATTCGCTTTTTGATTAATGGTAGTTCTCCACTTTCTTTTAACATAAAAATCCCAAATAGTATGAGATATACACCCATTGCAAACGAGTGCCATAAATAACCCGTAGATTTATAAGTTATAAAGACATAAAATAATATATTAATTACTATACTAGATAATAAATAAAGTTTATTTTTAATAAATAGAGGTATAATAAAAAATATAATTATAATCGAAGGAACAAAATAATTACCTAGATTAACAGAGACACTGTTAACATGATCCCAAATAATCCTAGTGAAAAAAATAAAAGAAGTAAAAGAACTTCCTCCTTTTTCAACCCCAAACATTTGCGTTAGTACTACATCTGGCTTATATATAATACCAAAGTATCCAACAATAAAACCTAAAACAGAAAAGCTCCCATATTTAGCTAGCCGTTCCCAAAAGGATTTATAGAAAAGTTGATTAATATTATCTATTCTTAATCCATCAAATCCAAAAAATTGCTGACAATATTTCTTATCTAATATAAGTAGACTGAGTAATCCAATAATCATCAAAGCATACGTTAGTTTCCATGATAAGGTAAACCCCAGTAACAAAAAAAACAAACCGTTTTTTTTATTATTATTTATAGAAGATGATAGTACAAATACAGCTGCCGACAAGCTAGCTATACCAAAAGGAAAATCATAAAATATTTTTCCGTAAAAATAAAACCATACCCCTGATGATAAAACAAGAAAACTTGCCATCCACCTAAGAAAGTTTTCTTTTAGTAAAATTGTAGTTGAAAAATACAGAAAACTATACATCGAAACTGATAAAAGAAGTAATACAGAAACATGAGCAAACAGTGGCGATAATATGATACTCTTAGAAAATAACATAAATACTGAAGAATATGTATTGAATGCAACTAAATTATTTTGAGCCCAATTAATATAATGAAAAGTATCAGGTATATAATAATCAATATTATAAAAAGGAAAGAGAAAAACTGCGTATATAGTAGCTATAATAAAAATAATATGCTTATTGATCATTATAAACTTTCTCTTTGAGGTTTAAGTATTCTTGTTTCGTATTTGAGAATTCTCCTATATAGAAACATAATTTTCGTAAAAAATTTTGTTTTCCATGTTGGAGAATATATTCCATCTTTATTATCAACAAGCATACCTCCAGATACCCCATCTTCAAATCTCTTATTAAAAACATCTTTTGTCCATAAATTTGTCCACTCTTCGGCACTAACCTTATCTTCTTCTGCTACAATAAAAGCAATATGATAGGATATGCTTCTGTCTATAAATACAGGTCCAAACACCGCAAATACTAATGTGAGCAAGGCTATATTACAAGTTATAGAAAAACTAAGGAATATCTGCCACTTCTTTTTGAAAAATAAAAATAAGAATATTCCTATAGAAAAACAAATTATATAAATTATGGAAAAGAAAAATACTATTAATGTTGGATATACAACTCTAAAAGTATATAGAGTAATAAGATATAAAATAAGAGAAAATATACCCCCTAGAATAAGCAATTTAAATTGTTCTGTCGGTCTATCCATATTATAGCTCCTTTTTTGTTTTGTCGAATTTTGTGCTTAATTAAGATATTTTGGGATTTCTTGTTTGTAGTATTGTTTCCAATAGAGGTAAGTTTCATAGTCATTAGGTGTTCCCCAACAAATATAATGCTCTACAGGCATAAGTTTGACTTTTAATCCCATTGAGATAGCATTGTTAATACATTCATCAACATAAAACTCATTATTAATCCTTTTATCTTGGGTAATCATTTGATTTACTGCATCCATAAAATCTTGATTTCGTTTAAAATAAAACGCACCTACAACTGCCCAATCATTAAGAGGAGTATCACTAATTGGCTTTTTAACAGATATATCAAAAATATTTTGAGAATCATCAATTTTTATCCAACCATAAGCATCTGGTTTTTGTGTTACCGTTGGATTACCTGTGAAACCAAACACTAATATATCTGATTCTTGACGGAGTTTTTGAAATAGTTCTTTATCATAAATGAGTCCATTATCTGATGCCCCTATGATAATTTCTTCATCCTCATCTATAGCTTTAGAAGCAACCATACAAGTACAAGCTTGACCTTCCGTAAGACCTTTTACTGTAACAATTTCTCCATAAAAAGATAGAGCTTTTTCAAGTCCAAATTGTTCGACATGAGATTTTTGACAAATAAAAAAAGTTTTCTCACTTTGAGGTAATGAATCGGCTGCTGCAATAACCATAGCTTTATGATTGATTGGTAAAAGAGGTTTTGGTATTGTATATCCAGCATCCACAAAACGTTGTCCTGCTCCAGCCATAGGAATGATTTTAACCATTGTTTTCTCCTAGAAAGATTTGTCCCCAACGGAGATAATCTTGTAAATCACAAGGAGTTCCCCATTGGCAAAAATAAGGCACCTTATCATAGATTTTCACATTTAAATGATCTTGTACCAGTAAATTATAAACAAGACTAATATAGTATTCACTATTAAGATTGATATCTTTTTCCATTAGTTCTGTACAATATTTTTTGACAAGTGATCCTGTACGGAAATAATATGCTCCACTAGATTGAGGAGTTTGCCCTTTATCTTCTGTGAAAGAAAACTTCTCTCGAATTTCTAAGAGATTGTTTTGTTCATCTACATTACATGAGGCATAGAGATTTTCAGGAATTAACAAATGAGGGTGAAAACCTTTATAACAAATTACTGAGGCATCACAATTGGTATCTCTTGCCCATTGATAAAAGTCATTACAATCCCAAATTTGAAAATAATCACAATAGCTTAAGATCACAGGTTCTTCATCTTTTATATAATCATATGCTTGGGCTACTGCCCATACAGGACCTTTTTTAGCTCCTTTGATCGAAACAACAGTTGTTTTTGGAGCAAAATTTTCAAGAAGAGAACGCATCTCAGAAATTTCCTCAAGGTGTTCTTCTCTACATAAAAAGATGAACTCATCATCAGAACTAAACATATTAACAACCCATTCAATAATAGGTTTTCCATGAACTCGAATAAGTGGTTTTAAATTTTGATAACCTGCAGCAGCAAATCTACTACCCTGCCCAGACATAGGAATAACGATTTTCATTTATTTCTCCAATTGTTGACGATATTTTTCCCCAGACATATTAGAAATATATTCGCATAACTCTTGGGATAGAATATGTGAGGTTTTGATAGATTCATAAAGATAGATCACCGTAGAAAGAATTTCAGCTGTATTTTTTGCTTGTTGTTCTTTTAATTGATATATAATACAGTCATTCCCACCAGTATCTTTCTCTATTTTAATTTGTTTACCTAGTTTATTGTTGATATATACCACTTGATCTGGAAAGAAAACTTTAGGATCACGAAAAAACTGTTTTACTGAATGAGAAATTAGTTCTTGACTTCTCCAAGTTTCTCCATTATCAATGCTTAAGCTATTAGTTGTATCCTCAACTTTTGTTATAGTGAAATGAGTAAATGGAGATAGTTTGAAATAGCATTGCACATCACAATGAAGAATTTTATGTAAACGAATAGTTTCTTCTAAATCATCACAAGAAATAGCAATCCCATGATTTTCTAGTAATATAATAATAGGCTTTATCTTGTTTATATGCTGTAATCCTTGATCAAGATGATTTGTAAGTTGTAATCCAGGTGCACAAGCAGGTACTATCAAAATCTCTACATTTTCTCTCTCATGAATATAATCTATCAGTTTTTGAGTTTCTCCACCACATAATAAAACATTTGAATAAATAGAGTGTGTATGTAACACATATTTATGAGGGAGCAGAGCATGAAGACCTGTTTCTATAGAGGCACGTCCCCCATTAATGGTATTATTAGTATTAATAGCTACAAACTCATCTTCATCGGATGAATCAAAAATCTTGAAATCGTTTCGCCATTTTTGTAAATCTAATTTTGACCAACCTTTTTCTAAAGACATCTCTGATAATAATGTTCCAGAAGCCTTAACTAGTAAAGTATCCCTATCTTTAATAGAGGTATTTCCACCAGCTCCTTGTACAGCTGAAATATCACCAGCTATACTTTGAGAAAGTTTTATTAGTTCCTCAATCTGCATATATTCCCTTCTAAAAATTAATATTTGTAAACAAAGCAAATCTTAGCTCTTTTGTTCTATCAATACCATCCTGATTAAATATCCTCAGTTCATCAAAATAATTAGTATTTGTGCCAAATTTGAAGTATGCTACTGTTTTATATGCAGGAATAAATTCCTTCAATATAAGTATATTGCTTCTATTTTTATCAAAACCTTTAACTATTAGTTGCTCTGTTATCTTTTTTCCAGTAAGAAATATAGCATTAGCTTGTTGAATATTAGATAAAGATGTAGTTGGTTTGCCCCACTCTCCAACTTGATCCGTATTATAGCGTAGAGATAGACAAAGCACTTTACGTACAGAAAGAGGTATAACATAGGAATTTTTCCTATTATTGATTATTTCTGAATACTCAGCATAAGAAAAAGCGTATGAGTTATACTTTGTTTGTGTAAGAGTACCCACAGTTATTAAAAAAATAAGAGATAAAGTTATATACCTAAAATAGATATTCTTGCAAACATAATCTAAATTAATATTCTTATACAAAAAAATACCATAAACTAAACTGGTCAAAATCAATGGCATAATCGTATGTCGAGACTCTGTCATATATATTTGATTCCAACCTCTAATCGAGGATAAAATAGCAATAAATACAACATAAAGACCTAAAGTTAGTATAAAAGGATACCATAGTTTTTTTGTGATTTTATCTTTATCCTTTACTAGATACATGGAGATGAAAATCATCCCTGATAAAGTTAATCCCATGTATAAAGAGTTAAAATCTCTAATATGCATTTGAAAAGGGGATAAAGTATAACGAGCGAGATTAGGTGAAAAATATGAGAGAGCAAATGTACTTGTGTTTCGTATAGGAGCACTATGTCCTGATGAAAGAAACACATAATAAATAACTTGACCTATTGCACCTAGTAGGGCTACTGTATAAAAAATCAATTCTTTTTGTTGGAAATTTTTCTTAATAAACCATTGATAGACGTAATATAAAAATATGATACCATATACCGGAGCTAGGGTTAAAAACAATAATTTAGATAAAAATAGACTTGGGATCATTAAAAGTAATACTATATATAACCATAAAGGGATTTTGCCTTTATTCAAAAGTGGTGCTAATATCAGAACACTCATACCCAAATAAGAAGTATTGTATATAGGAACAACATCCCTGGGAACAAATACTGCAAGAAAAAAAACCATAAATAAACGAATAATATTCTGAGGAATTATTTCATGAAAAATTTTAAGTGTAAAAAAAGAGATACTGGCAACACTAAAGAAAAAAGAGAACATATAAGTCCAAATAACATATAATTCTTGTACTTTAAATACTTTTATTAGTAATAAGCTGACAACTCTTGGAATTATAGGAAGATATCCAGCATCAGCTGTTCTTAAAGCTGTGAAAGCTGACTCATGGTAAGCATAGTAAGCAAAATTAGAAAGAGTTTCCGCTGCTGGAAGAACGTTTATGTTTTGGAGTGTTAAATATGTATATATTAGTGAAAATGTAAGAAAGTACCAACTCTCAGATAAAATTAATACCATTATAACAAACATTATTAATAATAAAATCGTACTAGCATATAAAAGTGTATATTGCTCCTTACTTATAGTATTCCAAAAAGTCATAGATATTTTAAGATTTTGATTAGGAGTAGAAATTGAATGTCCTAGGAGAGTATTATCTGATAATAGAATTTTATCTAAACTATCTCCTCTCAATTCTATTATTAAATCATTTGAAGACAGAATTTTCATATCTATAGGAAGTCTAAAAGAACCATCTTTATACTGATACTCTGTTATATTTGTAAAAGCCTTGGTATTTTCACCTTGTGATACAGTTACAGAAATATTAAGAGGCTTGTTATTCTTTGAATATAAATGAACATATCTTAATGTGCGATTAGGATACATAAAAATCGACTGACTGATTGTATTTATAGAATATAATGAAGTTATATCTTGTGCAAAGTTATTAATTTTATATCGGTTGGATAAAAATATCCCACTAGAAATCATCAAAAATGCAAAAGGAATCATTAATGCTAATAGTACTTTTTGGTGTTTAATACATTTGAGCATTTATTTTCTCCATATTAAACATATTATAAAGTATGAAACAAAGAAGAAAACCTTCATAGTTTTGTTTATCAAAATCAATCTTAAAAGGATAATCTGCGATATGAGGGCATAATTCTAGCAACATTTCTAACCATTGCTCTGAAGTAATAAGAGATAAAATCTGCATATCAATAATCTGTTGAAACTCTTTAATTTCTACAGTAAACTCTAAATTTGAAAGTTGCCTTAGTTTTTCTAACAAAGGATCTAAATCTAACAGCATATTTGTGGTGATACACAAGCCTAAATCATCAATGGAGTTTTTATTAATATAGTAAGAAACCACAATATCTGCGTATTGTCGTTGTACATCAATATACTTTTCTTTATCTGGAAAACGTTTTCGAATAGACTCAAGGATTTTCTCTAAGGTATATCCTCTATATATACCATCTCTCTCAATCTTCCATTGATGGTATAGCTCTTTTTGAGGATCAATAAATATTTTCAGGTCATAAAATAGACGTTCTTGAGGAAGATAGAGAGAATGTAGTCCTTCATGAATAACAATGTTTTTAGAAATAACATCCTTAATTTCTACAAACTTCCCTGTATGATGATCATAATGACGCCTTGTAATCTTTTGCCCTTGCTTTAATTTTACAAAATCCCTGATATTATTATAAAGATCTTGAGCAGCAGGATGGAGGTGTGTCAGGTTTTGCCACTGTTCATGCCCCCGTTCCCATTTATGCAAATCATCTCCACAAAATACAATACTAAAATTATTGCCAAAAAATCCTTGGATACTACTAGAAAGCTGTGTTTTCCCTGTCCCTGAATCTCCAGCTATTCCAATAAAATAAGGATGATATAAAATCTTAGAGTTTGTATATTGATTAAGAATTTTAAAAGATAAATGTATAGCTAAAATTACTTGCAACAAGATTGCTATCGTATAGATCATACTATTATTAAATATAAAGAAGCTTGTTATTGCCATTGTCCACACAAAAAATATAAATAAAAAAGATTGATCATATTTAATAATAGTATACACAAATAAAGGGATAATCCAAAAAAACCAACCAGGTTGAGGAGGAAGAAAAATAGTAATAAGAGCAAAAGTAATTGTAGAAAATAGGATGAATAAATCCTTAACAATGTAAGGATAAAGATAAAAACGAAATACCAATAAACCATATAAAAGAGGAATAAGATAAATAGAGGTGTTAGGTAAGATAAATGATACGTCTAATAGTTGAGGTTGAATATTATTAAAAATGACTATCCTTAAAAACCCTTTAGAAAACAGATAGAATCCATTGAATAAAAAATAAGGAAGAATTAAATAAATTATATATTTAATATACTGACTATAGGTAATATGGTTTTTGTATAGATAAATTAAAAAGAATGGTACTATTAAGAGATTATTTGTTTTAGTAGCTATAGCTGTTCCTAAAAATAAAGAAACTAAACCTAAACGGCTATCTAAAAAATAAAAAGACATCATTAAAAATAATGTTGGTATAATATCTAATTGAGCATGAATATAGGTAATATAAAAACTAAGAGGAGAAAGCCAATAAAATAAGAGTACATAAAGAGCGTGTTTATTTAATTTTTTGAGTAATATAATTAATAAAGCAATATCCATCAATAATAAACTCAGCATCAGAGGAATAGTAGTATTGACATTTCCTGTAATTAGATAAAAAAGCCATTTGATCCACCCAAAGAAAACAAACATTAAAGAACCGTAAGGAAAGATATTTAGCTGTTCTACTGTATAAAAATAATCATAAGGGTTTTGGAAAGGATTTTGAATAACATAATCTATAAAAGGGGCAAAAAGTTCTTGGATAATAACAGGAGAGTATGTTGAAATTGTAAAAAGTTTAACTAGCAATCCTATAGTAAACAATATATAGCATTGTTTACTTGAATCCATAAATTTATTTAACATCATTATAAGTCCTTATTAAAAAAAGACAAATAGGCTTTAATATTTAATAGTTCAGCACCTAAAATATCTTTTTTTTCTGAATCACCCACCATAATAACATCCTCTGCTTTTAGCCCTAGCTTATGAAGAGCTAATAAAAACGGAAAGGCAAGAGGTTTTTCTTGGCCGCTTTCTTCTGATGTTACCACATAGTCAAAATAGTGAGCAATATCTAATTGTAAAAGTTTTTTCAATTGTATTTCAGTTGTCATATCGCTGACAAGACAAATCTTTATTTGCTGTTTTTTACATTCTTCTAAAAAGGGTTTAACTGTAGGAAAGAGCTCCATCTGCGAAATAAAAGTATCCCAATAAATTTTTTCCCATATTAAAATATATTGAGCATTAAATTGATATTTTTCAGAAACTTTTTGAGAGTATAAAAGGCGAGAATGGGAAGAGGCTGTCCCATGGAGCTGAGTGTTTACCAACTGTCTTACAATATTATATTCTTCTAGAGCTTTTTCTATAGGAATATTCAACGATTCCGAAACTTCCCTCCCCCAAGCTTGTAAGGCTTTTTCATGATAGGGTTTATAAGGGTATAAAGTGTCATCTAAATCTAATAAAACCCCTTTTACATTAGGAGTTAAAATATTATCCCACATAGTTTTTCCACTCTTCTGGCTTTTTTGTACAAATTGCTTGGAATGTCATTCCTTTCATTTTTTGAGAATATTGTTTAATCCAAGAAATATCTTTTCCTTGTAATTCAGGAGATACCAAACATAATTTGAAATACTTTGATAAAATCGTATAGTCTTCTTGAGTTAAACAAAAGTCTTCAAACCCATCAACCCATAACCATTCAATCTTACCAGCAAATTTTAAGGCTAGATCTTTTTGTTCATATTCAGAATATCGTGCAGCAATTTTTGTAACACCTTTTTTCATATATTTTACAAGAAAAGGTACGGACATATCTAAAAAGAAATAATTATTTATCTTAAACTCTTCTATTATTAATAGGATTTTTTCTTCTAATCCTTCACATTTCACATTAAGGATCATAAACGCATGATCATAATATTTAAGGAATTTTCTAAAATTTTCTCCTTCAATAAAAGCATCATGATGTAGAATTAACTCATTTCCTTCTGCCCTCAAGTCAAGTTCTATGCCATATTCTTTTGGAGTTTGTATTAATTGTTCAATGGTATTTATTCTATGTTGTATATAAAGCATACACACCTCATTTATATTAACAAAATAATTCTGTATCTCTTATTTAACATTATAAATTATAAATATTTAAAAACCATTCCAAACAAAACAGCTGCCACTTTTGATCACCTGTTAGATTTGGAGGTTGATAAAATTCATCTCTCTTTACTTTATAATCTCTTAACCAACAATCTGTAGCTCTAGGCATTGGGATTTTATTTGGTACAGGAATCTCTGGAAAGCGTTGTGCAAATAATTCTCGAATTAAATATTTTGATTCTCCATGGCGAATTCTATGTAAATCCAAAGGTTCTACCATTTTCATATCCATATATAAATCGCACATTTTCATATCAGATAAGTCAAAAGCATGCATATAAGATGTTTCAGATTCTTGAGCATATACAGTTTCTATAAAACTAATGTTATCAATATAAATATCATTAATTCTATATGGTTCAAAAATATGATTTATAGGTTCAAAGTTTTTTAAAACTTTCTGGGGATCTAAAAATATATATCTTTGTACAAATTCATCAAAAGTCCAGTCTTTTTGTAATAATCCATCAAAACCGCCAAAAATAGGGTCGGCACTATTTCCAATAAATATTTGTTCTATACCTTGTTGTTTAGCATGCAAGCATGCTTTATATAACATTATCTCAATAGAATGCACAGGCATACCAGCATACTCCATCAATTTTGGAGTCAATTCTAAATAGTCATCCCAAGTCATAGGAATCACTTCGTGGTCTAATTGATATTTATCAGCATATTTTTTTGCTTGAGATGTTTCATTGATTGAGTTCTCAGCTATACATTCAAAAGTATACGCTTTAGTCCCTTTTGGAAGGTAAGAAGCAATATTAGCAGAATCCATACCACCACTGAGAAAAATTGCTGTTTTGCCTTCGATATACAAATCATTTATTTTTTGTTGAAGAATATTACCAATATCATCAGCTTTATGAATAAAATACTTTGGAGGTATAGCGTTAAAAAGGAAGTTTTTTCGATTTGGAAGAAATGTTTTATCTTCTTCAAAAATTGTCCTAAAAGCTAAATAAGAACTCATACAATAGTTTTTCATATAACGTCTCCAAATTAGTTATTTCGTAATTGAGAAAGTGTTTGATTGATTAATGTTGAACTAGTTGTTTTAGTATAAGGAAAGTACACGATTTGAACATTATGTTCTTCAAATTCTTTTTCCAATGATTGCCACTTTTCTGTTGCATACCAATCATCACCAACAAACATAACATTAAACTTAAGCTTTTTTAACATTTCAATTTTATTCATATTCTCTTGTGGAACAACAGCATCTACATATGTAATAGCCCGTACAATTTCTATTCTTTCTTCAAAAGGAATAACAGATTTTTTATTTTTATAAGATACCAGTTCATCTATTGTTACACCAACTATCAGTTTATCACACATACCTTTGGCATTTCTTAATAAATTTAAATGTCCTATATGAAATAGATCAAAAACTCCAGCTGTATAACCTATAGTATATTTCATCTCATTTTCCTCCTAGGTTTAATAATACTAATTGATTATATTGTTCAAGAACGTTTTTTTCATCAATCATATCATCATGAGTATCAAAACTATTCGGAAAAGCAAATGGATTGCCATTGTAATACATTGTTAAAAATTTAAGAGTGTTTTTAGGAGCCTTATACTCATGACCTTCAAATATCACCGTAGTCAATGGGAAAATATCTTCTTTATCAAAAAATAAAATTGGAGGTGAATATGGAGGCATATTAAACTCTGTTATTGTCCGTGTTATATAATTTCCATCAGTTGAATTTGGATTACCTATATAAGCAATTAAATTATCAGAGTAAACCTGACTAACTTGATTAATTAATTCATTGTCTGGATAATATAATATTGCATTATTTGTAATTTTACAGACTCTAGAATCAATATCTTCTCTACAAATAGCTCTTTTTTGTGTATACGACTCAATGTTTTCAACTGAATTAATCTGCACATCAATATATGAAAATATTTCCACTCGAAAATTATTAAATCCCATATCTTTTATATAAAAGATATGTATATGTAATCCTCTATGCTGAATAGTTGGACGAATTGTGAATATTAGATCATCTTCAAACAACAATATTATTTTTTGTAAGTCTTTATAATGCATCCAAATATCAATATCATCATCCCAAGGAATAAATCCTTTATGCCGAATAGCACCTAATAGTATCCCTCCAAGAAGCATATATTCTATATTATATTCTTTACATTTTTTATCAAATATTTTAAGAAGTATATGATTGCCTAACTGTAGAGTTCTTTGTAGACCATTAGCTTTAGGTAACTGCGTTATATCAGTTGTATATTTTTGAAATTCTTTAAGATATTGAATATCTTTTTGAATACCATTAATAGTATCCAATCTATCTATTAAAATAGATAGATTCTCAAGGTTTTGCATTTTATTATCCAGATTTTCAAGGTTTTTAAATAAATCTAAAAGTCTTGAAGGAATTAATCGCCTTAAAAATTTTTTCATATTTATATATTTCCTTAGAGATAAATTATCTTGTACATTTATTTTTCACAAATAGCTAATATTGTACCAAAACATTCTAAGGTCATTTCATCAAGAAATTCTCCTTGAGGTGTGTAGTATTTTAAAGTGATTTTTGAAAAACCAGCCTTTTGGAGGGCTTCATAAAAATTTTGAGCTGTATAGTGTCTAAAATGATATGGAGACCATTTATACTTTTCAAACGGATAGACATCATTATTTGGTACAGAACAATAACAAATACCACTAGGCTTAAGCCAATTGTATAAATTTGAAAATGCCTTATCAACAATATCATGAGGTATATGTTCTAGTGTTTCAAATGAGCAAATTTTATCAAAAGAGTTATCCGCAAAAGCTTCATTATTAGCAATGTCAAGTTGTTGAAAAGATACTGCATTTTTTTTCCATACAAAAGTTGGGCTTCCAAATATTTTTTTACAGAATTCAACGACATTTGGATCAATATCCCCCCCAATAATAGAATGAGCTTCCGTATAATCGTTAAGATAAGCACTGCCATAGCCAACACCACAAGCAGCATCTAGTACTTTATCTCCTTTCTGAATTGATTGAGCAAAAAATTTATAACGTAGAATATGATCTTGTGGAGCATCATGATATGAGTTTACAATTTCTCTTTCTGCTATTCTACCACTAAACCCTGCTAAATAGGTGAAATTTAATTCTGTATTGATTCGAGTATGAATAATTTCTTTCTTAGTTTCTAGAGCTAGATTAGTTATTGATAAAAGTTTATTATCTATTTGTGAAAATTTTTGATTTATTTGTTCAAATTTACTATCCATTTGCTCAATTTTTTTTATTATATTCAATATTCGATTTGGAAATAGTTTTTTAATAGCCTTTTTAGTGATGGCTTTAATATTAATTTTCATAATTACTCCTCATGTAATAAAAGTTTTCTGTTAAAACAGAAGGTTTTATATTTTATTCACTATATATAAACTTCCAAAAAAGATTAAGTTCTTTGATGTTTTTATGAGAGTTTTTATAGACTATTCTCCTCAGATTTATTTTAACATAATAAATAATAACATCGGATTTTCAAAAATATACATCATTTTTGAATGTTCATACCAATAATCATTTTCATCAATATTTCTAGGTCTAAAATCATATACTGTAATAACACCTTTGTTAATAAGATAGATTTTGTTTTCTTTATCTAGCACAACTATATGCTTATATTTATCTTTATATTTTTCTATAAGGCTAAAAGGCATAAAGACTAATAAATCATCTAAATTTAATCGAGCAACTCGACGTTTCCAATTTTGAATAATTATTTCTTGTTCGTCCACTGTATTATGATTAAAAATCAACTTAATATTAGTACCCTTAAGGAATCCTGCTGGTCGATTTTTATCTAAAATCGGTCTTGGAGCTACATCGTCTAAAAATTCTATTGGAAGATTACTATAATAAATAATATCTTCTAAATAGGTATCATAGCCTCGCTCTACATACAAAGACATAATTGGAGCTTTGTAGGGATACACTTCAAAATATTTATGCATATCGACAGCTTTACAATTTTCAGATATAATTGACATGTTTTTGAGTCTTTCTCTAACAAAAGGTTTAATAAGATCATTACTAAGTTGAGAGTATATTTGATCTGTAACTATTTGGGTAAGAGTTTCAGGATAGAATAAAAAATTTAATGCTTGGTTAAGACGAGTAGGAAGTATGACTGTTAAAATCTTCTTAAGAATCTTTTTTATTAGAAATTTTATTTTCCTAAAAAATTTCTTAAATGATATATCATAATATAGAGTATTCCAAGCTAAGTGATCATCCAGTATTTTTTTTAAGATAGAAGACTCACCATCCACTTGGGTTGTATACTTATAGATTTTATCAAAAAACCTTTTGTTTTCTTTTATTCTACCTGGCACTCTTAGTTGTCTATATTTGCAACCTAACATAAATAAATAGATTTCTCTATCAGTATAAGGAACATTATAATAATCAAGCATCCTTTTAATAATAATTGCTTTATCATGAAATTCTTGTTTCATAATATGTGGCTTTTTGGATAAAACGCCTTCGTGACGAATGTATTGAACTAGTGGAGTTTTAATGTTCATAAATTTAGAATGTTGTATAAATCGAGTAATAAATTCAAAATCTTCTAAGGTTTTAAAATCTGAGAAATAACACTGATATTGGTCAAGAGCAGACTTTCTAAACATCCATGTTGAAGGGACACTAGGAGCATTGAAAAATAAGTGATAATAACATTCCAATATTGATATAGGATAATCTGAAATCTGTGTAGATTGATATTCTATAATTATAGAGTTACTACCACACCCACCTATATCTTGATTTTGTTCTAAAGAATTATATTGTATCTGTAAACGCTCAGGTAGAGATACATCATCAGCATCAAGAAAAGCAACGTACTTTCCTTGAGCAATATAAATACCTTCATTACGGGATACTCCTAATCCTAGTCGTTTTTCTGTATTTTGAACAAATTGAATCCGAGAATCTTTATAAGATTTAACAATCTCTTCAGTTCCATCATTGGATCCAAATTCGTTAACAATAATTAATTCCCAATCTGTAAAAGTTTGAGCTAAAATGCTGTCAATCGCTCTAGCTATAAATTTTTCTACACAATAAGTTGCAATAATTACGGATATTTTAGGCATTTTTCCTTTCTCCTAAGTACTTGAGGACTTTTTTGATATCATGCTTAATTACCCATAATAATGTGCGATTTTTTATACGTTTAACTACCATTCGTAATATAGCATACCAAAGTGGTTTATCCATAATTTTATTGTGTAAAGCTTTATTCATTCGCATATTTACTACTTTTTTTAAAGCTTGATGATTATATAAGTGTGTTTTTTTATTAGCTTTTAATAATTTTATAAATGTGTAATAGATCTCTAAGCAATATAAAGGAGTAAGCTCTTGATGATGTAGAGACAAATTTTGAGCTTGTCTATTATTAAGAATAATACCCAATCGAGAAAAACGATGAAATATAGTTATATATGATGTTTTTATATTTACAGAACCTCGAGAAGCTTGCATTCTATGATAGCGATATTTTAATAGCATAGAAGGAACATTTCCTACTTTCATTCCTATATCAAAAGCTCTATTCCACATATCCCAATCTTCGCCAAAAAACCGTTGTTCATTATATCTAAGATTATTTTCTTCAAACCATTGCTTCCTAAAGAACACTGTAGGATGTGCTAAAGGACACGTAATTAATGATAGTGCTTTGGCTAATTCACCAGAATAACCCATACGGTGCTCATTTATTTCATCAAAGAAAAGATGATCACAAGTACATAGATGGACATTATTATGTTGATCTAAATATTTTTTTTGAAGAAACATTCTTTTTGGCATAGCTATATCATCATCATCCATACGCATAATATATTTACCTTTTGCAAGAGCTATCCCTTGATTAAGGCTTGCAGAAATACCCTTTCGAGTTTCATTAATTTCATAAATAATCCTATCATCTTTATAAGAAGCAATAAATTCAAGAAATTCTTCTTCGCTTTCTTTTGTTTTAAAAGGTTCTGCAATAATAATAATTTCAAAATTATCATAAGAAAGAATTTCCCATTCTGTATGTTGGTTTAATAAAGAATCTAAACACTGCTTAAAGTATTTTAAATTGGGATTATATGTAGGAATTACAACAGATATTGCCAACTTTGGTAAATCTATTTCACTACCACCTAATGCTATCCATTTATAATAGCATTCTCCCCATAAAGGATATTGTTTGTAGAGTCTAAGATTATTCCAAAATTTATTACTCCCCCAGCTATGTACAATTGAACAGTCTACCATTTCATATCCATTTTTTGGGAAAAGTGCATACTTACCATGCATTAAGCCATAGATAGGTATTTTGAATTCCTGAAATAAAAAATTTAAAATAGCGATATCTGGTAATTGTAATTTATCAGCATATTTTAAGGTATTATCGTAACACCATTTTGTATAATTTTCGCTTTGTTCTAAAGAATTTGATACTATCATTATACCAGGGCTTAGCATCGGTTGTAATAAATCATAGTTGGGGATTATATTAACTACTGCATCTATTAATAGAGAAAAAGTATCTTTTTTATAAGAATCTGCCAAACTTTCTTGTAATAACATAAGTGGATGTTTTTCAGATAGTTCTATTAAATCATCTAATGGCTTTTTAATGACCACATCTGTATCAAGCCATGTAATTGTATTGTAATTTTTAATAAGATCGAACATATCATAACGAGCAAGAGTAAAAGTTCCAAACATTTTTTGTATATGTTCGTTAAATAATTCAATATTTATAGGACATTTATACTCAAAAAAAACACAAGGCATAATTTTTTGAAGGGTTTTTTTATCAGATTCTGATATTCTGCTATGATAAATAATCGCTTCATCAAAAGTATTTGGAGATTTTTCTACTAATTGAAGTAATAAAACTCCTATTGTTGCTATTCTATTATCTGCTATCATAATTGCGTTTTTCATTTTTTGTTCCTTGCTTTTTTCACATTGAATGATTTATATATTTTTCTTAAACAATTAAAAATTTCTATGGGGGTATAACGTTCTCCAAATGCTTTTATTGATATATAGAGATAATACTGGAAAAATTGGCGTTTTGTGAAAAAAGTGATTTGATTTATATATGCTATTATTTGTATAATGTTTAAAGAATTTATTGCTGCATTCATTAATGATTTTGAAATCATCTCTTTTGAAATTCTTATATTATATTGATTACTCTGTTCAATTTTTGCTTGTAACTCTACCAATAAGTTGTTTAATTCCAAGAGATTATTATAAGAATATTTATCATCTTCATTCCTAAAAAAATAGATAAATTTATCAGGAAACTCAAAATTAAAATATTTTTTAAAATCTCGAGATATCATTTGTCCAACAGCAATTCTATCATGAGATGATTTTGTTTTTGTTCCCTGTGATACATGTACTCTATACTCAAGCAGATATTCAGGAATATTTATAAACATTAAATGTTCTGTTGCTCTTTTCCACAAGTCAAAATCCTCAGCTCCAAGTAATGTTTCATCATATTTCAAATTAAACTTATCAAAATCTTTTTTACGCCACATTACAGTTGGATGCCCCATTTGTACCCAAAACAATAAACTTGTTTTAATATCTTTAGGGCTAGTGTTATAAATAGATAATGCGCCATCAGAATGCTTCATCCAAGATCCACATAAGGAAATTTCTGAATGGGATTCTAATAAGTTCATTTGTTTTTCAAAACGTTTAGGATGAGCAATATCATCAGCATCCATTCGGGCTATATATTCACCTTTAGCTATAGCAATTCCTAAATTCAAGGCTGCTGATATTCCTTTTTTCTTTCCTTCAACAAGATAAATACGAGAATCTTCATAGGATTGTACAATTTGCACGGTATCATCAGTAGATAAATCATCAATAACTAAAATTTCAAAATCTTGGTATGTTTGATTTAAAATACTATCTATAGACTCTCGCAAGTATTTTCCAGCATTATATGTAGGAATCACAACCGAAATTTTAGGCATTCATCTACTCTTAACTAAAGTTTTCACAAATCAACTTTAAGCAAAGATGATTAAGGATCATGTGAACATCTTCTGCGATTTGCATATCATCAATGTTAGCTTTAACACAATGGTGTGCTAACGTTTGTAATTTCCCTTCTGTATAACCTGTCCAACCAACAGTGATAGCTTTTTGTTGATTGGCATATTCAATGGCTTCTAGTACATTTTTAGAATTTCCACTCCCTGAAATCGCAATAACAACATCACCTTCTTGGATAAAATTAGTAAGCTGCTCAATAAATATTTTATCAAAACTAACATCATTCCCATAAGCTGATAAAGTAGACATACTATCATTTAAGCACATTACTTTGAAGCGTTTATCCTTTTGATAGCTTGCCCCTTTGTTGAAATCACAGACCATATGACTTGCTGTTGACGCAGAGCCACCATTTCCCATTACAAAAATATGCTTTCCATGATCTCTTGCTGTAATAAGAATTTTAATAAAATATTCTATTTCTTCACGACTTATATTGTCGAGGGTTTGTTTTAATTGGTCAAAGTATTGGTTTATTTGTTCTTTCATAATATACTCCTAGTGACTATAATGAATTAATGTCGTACCTTCATGATCAAATTTAAAAGGAATTTCTTGTAAATGGGACAAGGTTTGACGTACTCTCATTTGTTTATCTTGTGGAACATAAAAGAGTAAAAATCCTCCTCCACCAGCTCCAAGTAGCTTCCCTCCTAAAGCACCATTTTTTAGTGCTAATTCATAGGAATCATCAACTATAGGATTGGTAATACCACTTGCAAGCTCTCGCTTATAATTCCACCCTGTATGTAGTAATTCTCCCATAGCATCAATATTGCCATTTACTAGTTCATATTTAAGTTCTTTTACAAGCCCTACCATTTTATGCAGATTTGTTAATTTATCCTGAATATTACTTTTTTGTTCTTGAAGAATATTCCCCGCTGAACGAGAGATCCCTGTAAAAAACATCATTAGGTTATTTTCAAGTTTGATAATTTTATCTCTATAGAGAATTATTGGTGTTACTGTAACTGTGTCATCAGAATTAAATTCAATATGATTCAGTCCTCCACAAGCACAAGCATACTGATCTTGTTTACCGATAGGTTCTTTAAGAACCTCTATCTCTATATGACAAGCAAGTTTCGCAATATCTTTTTTTGTCATGAATTTTTGGGTATAAGCATTACAAAGAGTAATTAATCCCGCTGTAAATGCAGAAGATGAAGACAATCCTGTGCCCGAAGGAATATCTGCACTAGAATTAAAGTCAACTCCTTTAATTCCATAAATTCTAAATACTTCACGAATAATATCGTGTTGTATATCATTCACATCACTAACTTGTTCGACTTTAGAATATTTTAATAAATAATCATCTTCCATAAAGTGAGGGTGCATAGATAAATACATATATTTTTGAATAGAGGTACTAATTACTGCTCCACCATATTTGCGATAATAGTCAGCTAGGTCGCTTCCTCCACCAACAAAACTAACTCTAAAAGGGGTTTTTGTAATAATCATTTGTGCCTTCTGTTTAATGTTCTAAAATAAATTCTATAGCAGAGTGTAAATCGTTAAAAGTGTAGTCAGCACTCGTTTTTTCTGTATCAGAACCAATAAAGATAGTTTTACAACTGGCATTTTTGCCAGCTAGAATGTCTCTTTCATGATCGCCTATCATCCAAGAGGTTGATAAATCAATATTAAATTCTTTTTGAGCTTGTAGGAGCATACCTGGCTTAGGTTTTCGACATTCACACTCTATTTTTAATTCAACTATTTCACCATCAAAACCGTTATCTGGATGATGAGGGCAATAGTACGTCCTATGAACATAAGCTCCTTCATTGCCTAAAAGAGTATCCATTTTTTTATGGATTAGATTGTATTCTTCAAAAGTTAAAAATCCTTTTGCAATCATTGGTTGATTTGTCACAACGATAGAAAGATATTCACTTTTATTGATTTTTTGTATTGCTTGAGCAACATTAGGAAGTAACATGAAATTTTCTACTCCTATTTCAGTATCTTGATTGGGATTAATTACCCCATCTCTATCCATAAATATTGCAGCTCTTTTATTTTTTTTATTTAAACGGGCAACTTTGCCACTAGTTACATCATTTATAACCATTGGCAGACGCTTTATTGTCCCCATGTCTTTAATATATTCTGGGGTATCATAGGCTACTAATTTCCCACCACTCTCAACAATTTTTTTAAAGATATTGCGACCAAAATCACTGGAAACATTCTCTTCTATATATTGAAAAATTTTAGGTGAAAAAATATAAACAGCTGCATTTACCATATTTTGGTAAAATCCTTCTACCCTATCAGCTTTAGGGTGAATTGCTTTGACGATATTATCAAAGCCAAATTCTACTAAATCACTATCAAAAGGATGATCATTTGGATGGACTACCAGTGTACCGATAGAATCATATTGCTGATCAAACTTTATAAAAGAATCAATATCAAAATCCATCACAACATCGCCATAAAAAACCATAAAACGATTAGAAAGATTTGCTTCTAAAAGTTTCACAGCTCCTGCAGTGCCTAAAGGATAAGGCTCAATAATATGATGAATTAATACTCCCCATTTTGAACCATCTCCAAAATAATCGACAATAACTTTAGCTAAATGTCCAGACAAGATAAAAATTTCTGTGATTCCATATTGTTTAGCAAGAAGAATTTGATGCTCTAATAAAGGCTTTCCATTAATTTCTACCATAGGCTTTGGAATATCTTTTAACCCTAAACGAGTCCCTTTACCACCAGCTATAATAACAAGTTGCATTAATAATCCTCTTTAATTATATATTGGATAGCCTTACGAACAGCCTCATTTGAAGTATTTTTCGCTTTCCAACCTAATTGATAAATTTTATTTAAATTATAAGCAAATTTAGGAACATCTCCTATCCAACCTCGATTGCTATCCTGATAATTAATAGAACACTTCAATCCCATTTCTTCGATAGTCATCTCGGCAATTTCACGAACTGTAGTTTGGCTATCTACACCAACATTGAAAAAATTCACTTTATCATTAGAGTTTTGCCAAATATAAATCATCGCTTCCACTAAATCAGTAACATATAGATAAGGCTTAAATTGAGTTCCATTACCCAATACATCAAGTTTATTTGAATCTTTTTTAAGGCGGTTAATAAAATCAAAAATAACTCCATGAGTTGCCCTTTCACCAACAACATTAGGAAACCTTACCATCCAAGACTGAATATTATAATTTTCTCCAAAACTTGAAATAAATCCCTCACTTGCAAGTTTAGCTGCTCCATAATGAGAAATTGGAAATAACGGAGCAAAATCTTCAGCAACATCATGACCTAATGCATCTCCATAAATTGCTGACGTAGACGCAAAAACAATCTTATGCACGCCATTATCTTTCATTGCTTTGAGAGTATTATAAGTAGTCATTAATGTTTTATTAAAATCAACATCAGGATTTGCATGACTTACAGCAATATCAGAATTTGCTGCCATATGAAACACAACATCAAATTTATGTTTATTAAAAATATTTTGTAATTTTTCAAAATCAAGCAAGTCTTCTTTATAAAATGTAAATTTACTGCTTTTATTTGCAATAATAAGATTTTCTTCCCTTCCTAATGATAAATCATCAATTGCAACAACAGAATGATCTTGTTGTAATAAAGTATCAACTAAATGACTGCCTATAAATCCTGCTCCACCAGTGACTAAAATATTCATTGTTACTCCTAACGCTATATCTTTTAGAAAAATATACAATATAAAAATTTATCTATTGATTAGATTTTTTCCTTATTCAATTGTTTTCTTAAAATAATTGAATAAACATGTATGAAGCCTTTCCTTTCAAAGTAATTATTCAGTAATATTATTCCCCATTTACAATTTAAAAAAGTTTATACTCAACATATTTATCCAATTTATAACAATATATATTAAATCAACTTATATTTCAAGAAAGCTTAGCCGTTTTTCTCTCTAGATTTTCTGAAAACATTAAGTGATGTATAACTATCTTCTTTATTATGCTTAAACAACAAAAGCTCTGATTATATTAGTATCATATTATCGAAAAAGGTTTAGAACTTTTAATATTAAATATCGAAGCATACGGTAGCGTTTTGAGTGTTTAGGGAACATCTTAGAAAACAAATATTCTATCCCATGATAAATCCTATAATCTCGACGTCTTACATCGTCAAAGATAAACTCAAATAGTACACTATCTCCAAAGACCTCTTGAATTTCTGCAAATAGTTTTTCTCTTTCTTGAGACTCAAGCTCTAGCAATCTTACTAAGTATGTTTGAGCTAATTCTATTAGAACAGGAATATACAGTGTAGAATTTACTTGGTTAGCTTTTACAAATTGATTGATTTTATTAACAACAATTTTTAGGTTGTCTAAATGAGTCTGTGCTTTTTGGAAGGTATATTCCATACGATTAACACTTATATTAGTTAAATTATAGTAGTATCCACTATAAGGTATATAGACAGCATTATATACTCTATAAGAATAGGCAAAAAAGAATAAAAGATCTTCTGCCATAATTAAATGTTCTGTCACTGCTAATTCGTTGTAAACTTTAAGGGCTAAATCTCGACGAAATACTTTACCACATATTGCCCATGAAGTAAAAGAGCGAACACATAGAGACTCAAAAATTGTATTATTCTGATAGTCTCGATTTCCACCATTAGTCCACAATGATTTTTCTGTTCTTGTTTTTTTTACACTCAATGTATCATAAATCATTAAATTTGGAGACTGATGAGAGTAATCTATAATTTTTTGTGCAAGATGTGGTGCAATCCAATCATCAGAATCCACATGTAAAACATATTCTCCATTTGCTACTTTAACACCTGTTTCACGAGCAAGAAATAAACCCTTATTAACTTCGTGTTTAATATATTGGATTCGGGAATCTTTTTGTTGATATTTGGCAATAAGATCTCCACACACACCTTCAGAACAATCATCTACGATAACAATTTCAATATTTTTATAACTCTGGGCAAGAATGCTTTCTAAGCATTTGGGAAGAAATTCTTCCGTATTATAAACAGGAACAATTATTGATATCAACAGTTGCATACACTCTCCTTTACATCTATAATACCCTATATCTTTGTTTTGTACATTTGTGACTAACTCTTTTCATTCTGTTAATAATATGTCCGTAAAATTACCATAACGCTATTCACATTCTTTGAGATATCATTCAAAATTCTTTTGCACTCCGTTAAATTGAGAGACCCATCTTTTTACAAATGAATAAGATAACTCTAACGTACTAAACTAATTACCTTTAAACTTGATATTTATGATATACTTATCATATACGTAGTGCACTATTATATCATAATACCGCCATATATCTATACTAACACAATTTGGTCTACTTCTATTCTGTCATGAATTAGTTTCTTAACTTCTTTCTTGACACTCTCTGGAACGATTTCCGTATAGACATGTCCATCTCTCAAACATTCACAATATAGGGTGTTCATACGAAATTTCAAGTTCTTCTATAGGTTTTGATTCAATAGATAAATTTTTCTCTTCTATTTGATATTGTGCTACTGCTTGTCTAAATATCATATAATATTGATTTACCATCTTTCTATTATAGACTAAAAACTCTAATGTTTTTATTGTATCAATATCTACACAAAAATCACAATTATTTCAATTTGCTCTTGTCTTAATCTATTTTATTTATTCATCTTATGATCCTCAAAACACAGAGGCAATACTAAAAATCATTTAAACACAAAAAATCTCTATCTTGTTTTAGTAACCAAAATAGAGGGTTAAAATAAAAATTTCTTTAAGTATCTCTAATAAATTAAACACAATTAAAGAAATCGTAATTAAAAATGAACATAAAAAAACTCGGCTATTATCTAATCCGTACGTATATGCCTTTCTGGCTATATTTTGGAAGGATTCATTGAAAATATCAAGTGTTTGAATAGAAAAACTTAATATTTTTTTCATGTTATCCTCCCTTATATTTATTTCACATAATTATATTATATTTCCTATATTTTTGTCAAGTATTCTTATATTTTTGATCGTTATTTTTAGATGTTGGTAAATTATATTAAATTTTTGTTCTGTTACAAAGATTGTAAACAGCAAAAACAGGGATAAATAATATAATATAATATTTGAGGCTCTAGACCAAAACAGAATGTCTAGGATCTAATATAAAATGAATAAATATAATGGTTTAAGTAAGTATAATCACGAAAAATAATGGAGTGTTTTTGTATTGATATTGGAGCAACATACACAGCTAAATTATTAGGAATTAATCATAAAACTACCAACAGATATTTTTGATTTCTCGGTCAACTAAAAACAAGGATCTATTCAGAAATTCTCAATCGAGGTTTTCGCAATGGGGCTCTTTTTGAATGGTAACGGTTACTATTATGTAGAACTCAAAATGACGACAAACGAATATAAAATTATCTATGGATTTCTGAAGTTGAATCTTTAATTTTTCAATTTTAATAGATATTTCTGTTAATTCTGTATTATGTTGTTCCATATATTCATCACTTTTCTTAATAAGTACCTTGAGCTTGAAATCTATAAACATTCCACCTATTATTTTACCTGCAATAGGCTCCAATAAGAAGACCGATTCCTCCAGTCATAGTACCTAAACCTATAATAGAGCCTAAACTGCAACACCTGTAGCATTTGCACAAACAATAGTTAAAAAACTTAGAATTGATGCACCTGCACCTACTCCCATTCCAAGCTCTCCACCTTTAGCTTTTAATTTCCATTCAAGCTCTTTCTATATTTTATCATAAGTTTTTTTCTCATCATCAGATAAAGTTTTAATACAATCTTTCTCTATTTGTTCATATAATACAGTATGCTTTGTTGTTAGATTTTCAATTTCTTCTTTTAATTTTTTAATTTGTTCAATCCTCATATTATCACTCCTTAAACTTCATATAACATTTTAAACCCAGCAGAACAGCAAGACCTTGTACAGTCCTACTGTTTTTAAGTTTATAGATACTACTTAACAACTTTACCCCAAACATAAGCTTTGTCATAGTCTTTATCAGTATCAGTTGCTATTTTAGTGATCCAGCCAATATTATCTAAACTATAAAACTTTTTCATATCGTCAACAGTTGGATTTTCACCAGCTATCATAGATATATCTTTTTACCGTTTACATAGTCACTTGACCTGAATAGTGAAACCTGCATATATCTCTATAGTGTCGTCTTTACCGTCTCCATTAATATCATCTTTTATTTGCAACAGATCCAATAAATATATTGAAAAACATTTAATTAGCACATAGTTTTTCTGAACCTTGAAGATAAAACATTCCTTCAAGCATAATGATTTTAGTTGTATTTGTGTTTGATTCTAGAAGAAGTTGTACAGCACTACTTCCCATTTTTTCTGCAGATAAAGAAATCATTGAAATCGGCTGCATCAAAAGTTCTTTATTAGGTAAAATATCAAAAGTTATACAGCTGATATCACATGATATTTTCAACCCTAATACATTTACAGCTTGTAAAAAAGCATAAGCAATAAATTGATTGCCTAATATAAAACTATCATATTGGCAATTCTGCAATAATGATAAGCAGAGTTGATAAGTTTGTTGAGATTCATTAAAATCGCTGTAAAACACACATTAGATTAAAGATAAAATAACTCTTGTTAGAGAGCTGTATTCACCAAATGTTTTTGTTATGTCAAAACAGTTAATTGTAGATGATAATATTACAATCACAATGTTTACAGGCGATAAAGTGGAATCTAAAAATATTGTTAATGCTTTATATACAAAATATAAAGTCAATGAACTGCGTACAGAATATGAAAAACAAAACAATATACAATATGATATGGTTTTGAATACTCGTACTGATATTCTATATAAGAATGAATTTAGAATTCAAAATATTATAGATATATATGATTCTGGATTATTAAAAGGATATGAAAGCTTAGAAAATAAATTGTTTTATGGTGGAGCATATAGAGATTGGGCTGTCAAAGATGATAAATTATTAATGCAGTCGGATATTTTTTATTTTGCTAAGCCTGAAACAATGAATAAAGTGTCTAATATTTATTCTCAATTAAATATTGAGGATTTAAAAAATAATTTTATTGTTTGGGAATATTTTTTCTTTTCTCAGATCCAACAATTAAATGTTCAAGCAATTCAAGTGTCTTATAGTCCTTTTACAGATTGGCATATTTTAAGATTTACAGATATACACTTAGAAAGTTCTGAATCGTTATTACAGAAAAAGTATACATTTAAAACATTGGTAAAACTTTTTATTCCGCCAATTGTAATAAAGCTTATAAAAAAAATGCGTAGTCTTATAGATATAATGTATGGTAGTCTTATAAATACCATGTGCGGCTTGCAGGATCCCAAACAACAGGCCATTATTAACGATCAAATCTTTGCAGCGGAATATATTCAGGAAAATTACTTAAAAAAAACATTAGAACCATTTACTGTCAAAGCAAAGAAAGATTTGGGTACAAATAAAATTATATGGCAGTATTGGGCGCAAGATATTGATATAAATACTCCGCAAATCGTAAAAACTTGTATTGCAAGTGTTGAGAAACACAAAGGAGAATATATTCATATTGTATTAACAAATAAAAATATTAGTGATTATATCGATCTTCCAGATTTTGTTTTTAGCAAGCTGCAAAACAATGGTGATTTTACCTATGCTTTTTTTTCCGATTTATTAAGAGTTGCCTTGCTTCATGCTTATGGTGGTATTTGGTGTGATATTACGATTTTTTTATCAAACAGTATTCCACAAAATATATTGAAACGTGAGTATTTTATTTTTTATCGAGGATCGAAACCTAAGGACTATAAACAATGGATTGATTTTAATCAGGACTATTTTCAATGGAATAAAAAATGGAAGGTAAATATGCTGAGTAGTTTTATGGTTTCTAAAAAAGAGTCTCCACTCACTCAAAAATTGTTGAATATTCTTTTGAATTATTGGAAAAATGAAGAAAATCTTAAACATTATTTTCTTTTTCAAATTATTTATAACGAAATAACATCAAAATATAAAAACAGGCGTCAGAGTATTAGTGATATTTTACCTCATTTGCTGCAAAAAAATATTCATAAGCCTTATACGGAAAAACTATGGAATAAAATCACAAAAAACAATCATATTCACAAATTTACATATTTTACGGAATCTAATACAGGTTCTATTTTAGAATTTATTCTCAAAGACTCCAATTAGATTTTGTTACAAAGTAAGTAAAACACCAGCAAGTTAAAGAGCAAATCAAGTTTATAAAATCAAAAAGAAACAACTCTCTTTCGTTAGATTCTATATATTACTTTATTAATAAAGTCTTGTACTTTGTATCATGTGCTTCTATCATTGGTTGGGAAGAATTCTCATCTTTTTCCGTATAGGTCATCAAAACATAGTCTATAACAGAATTAGTTTTTTGAGTATAGATTGGATATTAATGATCGATCAGCGTTTACATTTTATAAAACTTGTCAGACAAGATAATAAATTAAATTGCAAAATCTAAAGCCTTAACCATTTTTAGATCCTCTCGTAAAAGATATAATTTTTCGTAGTTATATACTAAAAGGTTTATCATTAACAGCTAACTATGAGGTAATAAACAATTACACTGTAAAGAATTAAAAATATTGTAAAGCCTTAAAAGGGAGAATTCCCTAATTTTTCTGCTAAAACTATTGACTTAAATTTATTTTTATACTACAATCGAAGTGTTCATATTCTAACAAACTAGAAATAGTTTTGTTTTCTATCTTATACTTTAAAATAAAAGTATAGGATTATCATTTTGATAATTCTTTTTTGATTTTAAAGTAATGGACTACCTTATTTTAATACTGATCACTCAGTAGATTTATATAAAAGCTCATAGCAGTTTGTATATTTTGACGAGTGATTGGTATTAGATAGAGATATTTAAAACTTATTTGTTAGAATATGAACAATACAAACTCTATGAGCTTTACTATTTTAGGTGCGGCAGCGGCTAAAAATAGTTATCCAGTGAAAAACATCGTTTTGAAACTGGATTATCCTTAGTAATTATTGGTTAGAGCATAGCACAAGTATCAGCACGTCAAACAACCTAATATACGGAAAACAAGCCTCATTAGATTTTGTATTTAATGAGGTTTCTTGTTTTAAACAAAACCTCAATATATACTCACTAATAATAAAATCCATAGAGTTTATAAATTTTTAAAATAAGAAGGAGATATTTTAGAAATGTAGGAACCACTATAAACTCTATGGATTTATATTTTTTAGAGTTATATACTAAAAGCTTATCATTAACAGCTAACGATAAGGAACAGCAATATTTTTTACTGGTTTTGTAATTGTTTAACCTGCTCCAGTAAGCTTTCTATTTTCTCTACTATTCTTTCCTGCTCAGCTAGGGGAGGAAGAGGCAACAACAGTTGTTTAAAAATATCAAAAGGAGGAATGTTCTTAATTGCCGAACCTTTACTATTGCCTTGAGCTATTTTTTTCAAAACATAATCAAAATACATTAGAAAAAAATCAATATTTATCGGTGCATATATAGTCATTTTCATAAGAGCTTGATTTATAATTCCTATTTCTATATTATGAGGTAAGATATAAGTTTCTCCGATTGTTCCAGCACAACTTACTATTATATCATTTGGAGCAACACTAAATCCTTGCATTTTTTCTTCATAATATTTTCTTGATATATAATAATCACCAAGTGTGTGATCTTTTTTAATAGCATTTTTTTGTTCATATACTTTAATAGTATTATCACTTTTTGGAACAAATATGTTTTTTGTTAGACTACTTCCAAAGGGTCCTTTTTTATAAATTCCAACATCCTCTAATCGTACCCATTCCCAGCTCTCGGGAATATCGAAAGGGATCTCTTCGTCAATACATTTTTCTATACTGCCCGCTTTCTCATAATAGGAATTATCTTTTTTATAGATTGTAGACTCTTGCTTTTTTGAGGATTTTTTAGAAGAGAGCTGCCGCTCTTCTTTCTCTTCCCTAATCCTTTTTATCAGCTCACACGCAGGCTCATCGTGCGGATTTTGCTCCACCAGCCGACCCTGTACCGCCCATTGGAGGATAGAGTTTTTAATTTGTTTGGGAAAATCTTTATTAAGCTTTTCTATCTCTTTATGGGCTTCGTCATACTCATTAATATGAGGCAGAATCTCCTCTATCTTAGCAACGATCCTCTCCTGCTCAGCTAGTGGAGGCAGGGGAACGAACAACTGTTCGATATATGATTTTCCTATTCTCTGCTGTCCTGCTGTCCCTGTGAAATTTTTCTTACCATTTTCAATAAAATACGGTGTTTTAAATAACCATAATAAATATTTAGGATTAAGCTCTCTAAAACTTCTAACCACATACAATTCAGTAGTTCCTGATCCTATATTATTAGGTAGATTGGTTATTATGGCAGATTTTCTATTTTGAAAACAAGGAGTGATTTTTGCAATTACAATATCACCATTCGAAAAATGTGTAAATCCAGATTTTATACTTGCCCATTTTTTAATTTCAAATATGTGTTTACTTTGATACCCATCAAATAGTAAAGGCATGGGCATAAATCCTGCTTCCAGTTCGTTATCAGCTATATTTCTAGGATTTAAAATAGAAATATCTCCCAATCTCACCCATTCCCAGCTCTCGGGAATATCGAAAGGGATCTCTTCGTCAATACATTTTTCTATACTGCCCGCTTTCTCATAATAGGAATTATCTTTTTTATAGATTGTGGACTCTTGCTTTTTTAAGGATTTTTTAGAAGAGAGCTGCCGCTCTTCTTTCTCTTCCCTAATCCTTTTTATCAGCTCACACGCAGGCTCATCATGCGGATTTTGCTCCACCAGCCGACCCTGTACCGCCATTTGTAAAATAGAATTTTTTAACTGCTGTGCCGTCATTGCTCATCCTCATGAACACCGTTAAGAATATTAGTAATATGCTCCAATACCCTGTCAATATCAGCATTCAAACTGGCTCTCTTCTCTTGATAATAATGAATCAATTCATTAGGAGGCAGTATCTCTTCTTCTTCATGAGGAAACCCGCATAAATCAATATTGTAATTTCTTTCTTCAATCTCTTTTATCGTGAATTTTTTTGCCTTATCAAAACCTTCTATAGAAATCTCTTGTCTGTTATTCCACCATTCTATCACAGAATCAAAATGTTCCGTCTTCATAGGCTTGGTTTTGGAGAAATTTTTATACCCCTCCGGCATATCCAAACGATAAAACCAAGTTTCTTTTGTTTTATTCGTTTTATCAAAAAATAAAATATTCGTAGTAATCGAAGTGTAAGGAGCAAAAACACTATGAGGCAGACGAATCACCGTATGAAGATTAAACTCAGATAATAATTTCTTCTTAATAGCCGCTTTTGCATTATCCGTCCCAAACAAAAAACCGTCAGGCAGAACAATAGCACAACGTCCGTTTTTTTTAAGCCTGTACATAATCACAGACATAAACAAATCAGCCGTCTCACTGCTTCTTAATTCCGTAGGAAAATTTTGTTTCACACTCTCTTTTTCGTTTCCGCCATAAGGAGGATTCATCAAAATAATATCAAACCTCTCGTCATCATCATAATCACGGACATTATACTCTAAAGCATTACCGTGAAGAATATTGGGATTGTCAATATCATGAAGAAGCATATTCGTAGCACAAAGCAAAAACGGTAAAGCCTTTTTCTCTATACCATAAATAGAATTACTGTAAATCTTTCTGTCATCAACAGTTTTTACCCGGCTGTCCAAAACCTTCAGCGTAGAAGTCAAAAATCCACCCGTACCACAAGCAAAATCCGCCACACTCTCTCCAAGCTTGGGATCCGTTATTGTTACCATAAAATCTGTTACAGCACGAGGAGTGTAAAATTCTCCAGCATTACCGGCACTTTGTAAACTCTTGAGAATAGTCTCGTAAATTTCTCCAAAAGCATGCTTGTCCTCATAAGCTTCAAAATTAATCTCATCAATCACATTAATCACTTGACGAAGAAGAATGCCGTCTTTCATATAATTGTTATTATCTTCAAAAGCCCTGCGGACAATGATTTGATTCATCGGAGTATCTTGAGCAACAGGAATATTTTTTAATGTAGGAAACAGTCTGCTGTTGACAAAACTCAACAACTCCTCTCCTGTCAATGCCTTGCCGTCTTTGTGATCGACAGCCCAATGACGCCACCTTAATTCTTCAGGTATAATGGAAACATAACTATTATTATAAAATTCCCATGTTTCTTCTTTTACATCATAGACTTTTAAAAATAAAAGCCATACTGTCTGCTCTATTCTCTGGGCATCACCATTGATACCGGCATCGTTACGCATAATGTCTTGCAATCTTTTTACAAGGTTGTTTAAGCTCATTTATCTTTCTCCCTTATGCTGCGTAAATTTGATCTTCCAGTTCTTTAATCACTTTCTTATATTCTTCCTTACCGCCGAATAATTTGGTAATACTCATCGGTGTGCCAAATTGGCGGAAAGGATCATTAGAAAGAATCTCTATATTTTCAATATCTGTTATATTTCCATCCATATACTTATCTAACAACGCATCAAGCACTTTTTGAGCCTGCTCTGAATATTTGTACAAATACCCTCTTTTACGAACATTATTCACTCTCTCTCTTTTCGTAAGCGGTTTTTTATCAAACGCAATATGACATATCAAATCAAAATCATCAATCTCATATTGTCCGCTTTCCTCCCTTAAGGCTTCTAACAATATCCCATGACTTTTAAGCTCATCAATAATAGCTTGTTTTTGTTCTTCTTTATTCCATACATTCAAAAATTCATTAAGAGTAGCAAATTCTTTAAGAATATTATTTCGTGAAAAATTAATGATATTCTCTGTAATAAGTTTTCCACTGCCATCCAAATATTGAACACGTTCCTTTAATATACTCACATCAACACCACGTACTCGAACTTGTTTTCTAGGCTCTTTGGATTCTTGATCTATACTACTATCAGACTGATCTTCACTAGTACCATTAACACGGTCAAACGGCTCCTCCGACCCAATTTCTAAAACAGATACAGGATCGCCGTCAAACTCAGGATCAGCAAAAAGTCTGGAAACTCCCCTAAAATCCATAATCGTAAAATATTCCTTACCATATTCTGGCAGTAATCTTGTTCCTCTGCCAATAATCTGCCTAAACTCTGTCATAGAATTAATATTATTATCCAATACAATTAATTGACATGTTTTACAATCTACCCCCGTAGTCATTAACTTAGCAGTAGTAACAATAACAGGATATTTCTCATTCTTATCAATGAAATTATCTAATTGAGCCTTGCCTTCAGCATTATCTCCGGTAATTCTCATAATATATTTTGAATTTTCTTTTACAAGATCAGAGTTTTCATTAACCAATGCCTGACGCATTCTTTCAGCATGCTTCCTATCCACACAAAATACAATCGTCTTAGCAAAGCGGTCTTTACTTTTTAGAAAATCACTGATCCTTTTAGCAACCAGCTGTGTTCTTTCATCGATAATAATATTCTTGTCATAATCTTTAATATTGTATTCTCTATCTTCTATTTCATCATCATCAATATCCGTCTTCCCTGCCTCTGGCCTCCATCCTTCCAAATCTATATCAATACCTATACGCACTACCTTATAAGGAGCAAGAAAACCGTCTTCAATCCCCTGCTTTAAACTGTAAGTATATAATGGTTCGCCAAAGTAGTCAATATTAGAAACTTCTTTTGTTTCTTTTGGTGTAGCCGTAAGACCTATATGAACCGCCGAACTAAAATACTCTAAAATCTTTCTCCAATTCGAATCTTTTTTAGCAGATCCCCTATGACACTCGTCAATAATAATCAAATCAAAAAATTCAGGCTTAAATGCTCTAAAGTGTTCCTTATCATCATCTATTAACTGCTGATATAAGGAACAATATACTTCATACGCAGGATCTAAATGTTTATCTTTTACCTTACGCATTACTTTATCAAAAGATTTGAAATCATTCTGCATTGTTTGTTCAATAAGAATATTTCTATCAGCTAAGAACAAAATCTTTTTCTTAGTTTTGGATTTCCATAAACGATGAATGATCTGGAAAGCTGTATAGGTCTTTCCAGTACCTGTTGCCATAACTAATAATATTCTATCCTGCCCTTTAGCAACAGCGTCAATAGTACGATTAATAGCAGTTCTTTGATAATAACGAGGTTGTTTATTAAGATCATTGATGTCTATATAATACGGTTCTTTAATTAGTTTTTCCTGTTCTTCTGTAAGGTCGCCTTTATAACGTTTCCATAATTCTTCGGGAGACGGAAACTCGTCTAATCTCAATTCGCATTCTTTACCTGTAGTCCTGTCATGTTCTAAAAATCCGTCGCCATTAGAGGAATAAACAAAAGGTACATCAAGCATATCTGCATAGTTTAATCCTTGCTGCATACCTGAACCAAGAAATTGTTTATTGTCTTTTACTTCAATAACAGCAAGCGGATAATCCGCTTTATAAAACAATAAATAATCCGCTCTTTTTTTCTCTCCTCGAGAAACTTTTTCCCCTTGAACAATTATTCTGCCATCCGTAAAGGTGTACTGCTGTTTTATTTGTTCCTTGTTCCAACCTGCATTTTTTACAGCCGGTGTAATAAAATTCTCTTCTATTTCTCTTTCTAACATCTCATTCTTTTTCATTATATTATCCATCTAATAGTTTTGCAAAAGCTCTAACGTAACAAGCATAAAACATTATACTATATTATATAGATATACGCAATACATAAAATATAATGCAATTGTATACCAAAGGGCTTGTAATCAGAATATAACTATATATTAATAAAGGGAATTCTCCCTCTTATTATTCAAATCATTTTTTACGTTTTATAAAGTTGTTCTTTATAATTATTTGGTACAATATATACTAAAAACTTGTTCTTTATCATATTGCTTTACTATTACATTGCTACGATAAAACAAGATAGATCAATCAATTATATTACAAATAATGATCTTTTTATCCAAAACAGCTTAATCTGCTGAAATTTCTTTCTGCTCTGTTTCATTAATACCCGCCTCCTTATTATAATTCTGCTTGAATAATTATACCAAATCCTATTTTTTGTGCTTGCTATGTCTGAAAACTCATGCTATAATTAAGTACAAAAATAAGGAATACTGTGTTATAATGAAGAGTATAAAAAAACTTATCTCTTACTATCTTATTCCTCTTCTTGTCATTATTGTATGGAGTTTTTACTCGGAATCAGGCTTAATTAATTCTTATCTTCTTCCGTCTCCAAGACGGGTGTTTTCTTCTTTCATTACTCTGCTCAACAATGGAAGCCTCTTAAATCATACTATTGCCAGTTTGGCAAGAGTTTTTACAGGATTCGGAATTGCTGTTATTGCTGCTTTGTTTTGTGCTGTTGTCTTTTATATGTTTCCTAAACTTTATTTATTATTTGATTCTTCTATAAAATTTATCCAACACCTCCCTCCTCTAGCTGTATTGTCGCTTCTTATTTTATGGTTCGGTATAGGAGAGAAATCTAAAATTGTTATGATCGTATTGGCAGGCTTTTTTCCTGTATTCATCAATTCTTTTAACGGTATCAAAAATTGTGATCCTAAATTAATAGATCTCGGACGCGTCGTCCATATGAAACAACACAATCTTTTCCTCAAAATTATCTTACCGGCATCTTTTCCTTATATTATTTTAGGAATGAAGTTAGGATTGACCTATTCATGGCGGTCGTTAATAGGTGCTGAATTTATAGCAGCAAATATGGGATTAGGTTATATGATTCTCGATGCAAGAGAACTTGCTCGATCTGATGTGATTATTGTAGGTGTGTTGTCGTTTGGGATTGTCGGTATCCTTATTGACAAAATTTTTATAAGAATATTAGCTAGATTTCCTTATATTTCTAAAAAGAGTTTGTATGAATTGGATTAAAGTTGAAAATATTTCCAAAATATACTCTGTCAACAACAAAGATTTCTTTGCTCTCAACAATCTATCTCTTAATATTCCCACCACTCAAAATAGCGTCATTATTGGTAAAAGCGGCAGCGGAAAAAGCACCCTGCTTAATATTATTAACGGATTAATTCTTCCCAACCAAGGTTCCATAACTATTCCATCACAAATAAAACCAGCTACTGTTTTTCAAGAACCACGTCTTCTGTCTTGGCTTACAGTAGAAGAAAACAGTACTTTTTGGAATCCAAATGCCGACCCCGAAACACTACTCAAAGAATTAGACCTTTTTACATTCAAAAATCTATACCCTCATGAAATTTCAGGCGGTATGGCACAAAAAACAGCTCTTATTAGAGCATTATTATCTGATACAAACTTTCTTTTACTGGATGAACCTTTTGCTTCTCTTGATTATCTTACCAGACTTCAATTACAGGAAAAATTACTGCAGTTGACCAATAAACTTAATATAGGAATGATCTTTATTACCCACAACGTAGATAAAGCAGTTTTATTAGGCGACAATATTATTATTCTCGATCAAGGACAACTCAAATCTTTTATTACCAATAATGCGCCTCATTCGGAGCGGACTAATACTGCTTATAGTATTGCTTTAAAAAATAACATATTAGAAATAATTAATGATAACAATCAAAATTAATGGGAATTATCCCTTTTCATGCTGTAAAACATTGCTAATGGCATGTAATATAACGATTTAATAAATAGTTTTTAATTATAGTAAACTTAGTATAGTTCAACTATTTATTACCATATAGTTAGATTTGTATTATAAGCTTTTTTGTATATAATTATGAAATTAATTAAGGAGTCCTCTATGAGAAAATTATTAATATTACTATTTTTCGTATCATGTTCTTCCAACAACCTTACAGAGCTGAATTTGACTTATGTGAAAACCCCGTTAAATGTACCGGCTGTTATTAGTGTGAAAAAATCGATGGTTTCCAATGCTTTTGCAGACCAAAATATCAAAGTATCGTACCATACAGCGGCTAATGGTTCCCAACAAGTCGCTGCTCTTGTTTCCAGAGATGTAGATATTGTACCAACTATGGGTGGGACTTCTGCTATCATAGGTATTGCTAATGGAGCACCGCTAAAAATTATTGGAATCTTCAGCCGTTCTCCAAAATCCTTTGTAATTGTTTCCAAAGATCCTGCCCTTAAATCAATTGCAGACCTCAAAAATAAAAAAATTGGAGGTCCAAAAGGCACCGTACTGCACCAATTATTATTAGCCGGTCTTCGCTCTGAAGGGTTGGCAGTTGACGATGTTGATTTTATTTCTATGGGTGTCCAAGATGCATTAACCAGTTTACTCAGTGGTAATATTGACGCAGCCATGCTCGTAGGACCTGCTACTGTTAAAGCACAACAGCAAGGCATTCATATTATTACCACAGGAGAAAATTTTGTTGACGGTACCACTGTTATGGCTACTACTAGTGATTTTATGAAGAAATATCCAAATATTATCAAAAAATATCTTTCTATACATCAACAAAGTATTGATTTTATGACTTCCAATCCTGAAGAAACGTTGGAACTTGTACATCAAGAAGTAGGACTGTCAAAAGAACAAATCAGCCGGCTTATTCCAACCTATGATTTCTCTCCTACTGTTACCGCTATGGATATAGAAAATCTAAACAAAACACAGGATTTTCTTTTTGAAGAACAATTGATCTCTAATAAAATAGATCTTTCTCAATTTATTGCTGTAAAATGATACTATTATATACAAAATAGTAATAAATACGATAACAGAATCGCTTTGCCGCAATAAAATTCATAAATAATTAACAAGATATTATAGTCTGGAAAAGGCAAATTCTATAAGTAATAAATAATGGAGTTATAATCATGATTAAAAATGTTTTAATAATATGTTTACTGTTTTTACAGAGCGTATCCTGTAAAATACAAGATTCTTCTAATAATCCAACAGAACATCCCCACCTTGATTTAAATGACATAAGACCTGCATTAAAAAAAATACCAAAAAATTTTATTGATATTATTCCACCTACTGCAAAAATAGAAGATAATACTTTTTCAGCACTCTATTTCCTTTATCGACAAGGTAATGAATTTTTCTTGCTGGGTTCTTATACAGATTCGTTAGAAAATCATAATGGTTTGATTCCACAAGATATAATTAACAAAGCTTATAAACTATTCAAACCTGCTCTGGATAACTCTAAAAAAGATGTCCATCCGAATTTATACCGTTTAGAAGGTTCTGAATCCAAGCCACTAGGCAATAATAAACTGCCATATTATGATTGTATGTTTGAAGTTCATATTAGGGGGGCAAAAATAACCTTTGGATATGATGGCAAAGATTATGTTTCTTTAGATCCAAAAACAGGATATAAGACAGGATTAATTTTCTTTAATGCTAAAATATTAGAAAATAAACAAGAATATATAAGAATAGCATATGTTCCAGCTGGATCAGGAGAGATTATTTATTTTATAACACTTGAATAATTGTTGCAACTATAATAAAGCAAGAGATATAAGTTAATCATACTTTTAAAATAATTGGCAGTAAAATCTCACTGTATAAATTTTTTCCAATAAAGTGATAGATTTCTAAACAGCACAAATAAAAACTCCTTTAGTATGATACCAAAGGAGTTTTTATTTATGCTGTTTTGTTTTTAAATATGACAGCAAATAATATCATTTATATTACTTCTATATACCATACCTGCTCTTCCTGCAGAATCCCTTCCGGAGAGTAAATACGCATGCGTACGATTCCCGATTTTCCCGATATGATAAACTTAAAAATACCTTGTTTCGGTGTACTGTCATCAACTAAATAAACAATACCTGCACTTGAGTAATAAGGTGCAACAATAAGATAATTTTTAGTAGGTACAGTAATAGTAAACACGGAATTATTAGTTACTTCTATAGTATGATAAGATAGATACAACTGGGAAGTTTTAGTGATTAATGTTCCTACAGGATAATTTTTGTTAGTTACCGCAATGATTGTTTCCTCTTGATTGGGATATATTAAGCCGGATTCCGTAAGCATATCTTCTATAGAAATTAAAGGCTGCTTAGAAGAAACCTTTATATAAGAAATTAAATTTTGAGTACAAGAACTAGAAAAAAACAAGATAAAAATTATTATTGTTATTTTTTTCATAAAAAAAATTATCCTAGAATGAAATCTATTCTATATATAATATCGATTATTAAACTAAATGCTTTAGAAAAAACAAGGGAATTCTCCCTTTTTGGACTATAAAATTATGGTAACTATTTGTAATATAATCAATTAGTTTCTTTTATTTAATGATAGCAAAAAAGTAGGGGTAAGTTATTTATTAATTATATAGTTAGACTTTGATTATACGCCCTTTTGTATACAATTACGAAACACAATTATATTATTGCATATTTAGATAATACCAAGACTCTGCCATGTTTTCGTTAAGACGCAGCGATGCCCTGTAAAATCGAGTGTGAAGCTCATTATAAGATTGTTTTTGGAGTATTCTGCCTATACGAAAATTTAATTCAGCATATTCTGGGTTAAGCGTCCAAGCATGAAAATAAGCAGCTTCTGCTTTTTTCATACTATTTTCTTTTTCTAAAATATCAGCAATATAAAAATATCCTAAAGACTTAAGAACCGCATTAGAACTTATCCTGACTAATTCTTGAAAGTTTAACAGAGCATCCGTATAATTTGACATATTATATAATGCCATTCCTTGAATATAAATAAGATCAGAACTATTTTTAGTGTGTGGAGAAATCTTTAAATAGGCTAAAATTTCTTGGTATCTTTTAAGCCTTAATAAGGAATGAGACTGAATAATAAGTCTAAGCTGCTCTATGGAATGTTCTTGAAAAGATTCTTTCGGAATAATAGTAAGAATATTTTTATAATCAGCAATAGTTTGAGCCGAAATAAAACGAATCCAAGCCTTAGCAAGATCATGCCAATTAGTCATGTTTTGAGGAATAGGCTTGAGAAGTATTGTATCTAACAGAGGGATATAATCATTTTTTCCCTCTGTAGTAAGATGCAGCACTACTTTCAATTCTCGTTCTCTATAAGAATCCTGATCGGTATTTTCTTTTTGTTTTAAGACAGAATAAGCGTTTTCATAATCTTGTTTGTTATATAATTTATCAAATTTATAGTAATTACTACAGTTAGTAAAAATAATTAAAAAACTTATTAGTAATATTGTTTTTATAGATATACTCTTCTTATCCAAATACTTTTCCCAGCCTATCCAATACTTTTTCTCTATTAAGCGGCTTAACTATATATCCTTTAGCCCCTAATTTAATAGCCTCTTTAACAGTATCTGCAGTACCTAGTGCTGTTACCATAATAACATTCACATTAGGATTAATTTCTTTTAATTTTTTTAATGCTGTCAGTCCATCCATTTCCGGCATTGTAATATCTAATGTTATGAGTTGTATTTCTGACTGGCGTTCTTTATATTTAAGTATTGCCTCAGCTCCATTTAACGCAGTGTCTACAACATTGAATTGTCTTGATACAAAAATTTGGGAAAGCTGTTTCAAGATAAATTGAGAATCATCAACACATAAAACACCTATGCTTTGTCCGCTTTTGGTTAGTCCTGTTGGCAGACCATCTTCACTAAAAATTATTTTCATTGTTTTTCCTCATATACTATAATATAGTAGAATTATTCTTTAAAAGCAATATTGATCTCTATAATGCCATAACTGGTATCAATAGGTATAATTAAAGATTCAATATCATCACTTTCAAAAAAAGTAACATGATCTCCCGCAATAATAGTAGGCGGGCTAAAATTAAAAGTACGGGTATCTTTAGCCAGTTTGGTAACAGCTCTTGCCGTAACCATATTTCCAATTTCTGCAATAGTACTGCGTACCATATCATTAACATCAGTAAAAGTTTCTTCATTTAATTTTTCGGCTATTTTTATTGCCGTCTCTTCTTTCATATCAAATACTATACGCCCTGATACCACTCCTGTTACACCAATAATAACAGTAAGCCCCTTCATGTCTTCTCCAATACGCTTTAACTGTAACTGTCCTCTACTGATGGGAGTATTGAGAATTTCACTCATAATCTCAAATGCAGCTTCTACAAAAGGATTGATATAATCTATTAACATTTTTCCTCCTATTTTATATTATAGAATTTAATCCTACAATACAAATGTTTTATTATTTAGTAATTTTTAAATTATTGAAATGTAAAATTTACAGCTCTTTCTACCAGTTGGTTCATTAATTTAGGTGCATCTATTAATATAATATTATCGGTTTCATCCACAATAACCCCTATAAATACAGTATTTTGGTCCCATTGAGACAAATATCCGCCTTCATTATAATTCTTTTTAGTTACACTGATGTTTTTATTAATATAATCTACAGCAATAGCAAAAAGGCGGCCTTCTAGTTGTATGATCATCAGATATTCATCATTTTGCGGTTCTATATAAGAAATACATTGTTGTGTTTTTAGTTGTTCTTTGTATCCTAAGATTTCTTTAAGAGAAAATACAGGTAAAATTTCTCCACGAATATTTGTTACTCCTATTAGTAAAGGATCCGAATTAGGAATTTTATAAATTCTTTTACCTAATACAATATCTCTAATATATAAAATATCAATAGCATATATTTGTTCTTCTAGAGTAAAAGTAATTGTCCTAAATAAGGTTTCTTGTACAATAGAAATATTCTTAAGATCATTTTCAAATTTATTATCTGTATCTATATTTGTATCCATATTCTTTTCCTATTTTTGACTTTTAAGATAGTAACGAATTATTTGAGGAAGATCAAGAATGAAACCTATCTCACCGTTTCCTACAATAGTTGCAGCCGCTATTCCTGGACTGGCTATCAGTTTGTTGTCAAGAGCCTTAATGACAATATCCTGCTCCCGTAAAATTTCTGGAACAACAATTCCTACTTGTCTATTACCATAACGTATAATAATACAAAAATCACTCTTATTATCATTCATAAATACTTCATCTTTTAACATAGAATCTAATTCCATCTTAGTATTATCAGTAACAGGCTGATCATCATTCTTATTGTTAGTAAAAGGAGTAAACTCTTTATGGTATAATACAGAAGGTAATGATAGTAGAGGAATTAGTTTTTCTCTAAATTCTATAGCATAATAATGATTAAGCTGGCAAAGATCTTTAGGATCTAAAATAATCGTTTCTTCTACAGAAGCTATAGGAATAATATAATGAACATCTTCAATAGAGATTAACAGACCTTGAATGATAGCTAAGGTAAGAGGTAGTTGAATACGAATAGTAGATCCTTGACCAATCTCGGAAATAATAGATGTCTGCCCCCCTAACTCTTCTATTTTTCTATAAACCACATCCATTCCAACACCTCTGCCAGAAAGATTGGAAATTTGTTCTGCTGTAGAAAACCCCGGCAGAAAAATTAGAGAAAGTTTTTCTTGTTGAGACATACTTGCTGCTTGCTGCTGGGATATAAATCCTTTATCTATTGCCTTTTTAGCAATTTCATCGGCATCTATCCCTTTTCCATCATCAGTAATTTCAATAAAAATCGCATCTCCTTCTTGATAAGCCAGTAATTTAACATGTCCTTGTTCGGATTTATTTGCTTGTTGTCTTTCTTCTGGAAGTTCTATGCCATGATCAAGTGCATTTCTAATCATATGCATAAGAGGATCATAAAGATCGTCTATCATGCCTTTGTCAATTTCTGTCTCTCCTCCTTCCATAATAAGTTCAATTTTTTTATTTAATTGTTTTGCTAAATCTCGAGTTAAGCGGGAAAATCGAGAGAATACAGTCTGTATAGGAACCATACGAAGATTCATCATATTTCCCTGCAAAGTAGTGGAAATACGCGACAGCTGCTGGGTATATTCAATGTAATGATCTATACTGGTATTGATCAGGGAGAAAGCATTTTTAAATTGTTCATTTCTTTGTATATTAATCTCTTCATCCTCATGAAGAGGAAGTAAATTGGCAGAGGTAAGAAAATTTCTCAAGCTGAATCGGATGCTCTGTATAGATTTTTCCAAATCAGAACCAAATTGGTTTAATCCTGATCTAATAATTACTAATTCGCCTAATAAATTAAGCAGTTCATCAATACGGGAACTTTCTACCCGCAGAGTAGCTTTCCTTTTGTCTTCTTCCACAGATATTTTTTTTGTGATTGGAGCTTCTTTTTCTTTCTCTACAGGAAGATCGTTTGTTTGGTTATTTGAGGGTTGAGAAGGTTCAACTGAAGAAGTATCAGGAAAAAAATCACCTCCATACATTGTTTTTTCAATTTCTTTAAGATATTCTGTACTAAGAGAAGTTACAGTTACACTAGACACAACATCTTCTACGGAAAGTTTGTTTTTTACATACTCTGGTGTCTCATTACTGGCAACAACAAGATTTAAATAAGGTAAATATTCTTCATCCAAGGATTCAGGAGATGGATTCATAATAATAGGTTCCGTAAATCCGTTGACTATATTAAGAATTTCAAAAGGTCCGACTTCTTTTAATTCATATTCTTCATTAAAACGTATTTCAATAAACAGCAAAGATTCAGCAGCAGAAAAAGATTCTTGTATACCTGCCATATCTTCATTAGTTAATGCAAAACGTGCGGCAATGGGAAGTTGATCTATTGAATAGGGAGATTCTATTGGACTATCTTCCGAATTAGATATTGGTGCAGGAACCGAATCTTTCCCTAAAGAGCCGTTTTTTATGTTTTCTAAGGATTTAATAAGCTGCATTGATTTATCAAAAGAATGCTCTTGTTCTTTTTCATGAGCCTGTAATAATAATTCCAATTCATCTTTAACTTCTAATAACAAAGAAATATCATCCTGAGTAAAAGAATATTGTCCATTCCGTACTAAATCAAGAACATCTTCCATGATATGAGTTAATTTAGTAATATCATCAAAACCAACAGCCCCAGCTCCACCTTTAATAGTATGAGCTACACGAAAAATAGTATCAATTCCAGATTGATCAGTTAAATCTTTTTCTAAATTGAGCAATCCTTCTTCAAGATTTTCTATAAGAGAATAAGCTTCATCAAGAAAATCTCCAATTAATTCTTTCCATTCGTCCATGAATCCTCCACTAAATTATATATTATAATATTGTAAAGCTAACTGCAGGCCTTTTCCTAAATCTTTTTGAGCAAGAATAATATCTGCTGCACCTTGTTTTACTACACTGCCCGGCATTCCCCAAACAGCACTGGATTCTTTATCTTGTACAATAACTAAAGATCCTTTATCATGAAATTTTTTAGCACCTACAGCTCCATCATTTCCCATCCCGCTCAGGATAACAATAATAGCATGCCCCTGTAAAGAATCAATCAAATGTTCCAACATAAGATTGATCGAAGGTTTAAAAGGATGTCTATCATATTCTTTTCTATCGGTATAAAAGACAAATAAATTATTATAAAAACTTATTCTTCCATGCATACCGCCAGGGAAAATATAAATATGACCAGCTTTTAGTAATGCATTATGCCGTAATTCTTCTACTTGGAATGAACTGGCTGATTCTAATTCTTCAGCAAAAGATTTCGTGAAATTTTCAGGCATGTGTTGAACAATAACTACAGGAATACTAATATCTGTAGGGAGGGATTTCACAATATCACGAATAACCTGCGGTCCGCCTGTAGAAGCTCCAATCACTATTATTCTGGGGTGAATGATTTTTTGGTTCAGCACTTGCTGTAAAGCTGAAATTCCACTGGGGGCAGTTATTATTTCTTTGTTTTCTTGGTTTGCCAAAGAACTTTCTTGTTTACTTACCATACTTTGTGATGATAAGGATCTTGCTTTTTTTGCTTCTACTCCAAAGAATATTTTAGGTAAAAAAGCAGCTCTTAATTTTGGTATTAATGATTCTAATGTCCCTTCTGTTTTTAGAATAAAATCACAAAACCCAAAATCAATAGCTTTTCTAAACATAGGATCAGTATGGCGGGCTGACGAACTATAAATAATAACAAAAGGCCGTTCTGTATCGGAAATTTTTTCTTCTATTTGTTGGAGCACATATAATCCATCTCCATTATCCATTACAAGGTCAAGAATAACCACATCAGGCTTACTAGAGAGTATTTTTTGAAACCCTATCATACCGTTAGGGGCTGCACTAACAATTTCTAAGGAAGGAACATTTGTTATTATTTTGGATAAATAATTACGTACAATTACAGAATCATCAATAATTACTATTTTTCCTTTTGTCATATTACCCTTCTTTTTTACAGTTTTTAATCATTTACATAAAAGATACTGTTTTCTAGTATTTGTATATGGAGGTCTGTACTAATCCCTGATAATGTTTCTGATGGACTGATTATAAAATATCGGTTGGGAGCAAGAGATTTACTAAGGTTTTGAACTACCTGTGTTTGTGTATCCATATCAAAATAAATTAATACATTACGGCAAAAAATAATATCTATATTTCTGTGTTTTGGTAATTCTAACAAATTATGAGAATGAAAAGCAACATGTGTTTTAATCTCATCATTTATACTGATATAATCATACTCTGCTATTTTCTGATCATTAACCCCACTATGATTAATAGTTAAATATTGGTGGTATTCTGGAGGAATGTACTTCAAAGAAGTATAATTATAAATTCCTTTTTCTGCTATTTTTAACGAAGTCTCATCAATGTCTGTAGCAAAAATTGTAAAACCCCAATCCTCTAAGGAGTTTGTCTGCAGGTAATATTTAATGTACATAGCTAAAGAATAAGGTTCTTCTCCAGAAGAACAAGCAGTACTCCATGCTTTTATATGTTTGGTGAGTTTGTTTTTCTCTATTAACTCAGGTAAAATAGTAGATCCTAAACTATGAAATTGATTAATACTCCTAAAAAAGAGAGTATGATTAGTTGTTACAAAGCCAATAAAAGCTGTAAGATTGTCTTCGTTAGAAGAAAGAAATTTCAGTAATTCTTCGGCAGTACAAGGTTTTTTTTTCATACTGCTTTTTACTCGTTGTTCTAAAACTTTCATATGATGTGGAGGAAAAAAAATACCACTTTTTTTATGAATAAGTACAGCTATTTGATCCAAGATTTGTTTGTAATTATAGGCAGTATTTGACATACACTTCTCCAAACATCTTATTCTTCTTCTAAGATATTATCAATACTATCATTTAAATCATATTCTATAAGGTCGGCTATTAATATAAAATCTTTATTTTCAAAAGCAGTTAATAACTGCATAGAAATGTCTTTTAATGTAAGTGCATGCTGCTCCAAGCTATGATTATTCGGATGAGCAGCAGTATAGCGGGTAAACATTTCTACAGTATCTATTACTTTACATAGATTTTGAATTGCTTTTAAATCATTTCCTATTTGAAAATCAGTTGCAAGTTCAGGTAAAAGAACTCGAGTTTCCCTAAGATTAGTATAGGTGCTTTCTTTAGAAAAACCTTCTTCATTATGAAGTTTTTGTTTTAATGTTTCAAAATGATCTGCAAGTTTATCTAATTCTTCACCTAATTCTTTCATTTTTTCTAAATTTGGCTGAGTATCATCTAATGTTATAATAATATTTGTAAGCATTGCTCTTAAAATAGGAATGTCAGTAGGGGGGAAAGCCAAAGAATTACGAAGGGCTTCTAAACTGTCAAGAATCCAAGCAAAACTATTAATAAGTTCTGTTTTTTTAGCAAGAGATCCATTTTTTAATTCCTGAGATCCTATAATAAGAAATTGCTTTCCGTCTTCTATTAGTGATATTCCTATTTCTTTTTTAGTAGCTACGGTTAATTCTATTTTATCAATGCTAGAAATAAGGGTCATTAAAACATCAGGGTCATCAATAGATTTATACTCGTTGTCAACTATCATGGAAGCTATAACAAGTCCTTCTTCTAATTCTTTTAAAATAGCATTGAGTAGATGTTGAATGTTGTCTTCTTTGTTAGGACTGATTCCTATAGGGGTATCATTAATAAATAGTTTCATGGGTTTTTCTCTCTTTTAGTTGTCTTTAATATCAATAGCATCTAAAAACACCTGTTTTGTGATTTGGTGTTCTGATTCTACTTCTTCTATACAATGCAGGCAGGCTATTTCTCCATGAGTAGAAAAATAAAATTTGATTTTGGGTTCTGTTCCAGAAGGGCGGGCAATAATTCTGACATTTTGCTCGTAATATAAACAAAAAACATTAGAAGGCGGTAAATCTGTATGATCATTTTGATAATCAACAGTATTAAGTAATTTAAGATCTCCTATTCTCTTAGGAGGATCAGAACGAAGATTTTCCATAATTTGATTCATCTTTTCAACACCTTCTTTTCCTGGAAAATTGAGAGAATATAGGGTATCTTTATAATAACCGTATTTAATACCGATTTCCAGCAGTACCTGCTCAAGGGTTTTTCCTTCTTTTTTGTGGTATGCTACAAGTTCAGCAAAAATAGCCGTTGCAGAAACTCCATCTTTATCGCGTATTTTATCAGAAATATTATAACCGTGGCTTTCTTCCAACCCAAAAAGAAATTTATGGCCTAATTGGTTTTGTTTTTCTATTTCCAAAGCAATCCATTTAAAGCCCGTTAATACTTCTTTATAAATGATTTCTTGTTCTTTAGCAATAATTCCTAAAATTGGAGAACTAACAATAGTACTGACAAGGAATGATTCATTAGGCACTGCTTTTTTAAGAAGATAATCTTCTATTAGAATTCCGATTTGGTTTCCATCAAGAGAGGTAAATCCCCCTTCACTATTTTTATAGGCAACACCAATTCTATCAGCATCAGGATCTGTTGCAATAAACACATCCATATTATTTTTTTTAGCATACTCAATTCCAGGTAACATTGCCTGCTGGTCTTCTGGATTGGGATAAGGAGCAGAAGGGAATCCACCATCAGGTGTTGCCTGATCTGTGAAAACTTCTACATTTTTAAATCCTATTTTTTTCAATAATTTGGGAACTATTTTATAACCGCAGCCATGAAGTGGAGAATACAAAATTTTAATATCTGTAGTTTTACAGATATTTTTATCAAGACTAAATTCTTTGGCTTCCTGAATATATTTATCAAACATATGATCACAATAATGGAAGAAGGGAGATTTTTCTGTTTCTTTAAAATTGCCTACACGTACTTTTGATAAAGTATCAATTTTTTTTATTTCTGCAATCACATTTTTATCGTGGGGAGGAGTAATTTGTGCTCCATCTTCCCAAAATACTTTATAACCATTGTATTCTTTAGGATTATGAGAAGCAGTATTCATAATTCCCGCTTTAGCACCTAGTTCTCTAATAGCATACGATACAACAGGAGTTGGGCATAAATCTTTAAAAAAGTATACATTGATATTATTTTCTACAAGCACAGAAGCCGCTTCCCGGGCAAATTCTAAAGAATTAATACGGGAATCTCGTCCAATAACAACCCCTTTTTTTCCTCCAGCTTGTGCAAGAATATAATTAGCTAGCCCTTGAGTTACTTTGCGGATGTTGTAAATATTCATGCGGTTAGTACCGGCTCCGCGTATTCCTCTTAGACCGCCTGTACCAAACTCTAAATCTGTCCAAAATCTATCTGTGAGTTCTTGTTCATTGTCTGTATCAATAAGCAGCTGTATTTCTTGGTTTGTTTGAGTATCATATTCTTTTGTTGTCCATTCTTGGGCTTTTTGTAAGATTTCAGGATTCATAAAATTCTCCTTCTGTGATTATTCATTTTTTATATCTTCATAGTATAGTTAATAATTGATTGTGCAATCAATAGTAAATAATAAAATAAAAGCAGTACAAATGGATAAGAACAAATTAATATTCCCAAACTGCCGATAATATTTAAATTTTTAAAAGACAAATAGTTTTTGCATGCCATCCCTATTGCACCAATGATTAACAATGCTATAAATCCTGTATGGTATTGAAACAATGCAAGTTTAATAGGCAAATCAAAAGAATTGGAGAAATTTTTATTCATTAAAATAGGAATTAATTTTATATCCTTAGGATCTGTTGTATTCCATAGATCATAGAGAGAACGTATGTTAAAAGGAAGCGGTAATGCATAGTTCTTAGGAAGAGTACGAGAAGGAGTAAGCGTATTATTGCTGGATATGGTGAAAATATTAGCCTTATAGAGAATAATAGTATTTTGGATTATTTTTGCATGGCGTGCAAAAAGGGAAATAGTAATATTAGAATGTTTCAACCCTCCTATAAATATATTCTGGATTAAGTAAGAAGTAGGATTTTGTTGGGATATAGCACCAAAAATAAAACATTCTGAAGAAGATTGAACTACCATTCCTGTTTTAGTAGGCAGGTTTGGTATTTGTTCAAATTCTTTAAGGATAATTTTCATGGGTGCATCACTAGGTACAGGAATAACAGCAGGGGGTTTGTCTAAATAAGGGATAAGGAGCTCTTTAATACTAAATTGTATTCCTATTAACAAGAGAACGTATAAAAAACATTGTAAAAACAATAATTTTTCTTTTTTATTTTGAGGAATCAAAAACGCTATTAATAAACAAGTACCAGATACTGGTATATAAATATCTAATAATGTTTTTAAAGTAATAATAACATCTTTAGTAGAAATAAAATAGTTCAACAATAACGTACTGTTTACTATCAAGCAGAGTAAGAATGCTGTCAGAAATCTAATAAAGTTTCTCCTTTATGTTTTGCTTTAGAATAAGCTGCTTTATTGTTATTAAAATAAAACAACAAGTATAGAGTACCAAGATTAATAAACTATTAATTGCTATCAAAGAAGTATTGGGAAGCATTTTTTGTAATGGAGCAGTAATTATATCTATTGATAAACTAGGTATGTACAGAGATGCAATCAATAATAGGGCAGAGGCGCCAAGTAAATTTTGTTTTATTGTAAGTAAAATCCCTATAAATGATGCAGAAGTAAAAACTACAAGAATACTAAGAGCAATATTTAAATAGTTAAAAAAATAAGGAAACTTGGTAAAAACAGGATGATCAGTTATTTTTTTTGGTATAGTAAGTTTTTTCTGTGATTTAATTTTTGTTTGTTGATTGGCTGGGGGCTCTTTTGTTTGGAATATTTGTTGAAGACCTGTATTAGTTATCGTTTTTATAGGAATAGAACAATTGGTATATATGCTGGTAATTTGACTATTTAGATTATTCATGTTGTTAAACCAAGTTTGTATAATATACTGCCCTAAGGAATATTGCGGAAAAGCAGGGTATGCAGAGTCAAAAGGGATAACTTGTGTTCCTTTTTGGGGGTAATAACCAAATATAGAAAAAGAGTGTGCTTTAGATAGGGTGAAAGAAGAAACATTAGTTTTTATAGAATCGAATACAATATAGTTGGAATCTATCCATAAAGCTTTAGAATTTTGTTGGGCAAACATTTTATGCGGTGTAGGCAGAGAATGAGGATCAATTACTAAAGTTCCTTTTGGTGTGGGGATAATAGAGTTGTTGGGGATTACTATATTAGGTAGGATGTTGTTTATTGTGAGAGGGAAGTATCTTTGTGTAAAAGGAAAAATGGACATAAGAATAATAGTAGAAATGAAGGTGCTTATGATAATGTTGAATGTTTGCAGAGGAAAGGTTTGAGGCAAAGTGAATCCACAAAATATAGCTTGCTGAAACCATAACAGCCAAGGAATAGCAATAATTATTGTATCTATCATCATCGAATTTGTTATATACAAAGGATAATTGAGTGCTGATAAAATGAGAGGAATAAAAGAACAAAAAAATAATAAAATAATAAATCGTTTTATTAAAGAAGAAAAATAAGATACTATAAAGTCAGCCATATTAGATCCTTAATAACTATCAATAATATATTTTACTTATATTTTGCTAATATATCAAATAAATTGATTAATACAAATAGGAAAATATTTGTATTATAGGATGTTTTGTTATATAATGTATATTATAATTTAAGGAGAAATATAATGAAAAATATAGTTTTATTTATGTCATTACTGATTGTAATATCTTGTGGTGAATCCTCAAATGATACAAGCAAAAAAATTGCTGATCTTATGCATATGCCTATGATGAAAGAACCTTTCCAAAAAACAGAAAATCCAGATATAGATTTTCTTGTTAATATGATTCCGCATCATAAAGGTGCAGTGCTGTCTTCTGAAGAATTTTTGAAAGTGGGTAAAAATACTGAAGCATTAGCATTAGCACGTAATATTATCGCAGCACAAAATAAGGAAATAGACGAGTTTAATGTATATCTTGAAACATTAGATCAAGAAGCAATAGCTTATTCTCAAGAAAACATTGATAAAGTTTCTGAAGAATCTGAAAAAATGATGCATGATATGATGAAAGATATGTCTGCTGTTAAAATGACAGGGGATGTGGATGTGGACTATCTTACTAGTATGATTCCTCATCATCAGGGAGCAATCAATGTATCTAAATCTATTTTATCTATTACGCAGAATGAAAAAATAAAAAGTATTGCCGCTAAAATTATTGCAGATCAAGAAAAAGAAATAGCGGAAATTCATGAAATATTAGCTGGTATACAAAAGAAATAATTTGGTATATAATATTATTTAAAAAGCAAAGCGATTGTAAAAATGGCTTTGCTTTTTAAATTATTTAGCTATATAAAAGAGCTTACAATCAAAATGTAAATAGTTATTAATAAACAACTTAATTGTTATTTTCACTGTGATTGAACAAAAGTTATTAAAGAATGTTATAAATAATTAGTAATATTTTACAGCCTGTAAAAGAAGAATTCCTTTTTTTACTTGAAAAAAATACTTGAAAAAAAGATCTATCCGCCTTATACTGTATAATAATTGTTTTGTGGAAGGATAATGTATGAAATGTGCTTCATTAATTAGCGGCAGTAAAGCAAATTGTTTCTATATAGAAAGTGATAATGAAGCACTCTTAGTAGATGCAGGTCTTTCTTTTCCAAAATTAGAAAAAACTATTTCTGAATTAGCAATAAATCCTAATAAACTTAAAGGTATTTTAGTAACCCATGAACACGACGATCATGTCAAACATCTAAAAAGGATTGCAAGAGCTTTTCATCTGCCTGTCTATCTGACAAAAGAAACAGTAAAAAAAACAGGTATCTCTTCTCAATATACTAATATTATACAGGCGGAAGACCACTTGTCTTTCGGTTCTATTGATGTTCAGGCTTTTCGTGTGCTGCACGATTCCGAGATGTGTTTGGGATTTGTTTTTACAAGTAAAGATAAAAAAGTATTTTATGCTTCTGATATAGGATCTTTTGATGACAAAGTATTAAACTATGCTCAAAATTCTGATTTCATAGGAATAGAGGCTAATTATGAACCAAAAATGTTAATACAGTGTGCCTATCCTCAATATCTAAAAAACCGTATTTCTGGTGGTGCTGGTCATTTGTCCAACCCTGAAGCAGTAACATTCATTAAAGAAACAGCCAGTCAAAAAACTAAAAATGTAATGTTTTTACATATTAGTGAAAACAGTAATTGTATTTCTCATGTAGAAAAAATGATAGATCAAGATCTTTGCCATAATTTCCCTGAAATTCATTACCGTATTTCTAATAGACACAGCTGTAGTCCCCTTATTGAGGTATAAATGAAAAAATTATTATTGCAAACTTGCTGCGCCCCTTGTGTCACTACTTGTGTTGAAATTTTAAAAGGCAGGTTGCCTTGGGAGAAGACATTAGACTATGCTCCTGATTTTGATCAAATTACCGTCTATTTTTATAATCCTAACATCCATCCTGAAGAAGAATACCATAAAAGAGCTTTGGAAACCAAAAAGTATGCCGATATTGTTGAGTGTCCTTTTATTGAAGGGGCTTATGAAACAGAAATATGGTATGATAGAATAGACGGTTTGCAGAATGAACCAGAAAAGGGGAAGAGGTGTACGACTTGTTATGGAATGCGGCTGCAGAAAACATTTGAATACGCAATGGCTGAAGGGTACGATGCAGTGGCAAGCACTCTTACTTTAAGCCCTTATAAAGATGAAAAACGAGTTAATGCAATAGGGCAGGCTTTTTCTAAAAAAACAGGTATAGAATATCTTGTTTCCAACTTCAAAAAAAACAACGGATTTAAAATATCAAAAGAATTAAGTATTAAAAATTGTATTTACTGCCAAAACTATTGCGGCTGTGAATTCTCTTTAGCAGAAAAATTAGCCCGTTTATAAAAATATAAACCCTAAACAGAATGTATTTACAGACAAAAAGTCCAAGATATTTATCATGTGACACAATTGATTGACGAATTTATTGAATATTATAACTATCATAGAATACAACTAAAAACAAAACAGACACCGTTTCAAAAACGATGCCTGTTCACTTAAATCTAATATACTATAGTGGGGTTTTCTCTACTCTTCTACTATATAGGGTTCAATTCAAAATCAAGAGGGTTTATTTTATAGTAATTATTATTTTACATATAATTAAAAATTCATTAAGTGTAATGATAGAATATGGATTTTTGATATAAATAGTACTTTACAATCCTATTTTTTCATTAAACTCAATAGGATATTTTCTATCATCATTATAAGGATATAATGGCATTTTGTCACTTCTAAATGCTGTTAAGCCAGGATAACTCATCTCAAAAATAACAGAGTTATTATTCATATTGACGACTTTTAGTTTATTTATACATGAATAGGAAATTAGTAGGTGGTTATCTCTAAGCAAATCTATATCAGATCTAAATCTAGAATAGCTATTTGGATCTCTATATTCACTTACTTTAGTTGCAGTATAGCTGCCATGAGTACCTGTGATACGATACTCTATAAATCGAGAGCCTGTAGAAGACATATCACTGTCTCCTTGATTATCGAACATTGCTAAATTACCGTTTTTTCTTAGTAATAGAGCATGTTGATTCTTAGGTCCATCGTTTATACCAGCTCCTTTAACACGATAAGGCTGTAAAGATGGGACGTCAGTGAAGTTTTTTATCGCAGGTACTGTAGGTCGTTGAGTATCCAAAGTATCGTCAGTCATCCACCATATAAGAGACCATTCACTATAATCGACAGCAATAACTCCTTGATGTCTTAAAGAAAGATATAATATGTCAGTATCATGATCATATACTAATGCGTTTAATCCTCCCCAGCCAGCTGTTGGCAGTTCTTCTTCTCCAGAAGAATTAGTATAAATGTTATTTTTGTCATAGACGATTTGATCCAATAGAGATTTATCTGCTGGATTAACAACATCTCTAAATAAATCTCCAATTGATTTCAGGTTGATTGATTGACCAGAGGGATCAATTTCTGCAACTGTATCTTTCTCAGCATTTAAGGTTGCTAAATGTATGTTTTGATAAGGGATAATATCGTGACCTATATCAAAATTTAATTTCTTATTTCCAAGTAAATCTCTAATGGATCCACTATCATATAACAATAGTTCATTGTTTCTGTAAATTAATTTGTTAGCATGATTTTGTATATTTGGAAGATAGTATCTAATATCTCCTTCATTATCAAATGCAAATGTCCCTTTAAAAGAATATACAAAATATAAATCGTGATTAAATGGATCTGTGGCAGTAGAATCTTTTATGTGTACTGTAGTATCTACTGATTCTTTTAGAGCAGGGACAAATTCTTTATATTGTTTTGTAACTCCATTTTCTATAATAGTAATAGTATTGTTGTAATCCTGATATAATCCATGAATAGGAAATTCTGTGCCGTAATTTGCAGGATAAGTATAAGCTATATCCATAGCCTCCGTTTTACCATGAACTTTCACAGTAATTGCATGTTGATTTATATGGGGAATAGTGTATACAGCTGATAAAGGGGGATTTCCTAGCGTATTAATTGTTAAAGTACCTTGTTGTTCTTCTATAGTATTACACGATGTTATAACAAGTAAGATTGAGATAAAAAGTATATATCGTTTTTTTAAATTCATAAAGTTATCCTTTGTAATAAATATATATATATGATATAACATATTGAATATATTTTCAATATTAATATTTAATAATATATCATTTTTATTGGTTATATAGTTAAGAAAACCCGTATGAGATAATCTCATACGGGTTTGGGATTTTATTTGTTTATTTATTTAGGATACTAAATAATAGGCTAAAATGATACATAAAATATACATAAGAGGAGTAATCTTTTTAAATTCTCCTTTGATGATTTTTACAAAAACATATACCAATATTCCAACAGCAATACCATTAGACATAGATGCAGTAAATGCTGTAATGGTAAGCATACTTAATGGAGCAAGTGTTTCTTCTAATGTTCCAAAATTACAATGGCGTAATCCGTCAAGAAGCATATAACCAATAATAATCAAACAGGGTGCTGTAGCTTGAGCAGGAATCATAAGCATAATAGGAGTGAAAAAAATAGAGAACAAGAAACATAATGCCGTAATAACAGAAGCAAAACCTGTTCTTGCTCCAGCACCAACGCCAGAAGCACTTTCAACAAAAGTCGTAATAGTAGTTATGCCAAATAATGACCCCATAACAGTACTCGCAGCATCTACCAAAAAAGGTTTCTCAATTTGAGGCAAATTGCCGTCTTTATCTAAAAATCCAGCTTTAGAAGATACTCCTAATAATGTTCCTAGAGTACTAAAAAAATCCCCAATAAAGAATACGAAGATAAAAGGCAGGGTCTCAGGTCTAATGAGACCATTAAAATCTAATTGAAATAAAATAGGAGTAATAGACGGCGGAGTAGTGATAAAACTTTCAGGCACTTTAGTGATTCCCATAGGAATTCCAATGATAGTGGTAATTAAAATACCTAAAAGAAAATCTCCTCTTACTTTTTTAATATGTAATATAATAGTAATCATTAATCCTATTAAAGAAAGGACGGCTGTAGGGGATGTTAAGTCGCCTTTTGAAATACCTGTTTCACTAAATTGTATGATATTTGCACTTTTCAATCCCAGATAAACAAGAAACATTCCTACAGTAGAACCAATCCCTAATTTGATTTCATTTGGCAAAGCATCGGCAACTGCTTCTCGAAATCCAAAAAGTGTTAAAAAAAGAAAGAGCATACCTGCTAAAAAGACAAGACTCATTCCCTGCTGCCAAGACATTATGCCGGCACTTACTAAGGTAAAAGCAAAAAAGATATTTGTTCCCATACCAGGACCAAGGGCAAAAGGATATTTGGTATAAATCCCCATAAAGAATGTAGACAGGGCGGCAGTAACAGCTAAAGATACAGCAACAGCTCCAACAGGCATACCAGCGGCTTTCATAAGAGCAGGATGTACCGCTAGGATATAAGACATTGCCATGAAAGTGGTGATGCCGCCGATAATTTCTTTAGGGAAAGAGCTGTTTCTTTTACTAATTTCAAAATAATTGTCTAATGTTTTTAACATTCTATACTCCTGTTTTAGGGAAAATATCAATAAATTTTTGTTCTACAACATCAACCAAACCCATATCTGAAAACTTAATCTTAGGACTAACCAAAAGAGTAATCGTAGATATTTTCATAATAGGAGAAAAATAATTCATGCCAAATTCTTCTTGGAGGGTTTTGTTAAGCTTTTTTATTTCTTCTGCAGCCTGATGACTTGATAAAGGAGTCAGCAACCCTGCTATAGGCAGTGCTAAAGCACCTTTAATCTCGCTGTCTTTAACACAAACAATACCACCCTTAAGCCGTTTTATTTCTTGTAAAGCATCTAAAGCCTCTTGGGGATTGGTGTAAACAATAGTGATATTGTGGCTGTCATGTCCTACCGTTCCTGCGAAAGCTCCTCTGTTAATATGAAAATTTTCAATAAGACCTAAACAAATATTATCATTATTAGGATACCTGTTAATAACAGCAGCAAAATTTAAAGTAGGATGTTTGCTGATATCTACTTTACCGTCTATTACAGGCAGAGTAAGTTGTTTGAGAAAGGAAACTCGGTCTAAAGGAGTATCATAACTCATTACATTCACAGTAACTTCAGAAGCATTACTATCAGGCGGATATAATGTTAAATCTTCTAAAGTGAAATCTTTTACAGAAACACTATTGATAGATTCTACTTCATAATGAGTATGAGGAATAGGCTGCACCATTTTTCCATTTTGAGCTGTCAGCATTCCTCTATAAAATACAGTACGAGCTTTAAATTCTACTAAATCATCAAATAAAACCAAATCTGCATAACGGCAGGGAGCAATTACTCCTATTTCTTTTATTCCTATTTCTAATGCAGCATGAAGAGTAGCCGCTGTAACAGCAGCAATAGGATCTAAACCAGCAGCAACAGCAATTTTCAGAGCATGATTGACATGTCCTGCTTGAATAAGATCATCAGCTTCTTTGTCGTCCGTACATATAGTGAAGTTGAGAGGGATATTTTTTTTATCAGGAAGAGCATTTACAATATCAGTAATATTTTTAGAAATAGAACTTTCTCTCGCATCTACGGTCAGCCCTTTACGCATTTTCTCAAGAGCTTCTGCTCCATCACGGCTTTCATGACAAGACATAGGTCCGCCGCAAATATATGCTGATAATTCTGAATCAACCAACTTTGGAGCATGTCCTTGCAAGAATACTTTTTTAGAATGTCCAATATCTATTATATCTACCATACGGGGAGTATTATTGATGACTCCAATATAGTCCATAATTTCTGCTATGCCTAATACATTATCTTCTTCTAATAAGTCTTTAATTTCTTCAGCAAAAAATCTGGCACCAGAGTTTTCCATATTTTCAACAGCAGGAACACAAGAAGGAATAAGAATGTATTGATTCATCGGTAGATTTTTAGAAGCTTGAACAGCATACTTAACGCCCTCAGTCCCTAATACATTGGCAAGTTCATGAGGATCTGTAATAATAGTAGTAGTACCGTGTGGAATAACAGCCTCTGCAAAATTTTTAGGAGTGAGCATACTGCTTTCTATGTGTACGTGGCTGTCAATAAGACCAGGACAGAGAAAGCGGTTTTGTCCATCAAAATGATTGCCAGCAAAGGCTTTGGAGCAGTTGTTGTAGTCAACGTCTGCAATATATTCACCATAAATGAATACACGAGCTGGTAAAATTTCTTTAGTCAATACATTGACCAATTGAACATTGTCGATACATAAATCACAAGGTCTTAACCCTTGTGCTGCTTCGACAAGTTCTTTACGGAATCGTTTTTCCATACAGAATACTCCTTGACAATGTAATTACGATCAAAAATAGACAAAGAAAACCTGATAACAAAATAGATACACGATGTGTGGCAAGAACAAAGAGGTATACTTTATCTTTTCATAGCGTTTTATTTAAGGTAAAACGTAGAAACTCCTGACCGTATTACAGGTATATATGAAAGATATAGTTTATTATATCTTATTTATAAGTTATTTGTCAACACCTAATAAACCATTAATTATTTAATTAAAACAGGATCAGACAACTGCCATGTTCTATCAAACCAAGGCTCTAAGGGACCATATAATCGGAAAAGCATATTCCAGCTTTTTCCAGGAACTGTTTCTATCCAGTTGTTTTCAAATCCTTTAGGCGGTTTGGGGCTGAAATAAATATCATGAGATCCGTCTTCGTTTACTCTTAAATTTTTGGAGTAACTATCTATAGAAGCAAAAGACTGGCTTGTTCTTAGCATAGATCTTGTTTGAGAATCATAAACAGTAAAGGACCAGTTGTCTTTCGCAGGAACAGAGGCAGGAATAGTGACTTTGTATGTTTTGCTTCCGTCAAAAAGATTTCCTTGTTTGTCTGTATAGGAATAAGCATATTGAGAGCCTTTTCCTATAAATTTCATAGTCATAGCAGGAGTGATACCTGTAGCATAAAAATGAAAAGCAATTCTCGCATCTAAAGATCTGGCATTATTATTTTTGAAATCATAACTTCCCATAAACGGATTAATCCATGATGTACTGTCAGTATAAATATAATATTCTTTATTTCTTGGATATGCTAATAATGTTCTTGCTGTTACTGCTCCAATATCGGCAGCTTCTTTTAATATTTTTTTCATACGGGCATCTGGATTAAATTCCTTACCTTTAACAATACCAACAGCCTGCATTTTGCCTAATAATTCAGGACTGTAAGTATCAACAGGTTCCGATTGAATAACACTATTAATTTCTTCATAGATACCTTCATCAGAAACATGGATAGTATTTATCGGATTTTCAGAACCGTTAATCAATTCCATTTCTTTCCGGCTGCTTCCCAAAGGATACAAACGGAATGAACTTTTAATAGAATCAACAGCAGGCTTAGGATCTCTATTTACAGGAAAACCTCTTCCTATAATCCAATTGTTATAAGTTGTTGTTTTGACAATGTAGTAGCCTTCAGGAATATCTCCTGTATAATCAGGAGGAAGTATTAAAAATTTACCGCCCTGACCTTTATCGGGACCTAAATTACCAAAATCAACAACATACTCAAAAAAGTAATTATTAATAAATCCTAAAACATTAGTAGGTGTTTCCATTACCATTGCTTGATTTGAGGATAATTCCAACCAAGTAGTAAAATATATAGAGGTAGCATTTGGTGTCAGAAATAAATTTTCTGAATCTAAGAACTCTTCATAAATAATAAGAGACTTGTTTGCCTCTCCTACACTTAAAATCCCTTTTTTCATAGCAGATAAAGAAGCTAAAGGAATACTATTTAAATAAACATCTACCGCTCTCTGTAAATCCAAGTGGTCGTATACTTTTTGGACAGATTCTTTTTCAGGAACACCGTCAAATAATTTCAAATCTCCAAAATGAGTTTTTATCATATTGGGAGTAGAAATTCCTTGAGGAATAGTAGAATCAACTATTGGTTTGCTGTTACAGCCAACCACCAATACCACAATCAACAATCCTATTATTTTATTCATATTTACTCCTTTTCACTAAATTAATTTAATAAATTTGGTTTCCATATTGTAAATTACTGAAAAAAATTAGTATAATCAATACATAAAATATATTGATTGTGCCAATTTATGAAAAAAACGCAAAGAGCAGGCAACACAAACGGAACAATCTATTATTCAATCTACTAAAAATCTGCTTGGCAGTAAAAATTTTAAAGATATTCAGATTAAAGACCTTTGTTTCAAAACAGGACTATCTAACAGAAATTTCTATCATTATTTTCCTAATAAAAATTATTTGATCTATTATATTATTGAAGATTATTAGAAACAGTTTCCCAATATCCTCAAACATCAGAGTGTTGCAGCTCAAGATAACTCTATCCTTATCTTTTTTACCAGTTACGCTCAAGTCTGCCAAACTATAGGAGAGAATATTATTTTGGAATCACATCAGTTTTAATTAATTACCCAACAAAACTTTCTTCTCAATCCTCATATCTTATATCAAAATATTTTTAACTTATTAACCAAACAGAACACGGAATACAACATTATTCTGATATAACCTGTACAGGAAACAATAGAATATTTTATTATTAATTTTTAGAGGTTATCTCTTTGAATGGTTAATGAATACCGTTAAAAAAGATTGTAAAGCCCAAATACAATCAATCATGCCTTATTATAGCAAAACAGAATTTTCACACCATCTTACTATATCTTTAGATTTTTATTACAAGCCCTTTTGTATACAATTGCGTATTTATTTAATTGCATTTATCTGTTGACTGTAAGTCTTTTACAGCATAATTGCGATTTTATATATTAAAAATCATTATGATAGAATATAAGCATGATAACAAAATATATTATAAATAATTGGAAATTTTTACATCCTGTAAATAGAGAATTCCCTAAAAAATTAATTAGCATAGATAATAATATTTTCCTTGACAAATATTTAAGACAAGGTATAATACAAATATCCTATGTGTTTCTTTATTGTTATATAGATAAAGACATTTGGAAAAACTGTTTTAGATAGCAGCATTAATAATTAAGGAGATAGGTATGAAAAGAGTTGCTGTAATCTGTCATATAGGCTTAACAAGCAGTAAATTAGCGTCTGAACTTCAGTCAATCTTTGCTGGCCGATATATTATTGACGCTGTCAGCTTGGAATTGGTATTACAGGAAAATAATTATGATTTAATATTTTTAGCTCCTCAATATGCCCATTACAGTAGAGAATTAACGGATCATTCTTCGTCTCATGTAGAAATTCTTCCTGCTAATTTATATAATCTTTCCCACCTTAAAGAAATACAATTTATGATAGAAAAATTAATAGGGGAATAGTATGTATTATTGGATTGATACTGATGCAGGAGTGGATGATGCTGCAGCGTTGGCTTGGGTTTTTCAGCAAAAATTAAATATCATAGGAATCAGTACTACAGCAGGAAATTTACCTGTTTCTGCAGCAGTTAACAATATCAAAGCCCTTACAGAACATTATCATTATAAAGTACCCGTCTATAGAGGAGCCTGCTGTTCATTCTTAGGAAATCAAATTAATGCAGACCATATTCATGGAATTCATTTAGGATCTATAGTCCTTAATAAATCTTATCAAGATGATGGAAATGTACTGGAAGGGCTGGCTGATTTTTTCAAAAATAACAGCGAACCGCTGACGATTGTTACGCTGGGCCCTCTTACCAATATTGCCGGTTTTCTTATTTATTATCCAGAATATCAGCATAGAATTAACCGTATCCTGATAATGGGAGGAGGAACTTGTGGAAATATTGCACCTTATGGGGAATTTAATATTTATGCGGATCCTGAAGCAGCCCATTTGGTTTTTTCCAGTAAAATTCCTTTAGTTCTCAGCGACATTGATATTACCGACAATTACGCCTACATACAGCCTCAAGAGTTGGAAGAATTTCAAAGCCATACCCCTTTGGAATCATGGGCATTAGAATTACTGCGTTTTCGTATTTCAAAAAGCCACGCTCCCAAGGCTGCCCGTATCTATGATGTGCTTCCTTTTATGTATATTCTCTATCCAGAATTATTTACTGTTGATATGGTGCCTGTTGAAATTCAATTAGAAGGAAAAATGAGAGGTTTTACAGCATACGATTATACTAACAATAGAGAAAACAATTTTCTTTATCCTGAAAAAAACACTGAAAAGGTCTGCCGATTACGGACTATTAATAGAGATACCTATATGCGGTTATTATTGTCGGAATTATCCAATGAAAAATTATCATTAAGGGGCTCAATATGAATTTACAAGGATTAATAGGAATAGTTTTTTTTATTTTGACAGCATACTTGTTTTCTGAAAACAAAAAAGCAATTGATTGGAGAATAGTACTATGGGGTGTTGTCATGCAGTTTATTATTGCAGGCATTATTCTTGGCAATAATATTATTAGTCTGAGTTGTTTTTTTATTTATATTAATGCTGTTATTACTTATAATATTCATAAGATAAGTAATACAAAAAATTATCTGTCTGCCGTCACAGGTATAACGGTAACAATTTTAGGATCTTATTTATATAGTTTATTAGGTTCTCATACGATATTTATTCGAGATGTGTTGTGGAATGTTTTTTTATTTGCAGGATCACTTAGAGTAGTTTTAGAAAACAAATTTCCTATTCCCCTGCCTAAGCATTGGTCTAATGTTATGGGAATTGTTGTTTGTATTTCCATTTTCGGCACCATGTGGACTTCCGGCACAACAGGGGCTGATTTTTTCAACGATGTCAGTACAGGGATTACCGATCTTTTAGCTTATGCCAAAGCAGGAGGAACTTTCCTTTTTGGAGAATTGTATACAGGATCTGCAGGCTGGATTTTTGCTATTGATGTTAGTGTTTCTATTATTTTCTTTACAGGTCTTATTTCTATCATTGACAGTTTGGGTTTGTTAAACCAAACTATTTCCAGTGTTGCCCGTTTTATTAATTGGAATATGATTTCTTTAGGGATTAAACCTCTGAGCGGTGCAGAAACCTTGGTAAGTATAGGGAGTATTCCTTTAGGTGGGAATAATATTCTTTTTGTAAAAAATTATTTAGACAAACTTACGAACTCTGAAATAGCGGTAATGACTTCTGGTGTTATGGCTACTATTTCAGCAAGTTTATTTGCGGCGTTTATTTCTATAGGGATTTCAGCCAATCATCTTTTAGCTGCGAGTGCCATGTCTGTACCTGCTGTGATTGCGTTGTCAAAGATTCTTGTGCCGGAAACGGAACAGCCGCTTACACAGGGGGAAAATATAGAAATCATTAAAGGTGCTGATTATGGCAAACCTCTTGCTGCTGCGATGACAGGTATTTCGGAAGGAATACAGATTTCTCTTTTTATGGGGGGAGCCTTGATTGTTTTTATTTCTCTTATGGCTCTTATTGACGGAAGTTTGGCAAAATTGGACGGGTTTGTAGACGGAGAATTACTTGCTGGTGTTTTTCATGGTGCTGAGAATTCTTTTGGAGAATTTAAAGGGATTGTACCCGGCAGTGTGAAGACGATTTTTGGATATTTGTTTTCTCCTTTAGCGTATGCAATGGGTACTCCTATGGAAGATGTTCTGAAAATAGGATACTTAATGGGAACTAAAATTTCTGTGAATGAATTTGTCGCTTTTACTCAATTAGGAGAATTTATTAAAAATGCGGATCTTCAGCCTGTTTCTATTATTATTGGGAGTTTTGCATTGTGCGGTTATGCTAATCCTGGAACGGTGGCTATTATTCTTGGTACGGTGTCCCCTTATGTTAAGAATAAAAAAGAAATCTTTGCTAAGTATGGATTTATTGGTTTATTCTTAGGTGCTGGGGCTTCTTGGATGACGGCGGCGGTGGCAGGGTTGTTTGCCAATATGATTTAGGAGGGTTAATAATGACTAATATATGGATTGATACGGATCCTGGTTTAGATGATGCGTTGGCATTGATATGGGCTGTACAGCAGGAAAAACAAATAGACTGGAAAATACAAGGTATCAGTACTGTTAAGGGAAATCTTTCTCTTGCTCAAATTAACGGAAATACAGCGGCATTGTTAAAACATCTTAACAGAACAGATATATCGCTGTACAGCGGAGCAGAATCAGCACTTATTCAAAAATCCATGGACGCTTCTTATGTACACGGGACAGCATTGGGGCCATTTGATACAGTTCCTATTCCCCACCTCAAAGGCAGGAAAGCTCCTGAAGCATTGGCGGAGTGTTTGGAATTGCTGGACAATGGATTAACATTGATAACTTTAGGTCCTTTGACAAATATTGCTGTCTTTTTAAGATTATATCCAGAATTAAAAAATAAGATTAATCATATTTATATTATGGGGGGCGGAACTTACGGCAATGTTTCCCATTATGCGGAGTTTAATATATTTGTTGATCCTGAGGCTGCTAAAATAGTATTTGATTCTGGTATTCCTATTACGATGGGTGGATTGGATATTAGCGATGAGTATACCCATGTTACTATGGATGAGTTGGAAGAGAAGCTGATGTTGTCTTCTAATGAATGGACTAAACCTATTTTAGAATTCATTAAAAAGTTTTATAAAGAAGGCAGAACAAAAATATCGTTATACGATCCTACGGTTATCGTTGCCGCCGCCTATCCAGAGTTGTTTGAAACTTATGACAGTGCTGTTACGGTGGAGCTGCAGGGAGAGGCAAGAGGGATGACCTTGATTCCTACAAGGGCTACTTTTGAAACTCCTTTACCTGATAATATTACTACTAAGGTTTTAAAATCCTGTAATAGAGAGCGGTTTCTTCAAATATTATTTAGCGGTCTATAGTTATTGTTGAAATTTATAATGGAAAAGTATACAGACAGGCTTATTATGATAATATAAATTACGATAGTGATGAGCTTTAATATTTTATTAGAGGATGAGCATTTTTTAGCAATATTATTTGTCATGATAATAAACAATGTGTAACTAGTTGTATTGTCAATAAGTAATCCGATCATGGCTTATAAAGGGGAATGGTTTTTTTATTGTAAGATTAAGAGGAAATGATGTTTGTATTAATTCCATTGTTTTTCGTATTTATTATTGGTTTTCCGTATTGTATTAATGCTGTTGTTTTAGATAATGATAGAAGTAACGCAAGTGAAAATTTGATTTTGAATAGATCGGATTTTACATGGATTGGCAGGAATTATTCTAATAAAACAGACTCGGTATTCGATGAAACTACTATTGTTGTTGAGAGTAATAGATACAGTATTATTATATCGGTATTTGTCAAAACAGATAGACAAGAAACCAAAAAGATCACTATAGAGGTTTTTGCTTTAGAGAATGGAACCGTTGCTCCATCACGGAGAAATTTAATAGGACAGGCATTGAATATTCCTGTTTCCAATAAACAAGCCCAATTTGTTAAGCATTGGAATAGACGAAATTATTTTGGTGAAGAAATGAAAGCCAAATATCAATATTTATATTTTTCTATTAAAGAAATCAATAAGGATGATAAAGTATTGTTAGAGCATTTTCTTCATTATGAATTTGGAAAGAGGGGATTTCCTTAACATTAATAATATTGTTCTATAGATAAAAGTTCTCTATTTAGAAGTTTACAGTACTTCTGATACTCTTAAATATCAAATCAAATCTTCAGCTCTTTTCTTTGACTAATCAATTTTTTATAAATTTTTCATAAAATCAATTGCTTATACAATAGGATATTAGAGATATGTTGGTTAAAAAATAGGGACACCCTGTGAAAATATGTTCGTTTTCATTGTATAATTGTATAGCTGTATTTCTGATTTAGTGAAGATTTATTTATACAGAATTACAATTAGGAGGCTGGTAGAATGAGTTTTATAGAAGTAGGAACCTTAAAAACGGCGTTTCAGACAGAAGACCACGGTAATTGGCTGTTTTGTGATGGAAGATGGTTTGATAAATCTCAATACCCAGCACTGTTTACATACCTACAGGAAAATGGGCTTATTCCCTATAACGATACAGGGTTTCCTATACCAGATATGAGGGGACGCTATATGATGTGTGTGGATAGAGGAAAAGGACTAGACGGAGACAGAGGCAGCAGGTCTGCTATGTTTAACGGTGCTGTTAAAACAGGCGATAACGTTGGCACTATTCAAGGACATGCAATTCAGAATATAACAGGACACTTCCCTACGACAGTACCTCATAGTTTTCAGCAAGATACAATTGGAGTATTTTATCCAATCTCTGGATTACAAAACGGAGGTAGTGGTGTTGAGAATTATAAATATGGAATTGGTTTTAATGCCTCAAGAGTAGTGCCGACAGGGGCAAATAATAGACCGAATAATATTGCTGTGGGTGTTTTTATCTACGCAGGCGAAGAATAAGAAATACCTTTCTACAGGAGTTCTCCCTGCGGAACAACTTCCTAAGGGAATTATCCCTAAGGGATTTCTCCCTTTGACGGCTGTAAAAATTTTTAACTGTTTGTAATATAATTAATTACTTTTGTTAATTGCAGTGAAAAAGTATATCTAAGTTATTTATTAATATATAGTTAGACTTAGATTGCAAGCCATTTGGTATTCAATTGCGAAAAAATATATATTTAACGATCATATTCATAAAAGGAGAAACAAATGAATAGTGTAATAGTAGAATATCAAAATAATTTAATAACCAGAGTATGGGCTTATAGTGAAGAAATTCTCAAATATTTAAAGTCCAATAAGGTTCCGCATAAAATATTTGAACAAGGATTTTGCGGAAAAGAAGGTGACAGCATAGAAGCTTATAACAATGAAGGAAATAAATATCCTCTCTCTGTGCTTTATACCAAAGGACTCATAGAACTCAAAGATAATGAAAAAATTGAAAATGAAATGATCGTAGAACTCACAGAACTGGAAATGTTTAAGAAGAATCCTTCTGCAAACCCTGCAAAAAAAATAGAAAAAGATCCTGAAGGGAACGAATATGTAGGGGAAAAGACCATTGAAGAAAAATATAAAGAAGGGCTTGTCGGAAAAGAAGAATACAACGAACATATATTAAGTATACGTACCAACGAGTACAGCAAGCTTGACGGAGATCAAGCAGAAGCCAGACGTTTGTATGACTTAGGGATGATTAGCGAAGAAGAATATAAAACCAAACTGACCCATATTCATAACAATATTCTTTCTATTAAAGAAAAACACCAAAAAGCCATATAGGTGTCCATGCGGACGGCGGCGATTTGTAAAATTCTATATAGTAAAGAAATATCTATGCTGTAGAAAGTTATATAAATTGAAAGGGAACGAATGTTCCTGCGGACGGCGACGATTTATAAAATTCTTGTAGTATAGAAATTTATTTGCTGTACTTAGATTTATCAATAGATGGTGGAGCGAATGCTCCTTTGCTGTAGAAAGCTGTATAGTGTAAAATGGGACATCGTCCCTATAAAATGAAAGGGAACGAATGTTCCTGCGGACGGCGGCGATTTATATAATATTGTTTAATATAGAAATGTCTATGATGAATAAAGTTATATTAAATACTTAGTGCAGTGAAGAAATTTCTCTACTGCACTAAATTTTATAAATCGTTGCCGTAAGTAGCATGGCATCCTTTAGGGCATGTACTTTTTTATAAAAACTATTGACAAAATGTCTATACCATGATATAATATTTACGATAACAATTTTTACAGTCTGGAAACAGTCTGTTTTATATTTCTATCTTTCCTTTTTAAAGAGATAGAGAATTATTATTAATAGTTCTTTTTTTGTTTTTAAAGGGATGTAATAGAATATCTAATAATATGCTAATGTATTATTAGATAAAAGCCCGTGGTTACTCTCGTGTCACGGCTTTCAAATCAGTCCTAATGTTTGTTTTAGCACTTGTTCTCAGTAACTTTATATTAAGCTCATAGCAGTTTGTATAATTTTCGAGAATGAGTGCTAAAATAGAAATATTTAAGACTTAGACTGTAAAAATTGTTATCAATACATCTGTTATGAGCTTTTTTGTGTGGTTGTATTGTTACGTCTTTATAATTCCATAAATACAAAACTCATAGCAAATTTGTTATGAGTTTTTTTGGAGCTATAGCTCCCTATGGAAATATGGTAAACTGCCATACTCTAACCCATTTCATTTGTAGGGTATGAGCATCCTCCCTCCAATGTCCCTTTAGCTCTTGAGGATATTATATGGAGGGGGGATTTTTTTGGAGCTATAGCAGGCACACCCTTTAGGGCTCCACCAACAATTTATAAAGATTTCTGTACTGTACAAAGCTGTATAGTGTAAAATGGGACATCGTCCCTGTTTTGACTGCTGGGATATACTGTATCAATGGAGTGTTTTAGGATATACTATATTCAAGCAAGTGAGCTGAACTTTGGTTGTTTGGGCATGGCTCACACTCTATCATATACTCTGTAAGTGTCATGCAGAGTATATGCCCCCCTCCTAGTTTGTAAGTTATGGGAGGGGGGATTTTTTTGGAGCAGGGCATCCGCCCTATTTTCAATTTATAAGCTTGTATACAGTATAGAAATGAAATATTATAAATTACGGCTTGAAAATATAAAACAGACACCTAAAAAAGATGTCTGTATCATGTATTTTAGTATATTACAAAAATATTTTTCTGTAATTCTATCGTATAGGTCTTCGTGTAATAATTAATGAACCCAGCCTATACTCACTGTACCGCTTAATGCATTTTTCCAATCATTAAGATAAGCAGGAGTTTCTTTATAATGATGATTGTATCTATAGGTAACACCAAGACTGATCGTTAATGACTTATAAACATGAAAATCAATATACAGAGACGGTGCAACAACAAAATATAATTTGAAACCATCCGCTTTTGAATCTGTAGAACTCATCCCTAAAGTTGCAAAAATTCTAGCACCTACATATTTCCAAGGAGTCTTATACCCTAAAACCAATCCGCCGTAATAATATTGGTAATCAGATTTAGCGTAAAGAGAATCTGACTCAAAAGGAAAATTCCCATATACTGACAATCCTAAAGATATACCTAAGAAAGATATTCCTGTAGTAATACCGCCAAGAGTAAAAAACTCGTTGTTTATTCCGCCAAGCTGTTGATCATAAGAAAACCAACCCCCAAGAATCTTGGACATCTTACCTTCTTTGGCTTGTATATTTGTCGATATTATAAATATCGATACTACTAATAATAATATTTTATTTTTCATAAAATCCCCCTAGTAATTTTACTAGGATTATTATAGCACAATACTTCCGTACAAATCAATAGAAATCTTTAGGGATTTTTAGTAATTCTCCCTTTATACAGACTATAAAAATATATTAATTATTATCAGTAATATATTTGCGGATTGTTCATTAGAGTATCAAAAAATATTATTTATATTCTAATTGATAAATCTACACCGTTTACATGTAACATTGCAAACAGAACAACAAATAACATTCACCTTTGAATAGTTAAATGAATTGATATATAATTTAAATTCTTTCTTATCATTATATAAACGAGCTTACAGCCAAAGACTAACTATATATTAATCAAGAACTTTATTGTGTTACTTTGCCATAATTACATAAAAGTTATCAATTAATTATGGAATTATCCCTTTTTGGGCTGTAAAATATGGTTAATTATTAATAATACAATCATTTAAATAGGTATTGCTTAATTGTAATACAATAGTACAGTTTAAGTTTTTGTTAATATATTTATGTTGTAACGGCAAACCCTTTTGTGTATAATTGCGATTAATGATATTACAAACAATAAACAAAATTTCACAGCACGTAAAGGGAGAACTTCCATTCCTTTTATAACTATTAATTATAATCACTAACAGTTGCTTTATTTTGATTTTTTTTAGCAGCTGGGCATATAATATACATGTGTATTTTTATATACACGTATATATAATAAAAATCAAGGAGCTGTATATGAAATTTGAAAACTTTATTAACACAAAATTACTGCCGGCAATGCAAAAATTTTCATCACAACGCCATCTTATCGCTATTAGAGATGGAATAGTTATTAATATCATCCCCAGTATGATAGGTTCTATTTTTCTATTGTTAGCCGCAATACCAATTCCAGGATGGTCAGAATTTTTAAATAATACAGGGCTGACAGATATTCTTTTACTGCCTGTATCTGCTACCTTAGATCTTATTGGACTAATAGCAGTAATTACTATCTCGTACCGATTAGCAGAATCTTATAAAGTAGACCCTCTTTTTGCTGCTGTTATCTCTTTGCTTTGTTTTTTCCAATTAACACCCTATAATTACTATTCTGACGAATTATCAAAAACAATCCCCAATGTTCTTCCTACTGTTTGGCTTGGCTCCAGAGGACTTTTTACAGCAATTTTAGTAGCAGTCGGTGCTACAGAAATATACCGCCGTCTAATAAATTCTAAATTCACTATCAAACTTCCTGAGTCTGTACCTCCGGCAGTACTGCATTCTTTTATGGCTATTATTCCTTGTGCCGGTACTTTAACAGTATTTTGGCTTATTCGGGTATTGGTAGATTTGTCTTCTTACGATAGTATTCATACAGTATTAGGGCAGTTATTATCAGTTCCATTAACCCATATAGGAGGATCTATTTGGGGTGCTGTTATTATGGTGTTTTTAATACAATTTTTTTGGTTTTTTGGAATTCATGGAGCATCCCTTGTCTTGTCCGTAATGGAACCTTTACTCTATGTTCTGCAGGATGCCAATAGAATGGCTTTCCAAGCAGGGGAACCGTTGCCCAATATCCTTACACGCTGGTGGGCTGATGTATATGTCTTCCTAGGAGGATCAGGTGCTGCTTTAGCTATTGTTCTTCCTTTGTTGTTTTATGCAAAAAGCCAGCATCTAAAAAAAGTAAGCCGTTTGGCAGTAGTCCCTACCGTATTTAGTATCAACGAACCTTTTACATTTGGACTGCCTGTCGTTTTCAATCCTATGGTTTTTATTCCTTGGATTTGTGTTCCCATTATTAATACCCTTATTGCTTATTCTGCGACCTTAATAGGATTTTTACCCAGACATAATGGTATTACAATACCATGGACTACTCCTATGATTATTAGCGGATTCCTGCTTGGAGGCTGGCAGGGTGTAGTTGTGCAGACAATAAACTTTTGTGTTTCTGCAAGTATATGGTACATCTTTATAAGACGTATCGACCGTATGGAATATAACAAAGAATTATCAGAATTAACCACCAATCTATCAGAAAAATAGGAGTTTACCATGAAAAGAATTTTTGAACTGTCTGTAGGGGATGTTTTAAAGATGAAACCAAGCGGGCTTCTCAAAACAATAAAACATTCCGAAGGACGCACCATCATTGCGGAAGCGGTTGTTGCAGTACCCAGTCCTATCCCTCAAGTAACTACTGCTGAATTATTAGCAGCTAATGGAGCTGATTTAATTGATTTAAATATCTTTGATGTGCAAAACCCCAAAGTTAACAGCTTAGATTTAGACCGTTCTGAATTAATACATTTTTTGAAAAAAAATACAGGTTGTTTTTTTGGATGTAATTTAGAACCGGCTGTAATGAATTTAGAAAATATGAGTAAAGGAAGACTTGCTACGAAAGAAAATGCCCAAAAAGCAGTAGAACTGGGATTAGACTTTTTAGTAATTACCGGCAATCCCGGCACAGGGGTTTCTATGGAAGGTATCATTAATGCTGTTCAAGAAATCAAGGATGCCGTAGGAGAAGATATTATTATTATTGCAGGGAAAATGCATGATGCAGGCTCCTATGACTATGTAACCGAAAAACAAGTCAAAGAATTAAAAAAGAGCGGCTGTGATATTTTTATGACTTCTGCTCCCGGTACTACTCCTTTTCAAACAGTAGAAAAAGCAAGAGATCTATTTTTATTGGCTAAACAAGAAGGAATGCTTACCAAAGCTGCTATAGGTACTACCCAAGAAACTTCTCCCATTGATATTATTAAACATATTTCTATTATGGCAAAAATGTCAGGAGCTGATATTATTCATATAGGTGATGCAGGGTTTGGAGGTATAGCTCCTCTTGAAAATGTTTGGAACATGTCGTTAGCAATTAGAGGTGCAGCACACAGCTATCGTAAAATTGCCAATAGAAGATTATAATACTTTTTCAGCAAAATACAGAACGAAATATCGTATTTTGTTCTGTATTTTTCTTTATACTGACTTTTGCAGCCAATAAAATAATAAACATTCCCGCTTTTCCAGCTGATCTATAAAATAAATAGTTATAAAGATTTCACAAATTAATACTATATAGTCAATGATTTAAGTATTGACTATAACCCCTGTAATCTATAGCTGCAAAAATAATTATTATATAACGATAATACCGTCAAAAGGCAGAGAAAAGAAGTAAGACATCCAAAACCAAAAAGAATAAAAGTGCTTTTAACAAACCCTTGCAAAAAAAAAAGAAATAGATAGAATTTCCCTATTGAATAAATGGTAGAATGATATTGAATATTTTTTAAAATAGTTTTATAATAAACATAATATTTTTTAACTATACAAAAAAGATTTATAATTGAAATTTAAATATAAGAAACACATGGTATAATTGTACTGTTTCATAATGATTAAACAAAAGTTGTTAATGATATTACAGACAATTTTTTCAGCCTGAAAAGGGATAATTCCTTAATATTTCAAATGACTATATGTTTATATGATAACAGTTAAGTTAATAAGGAGGAGTTAATGAAAAAAGTATTACTTTTGTTAATGGTTAGTATGATCATGGGATGTCAAGCAAAAGAAAAGGAGGGTAAACCTTTGAAAGCTGCATATTTTTTTGGTATTTTTGATGATGTGGATGATTGGGATAAGCGGTTGAATGAGAATGCTCCTTTTGACAAGGCTGATTTGATTTATATTGCTTTTGTTCATCCTCATGATTCGGATGGCGATGGGATTTTTGAGCTAGGATATGAAAATGCTCATCATGGGGAGCCTCGTGATGACAAAACAAGAATCGCTCAAATCGTCCAGCAGGCTAGAGCAAAAAATCCAAATATTAAACTGATTATTTCTGAGGGGTGGGGCAATGATACTTATTGGGAGAGTGCCCGTGACCCTGAAGTATTTGCAAGAAGTGTGATTAAAATAATACGGGAAAACAATGTAGACGGATTTGATATGGATTATGAAATAGGAGAAGACCGTATTACAAAAGAAGAGTTTGTTGTATTAGTGAAAGCATTGAGAAAGCATATAGATCAAGCGACAATTGATGACGGCAGACAGAATAATCCTTATTTGTTTACAATTACACCTGATCATACTTCTTTTAAGTCTTGGGACGGCGAGGTTGCGAATGAGGTGTTTGATTATGTAAATCTTCAGACATATTGGGGAAAGCGTTTTAAATTTATAGATCAGTACAAAGAAAGCGGAATAGATCCTAAGAAGATGTTTATTGGTTTTTCCAGTGAAAGTTATAATCGTCCTGCTGATGAGCCTGATATGTATATAGAAAAAGCTAAGGAAATAGGTGCAGAAGGTGTTTTTGCTTGGCGGTTGGATACGGATAGTATGGATCGTTTGGGTACACCGCATTATGTGATTGCTCATAAGACTTGGGAGTTATTAGGAAGAGAATAATATATTTCAATGATTTAAGGATTGACAGTAAGCCTTTTGGCATATAATTAATAATAAGGAGAAGTTAATGAAAAAAGTATTACTTTTGTTCATGGTTAGTATGATAATGGGGTGCCAAGTTAAAAAAGCAGAAGAAAAACCGTTGCAGGCAGCATATTTTTTTGGTATTTTCGATAATGATTGGGATAAGCGGTTGAATGAGAATACTCCTTTTGACAAGGCAGATTTGATTTATATTGCTTTTGCTCATCCTTATGATCTTGATGGAGATGGGGCTTATGAGTTGGGATATGAGAATGCTAATAACGGCAACCCTGATGACAAAGGAAGAATCGCTCAAATTGTCTATCAGGCTAGAGCAAAAAATCCAAATATTAAACTGATTATTTCTGAAGGCTGGGGCGGGAATACGTATTGGAAGAGTTCGCGTAATACTGAAGTATTTGCAAAAAGTGTAATTAAAATGATAAGAGATAATAAGTTAGACGGATTTGATATTGATTATGAAATTCGTAATGATGATGTTACTACAATAGATTTTATCCGCTTGTCAAAAGCATTGAGAAAGCATATTGACCAAGCAACAATTGAAGACGGCAGAAATAATAATCCTTATTTATTGACGATTACGCCGGATCATACATCGTTTAGGGCTTGGGACGGCAAGATTGCGAATGAGGTGTTTGATTATGTGAATCTTCAGACATATTGGGGCAAGAGATTTCAATTTATTGATAAATATATAATGACAGGGATAGATCCTAAGAAGATGTTTATTGGTTTTTCCAGTGAAAAGAGTCATGTTCCTGCCGATGAGCCTGATATGTATATAGCTAAAGCTAAAGAAATAGGGGCAAAGGGTGTTTTTGCTTGGCGGTTGGATTCGGATAGTAAGGATGAAACCGGCACTCCTCAGTATGATATTGCTCATAAGACTTGGGAGTTATTGGAGAGAAATTAACAAATTTTTACAGTTCAAAAAGGGAGAATTCCCTAATTATTTTATGAATTTTGTGTCATTACGGTAAAACAGAATGGTTGGGTTGTTTATTACTATATATTTGTCTCATTACGGTTAATGAGATTATCAAGAGTCAAGTTATTTTTACAAATCCCTGTATAAAAAGTTTTCTTTTATACAGGGATTTGTATTAGGAGTATGTGTTATGAAAAAAAAAGTTATTTGAATAATAAATCTATTTTGTTTTGGATAATAGGGATATAACGCATTACAAAATTATAGATAATAGCAGCATTAAATAAGATTCCACAAAGTATCAACCAATATAAAAGTATCTTTTGTAAAAATTTCATAAAAACCCCTCGCTTATTATTTGTAAAGGGAATTCTCCCTTTCTTGACTGTAAGATTTTATTGATTGTTGGTAATATAATTATACGCCCTTTTGTGTATCATTGCGTTTGTCAATATTACTTGTTTTGAAGATAGTAAAAAACAATTAAATTGTCAATTTATGTTTATTAATGATAAAATTTTTTTGTTTTAATTTATTGTTGTGTATACAATTAAAAAATATAAATTATAATATGAATATAGTATTGAATAAATTTAGATATATATGTATAATGTAATGACAAATTACAATACAAATATTTAAGGGATATGATTGTATAGAAGAGTTATATTGCCAAAACATTTATGGTACTATGTTCAGAGAGGTAAAAATATGAATAATAAATTTAATATTAGAGAATCCATGCAGCAGTTTGGTTCGGCAATGTTTGTGCCTGTATTATTGTTTTCATTTTCAGGGTTATTGGTGGGGCTGACTATTGTATTAAAAAATCCTATGATTGTCGGTGATACGATAGCAAATCCTAATAGTTTATTTTATAAGTTGTTAGTTATTATGGAAGAAGGCGGATGGACGATTTTTCGGAATATGCCTTTATTTTTTTGTATGGGTATTCCTATAGGGTTGGCAAAGATAGCTCCAGAGAGGGCGGTGTTGGCGGCGGTTATTTGTTATTTATCGTTTAATTATTTTATTGCATCTATTTTAGGATTTTGGGGGGACAGTTTTGGAGTAGATTATAATCAAGCATCAGGCGGAGTCAGCGGATTAACCATGATAGCAGGGATTAAGACTTTAGATACCAGTATTTTAGGCGGTATTGTTATTGGCGGTATTATGACAACGATACATAATAAATATTATGAATTTAGACTGCCTGAATATTTGGGTGTATTTGCAGGGACGTCTTTTGTTCATTTGATAGGATTTTGGGTAATGCTTTTGTTGGCTTTTTTGACTTGTTTGGTTTGGCCTTCCATACAGCAAGGTATCAATTCTTTACAATCATTATTAATCGAATCTGGAACAATAGGAGTATGGCTCTATACTTTTTTAGAGAGAATTTTAATCCCTACAGGATTACATCATTTTATTTACGGGCCTTTTATTTATGGTCCTGCAGTTACGGAAAGCGGTATTCTTACGGCATGGTTTGAGAATGTGAGTACTTTTGTTAATTCAGGGCTTCCGTTAAAAGAGGTCTTTCCGGAAGGAGGATTTGCTCTTCATGGTAATTCTAAAGTATTTGGTGCATTGGGGATAGCGTTTGCTATTTATGCAACATCTAAAAAAGAAAATAGATCTAAGGTAGCAGCGTTATTGATTCCAGCGACTTTGACTTCTATATTTGTGGGAATTACAGAGCCTTTAGAGTTTACTTTTCTATTTATTGCCCCTGTATTGTTTGTGATTCATTCGGTATTGGCGGCTAGTTTATCAGCGGCTTTGTATTTTGCGGGTATTGTCGGCAATCAAGGGGCTGGTTTATTGGAATTGATTACTGCTAATTGGATATTTACTTTTAGGAATTATCCTGAATTAATTATTTATCATATTATTATAGGGTTGTCGTTTACAGTATTGTATTTCTTAATTTTTAAGTTTTGTATAGAAAAGTGGAACTTTTTAACACCGGGCAGAGAAGATGATAATATAAAGTTATATACCAAGAAAGAATATAAAGAACAGCAGATAAAAGGTAAGTTATCGTTGGAGGAACAAGCAAGGATTTATTTACAGGCATTAGGCGGAGCTGATAATATAGAAGAAGTCAGCAATTGTGCTACGAGATTGAGGTTGATTGTTAAAAATCCTGCTTTAGTAGCGGAATTACCGGCATTTCAAGAAGGAAAAGCACATGGTTTGGTAAAAGATGGAAATACGATACAGGTCATAGTAGGTTTATCCGTACCACAGGTCAAAACACACTTTGACACTTTAAGGGGCGGGAGCTATAGCTCCACCAACACTTGATAATACTTAGTACAGTAAAGAAATTTCTATGCTAAACATAGTTTTATAAATCGAAAAGTCCTAAAGGATACTTCGTTAGGGCGAATGCCCATGCCCTAAAGGGTGCCAAGCTACGGACGGGTACATGCGTACGGCATTAATTTATCAAACTTTGTACAATACAGTTATTTCTTTACTAAACAAATCTTTATTAAATGTTGGTGGAGTCCTAAAGGATGTTCCTACTATAGCTCCCAACGGATTGATAATACTTAGTATAGTAAAGAAATTTCTATAGGAGCTATCGTAGGCATACGCTATAGGGCTTTGACCATTGATTTATAAAGTTTTCTGTGGTATAGATAAGTTTATAGTTTATAATGTTTGGTTCGGTATAAGGGAGAATTTTTAAAGAAAACACCATATAAAATATTATTGTATAAATATTTATAGTGTAAAAAAAATAATATAGATATAGGATTGAATAAATTTAGATATGTATATATGATATAGATATAAATTTGAGTACGAATGGAGCCATAACTCCACCGACAGGGACGAATAGTCTGCTGTACTTCAAGAGGGAGCATACGCTCCACCAAGTCCATGCCCTAAAGGGTGCTCTGCTACGGACGGCAAGTCCATGCGGACGGCAATGATTGATAAGACTTTGTATAGTAAAGAAATTTCTATGCTAAACATAGTTTTATAAATCGAGAAGGGCGAATGTCCATGCCCTAAAGGGTGCCAAGCTACGGACGGCAACACTTTATAAATACTTTGTACAGTAAAGAGATTTCTATACTGAACATAGTTTTATAAATCGAAAAGTCCTAAAGGATACTTCGTTAGGGCGGATGCCCTGCTACACCGACAAGAGCGATAAAAAGGGAAAATTTCCCATAAAGGAGTAGTGAATATGGGTGGTAAATTAAATATTAGAGGAGCTATGCAGCAATTTGGTTCAGCAATGTTTGTACCTGTGTTATTGTTTACATTTTCAGGATTATTGGTAGCAATTACCTTAGTATTAAAAAATCCTAGTATTGTAGGCGAAACTATTGCAGATCCCAACAGCCTTTTTTATAAGTTATTGGTTGTGATAGAAGACGGAGGCTGGACAGTTTTTAAAAATATGCCTTTGTTTTTTTGTATGGGTATTCCCGTAGGATTGGCGAGGATAGCTCCAGAGAGGGCAGTATTGGCAACGGTTATTTGTTATTTATCGTTTAATTATTTTATCGCATCTATTTTAGGATTTTGGGGAGAAAGTTTTGGTGTGGATTACAGCCAAATCGGCGGAGTCAGCGGATTAACCATGATAGCAGAGATTAAGACTTTAGATACTAGTATTTTAGGCGGTATTGTTGTTGGCGGTATTGTAACGGCGATTCATAATAAATATTATGAATTTAGACTGCCTGAATATTTAGGAGTATTTGCAGGGACATCTTTTGTCCATTTAATAGGATTTTGGGTAATGATCCCTTTGGCATTTTTAACCTGCTTGGTTTGGCCCTCTATTCAACAAGGAATCAATTCCCTGCAGTCTTTTTTCATTAGTACTGGGGCATTAGGAATTTGGTTTTATGCATTTTTAGAGAGAATGTTAATTCCTACAGGATTACATCATTTTATTTACGGTCCTTTTATGTATAGTTCTGCTGTTATAGAAAATGGCATTGTAATAACATGGTTTGAGAATGTCAACAGTTTTGTTAATTCTGGACTTCCCTTAAAAGAAGTTTTTCCTGAAGGTGGTTTTGGTCTTAACGGCAACTCTAAAATATTTGGAGCTTTAGGAATATCTTTGGCACTTTATATGACAGCGAAAAAAGAAAACAGACCTAAAGTAGCTGCTTTATTAATTCCTGCTGCTTTGACATCTATGTTGATAGGAATCACAGAACCTTTAGAATTTACCTTTTTATTTATTGCACCTATATTATTTGTAATACATTCAGTATTGGCGGCTAGTTTATCAACCACCTTATATATTGCTGGTGTTGTTGGCAATCAAGGAGGAGGACTATTAGAACACGTTACGTTAAATTGGTTGTTTACTTTTAGGAATTATCCTGAATTAATTATTTATCAGATTATTATAGGTTTGTCATTTACAATATTGTATTTCTTAATTTTTAAGTTTTGTATAGAAAAGTGGAATTTTTTAACACCAGGCAGAGAAGATGATAATATCAAGCTGTATACAAAAAAAGATTATCAAAATCAAAAACTTGATACTCAACAACGTGCTACGCAAAAGATCTCTCAAGACAAGTTATCGTTAGAGGAACAAGCAAGAATTTATTTACAGGCATTAGGGGGAGCCGGCAATATCATAGAATCAACCAGTTGTGCTACGAGATTGAGATTGATCGTCAAAGATCCTAATTTAGTAGAGGAACTGCCGGCATTTCAAGAGGCACACGGATTAGTAAAAGATGGAAATACAATACAAATAATAGTAGGTTTATCCGTATCACAGGTCAAAACACACTTTGACACTTTAAGAGGCGGGAGCTATAGCTCCACCAACACTTGATAATACTTAGTACAGTAAAGAAATATCTGTGTTGTAGAAAATATTATCAAGTGAAAAGTCCTAAAGGATACTACGTTAGGACATCATCCCAAGGAGAGGAATAATGAAAAAATATTCTATAGTAATAGCAGGCGGAGGAAGTACCTTTACTCCGGAAATTTTATTAATGTTGCTGGATCAACAAGACAGACTACCTATCAGAACATTAAAATTATATGATAATGATAAAGAACGGCAGGATATTGTGGGCAAAGCCTGTGAAATTATTATGAAAGAAAAGGCTCCTGATATTTCCTACAGCTATACTACGGATCCTAAAGAAGCTTTTAGTGATGTTGATTTTGTCATGGCTCATATTAGAGTGGGTAAATATGAAATGCGTTCTCTTGATGAAAAAATCCCTCTCAAGCACGGTGTCGTAGGTCAAGAAACCTGCGGTCCTGGAGGAATGGCTTATGGAATGCGTTCTATAGGCGGTGTTTTGGAGTTAGTAGACTACATGGAGCAGTACTCTCCCAATGCCTGGATGTTAAATTATTCCAATCCTGCCGCTATTGTAGCGGAGGCAACACGCCGTTTAAAACCCAATTCTAAAATTTTAAATATCTGTGATATGCCTATTGGTATAGAAGATTATATGGCTTCTATATGCGGATTGAAATCTCGTAAAGAAATGCAGGTTCGTTATTACGGCTTAAATCATTTTGGCTGGTGGACCAGTATTGTCGAAAAGAATACAGGTAAAGATCTTATGCCTGTAATAAAAAAACATGTTGCAGAAAACGGATATATTTGTGAGGGTTTTGAAGCGGATGAAGATTGGACGGATACCTATAGAATGGCAAAAGAAACTTATGCTTTATCTCCTGATACACTCCCCAATACTTACTTGAAATATTATCTGTATCCTGATCATGTCGTAGGACATTCTGATATTAATTATACCCGTACCGATATGGTAAGAGACGGCAGGGAAAAAAGAGTGTTTGGAGAATGCCGGCGTATTATAGAACAAGGCACAGCAAAAAATTCGGAATTTGAAATAGGAGGACATGCTACTTATATAGTGGATCTTGCTACAGCGATTACTAATAATACGGGAGAAAGAATGCTCTTAATTGTTCCTAATAATGGTGCTGTTGTAAATTTTGATCCTACTGCTATGGTAGAAATTCCTTGTATTGTAGGAGCTGACGGTCCTGAACCGCTTTGTATAGGAGAAATCCCCCGTTTTCAAAAAGGATTAATGGAACAACAAGCTGCTGTAGAAAAGTTAGTGGTAGAAGCTTGGATAGAAAAATCTTATCTCAAAATGTGGCAGGCAATTACACTATCCCGCACTGTACCCAGTGCTAAAACAGCCAAATTAATTCTTGATGATTTTATTGAAGCTAATAAAGAATTTTGGCCAATATTAAAATAAAGGAGAGAATAATGAAAAAAAATTTTTCCTACCTGTCAATAGCGGAAGCTGTTTATAAAGATTTTATTTTGAATAAACTTAATATAGGAGATCCGCTTCCTACAGAACAGGAGTTAATAAGACATTATAAGGTAAGCCGTACTACAGTAAGAAGAGGTATACAAAAATTAGTAGAAGATGATCTTATTTATACCATACAAGGCAGCGGATCTTTTATCAAGGGAAAAAAGCAAGATTGGCAAACATCTAACCTAATTAGTTTTTGTGAACAAGTTCGACAAGCTGGAGCCATCCCTAGTGCTAAAGTATTAGAATTTAAAATCATAGAAGCTTCTGAAGATATAGCAGAAATACTTAAAATAGAAACAGGCACTCCTGTTTATAAAACCAAAAGACTCCGTTATCTCGATAAAATACCAAAGCAAGTAGAAGTAAGTTTTTTACCTGTATCCTTGTTTCCTGATTTCAGTGTAGATACGTTGTTAGGATCAAAATATAAATATATAGAAGAGACTAAAAAGATGAGAATTGAAAACAACCGCTTGATTATAGAACCTTTCTTTTTAGATGCTGATACGGCACAGTTATTAGAAACACAAGCAAATATCCCTACACTTTGTGTTAAATCAATAGGATTTTTAGATAATGGCGCGGTATTTGAGTATTCAGAAATGATAGAAAACAGCAATAAGTATGATCTAAGCTTTAATGTTATGAGAGAAGAGCATTATTCATAATCTTAATATAATAAGGATCTATAAAAGAAATAAAGAGTGAATTAATAAAAGGGGATTATTATGAAAAAGATTTTTTCTTATCAGTCTGTTGCTAATTCTTTATACAATGATTTTATTTTGGATAAACTGGAAATGGGAGATGCTATCCCTACAGAACAAGAGCTGATAAACTATTATAAAGTAAGCCGTACTACAATAAGAAGAAGTATTAAAAAATTAGCGAAAGCAAATATTATTTATACAGTACAAGGCAGCGGTTCTTTTGTCAAAGGAAAAAAAGAAGAAAGCTTAGGATCTGGGTTGTTGGGTTTTTGTGGATGTGCTAAACAATTAGGAGTTACCTCCAGTTCAAAAATATTAGGATTTGAAATAATACCTGCATCTAAAGAGATAGCAAAAAAACTAGACATAGAAGAGGGAAGTCCAGTGTATCATACTAAAAGACTGCGTTATCTTGGTGATATACCAAAGCAGGTAGAAGTAAGCTTTTTGCCTATGGAATTATTTACTGATTTTAGTGTAGATGTATTGTTAGGGTCAAAATATCAATACATAGAACAAAAAAAGAAAATGATTATCAAAAACAGCCACATGGTTCTAGAACCTATTATATTAGATCCTGCTACAGCACAATTATTAGAAACAAAACCTTATATTGCAGCCTGCCGTATTAAATCAATTGGCTTTTTAAATGATGACACGGCTTTTGAGTATACGGAAATAATAGAAAATTCCAGTAGATATAACCTAAGTTTTAATATTAGAAGGCAGAGATAACAAATATAAGAATATATAATTACGGCTGTTCATCAGTCAGAATACAAATATTTTTAGGTATAGTATTACAATAAGAGAGAAATAGTGGAATAGAGCAGGAATGGGGAAGGAATGGGGAAGGAATGGGGAAGGAATGGGGGTGGGGGGATAAAAATCAGGATTAATAATTAATCCTGATTTTTATTATCCGCACAAAACCATTTGGCTGTCCATGAGTAATCATTACGAATTTTTAATAATTAGACTATTTCTACAGTTAAAAAGAGGATTTGGAAGAGTTATTTTTTTTTATTATTTTCAGTAGAATCTTTCACCCATTCCAAGGTATTAGCAACCAGCGGCGGTATCATATTATCGTCCCCCATTTTGTTAAACAATTCTAAAAGAAGTTGAAAATAGATCTTTTTATTATTATGCATCATTGCAGATTCTATCCGTGTAATAAGCATGTGTATATCGGTTCTAGTATCACCGATATAGACAGAAAGTTCGCTTAAGGTATTAATATTCATAATATCTTTGTGAATACTAGATTCTACAGAAACATCTTGAATAGTTTCTTGGGATGGCAGGGCAGATTCAGACATTATTTTTTCTTCGTCTATATATCTTTTGAGGCGTACAGCATAATTATGAACAGATTTTTTTTCTTTTTCGGACAACCGTAAAAACATATTTTGTAAAAACACATCAATATGTGCTGTGCGGTTCTGATACTCGATGAGATCAAGGGGGGGCATTTGAAATAAATATTTAGGAACTCTGCATTCACTTTGAAGCTTATCAGTAATTGTGTCAAAATCGTTCTTAAAATAGGTGCATATAACTTCTATTGCCTGCCTTTCTGTCATTTCCATCATGAACTCTCCTTAATAGTTCTACATAAAAGATAATTTTTTTATAGAAAATGAACAAGTTATTTAACAAATAGTACCAGTCTGTTTATTGATCTCTTTTATTTTCAATAATTTACTGTTATATAAAAAATCCAAACAACAGCTGTACATAATATTAAAAGGTGTTTCTCTGCCGTTAAATTTAATATTTAAGAACTCTCTATTCAAAATATTATTAATATCAATGAGGATATTTATTTGATAATGGAAACTTCTATAGAATTGTCCATACCCGGTAATAAATTTTGAAATATGAATCTTTTTATTTATTATTGTTCTTGTGAATTGTTTTCACAGAGGTAATATCCTCTGTTTAGATTATAAGATCTTATTGGATGTTTATAAGATTATTAAAGGATAATATTTTTAATAAATAATAAAAGGAAATTCTCCCTTTTGGATTTTAAATTGTTGTGAATTGTTTGTAATAAAATCAATTGGGTGATTTTTTAATTGTTGTAAACGATTGTAGTTAAGTTGTTTATTAATATTCATTTATATTTTGATTATAAGTCCTTTTGTATACAATTATGTAATAAAAAACATAGATTTTTAAATTTAGCTGTTTGATCTATATTTGGAGTCTGTAATTGTTATCACAGTAAATAATTAAAATTATTTTAAAATAATATGCTTTTTTACTTGCAAAATAATATAAATATATTATAATGTAAGTACAAAACAGAGATAGATCTTAGTGTGAAGTTTTACGAAAAACATACAGAAAACTTCTTAGAGGGGGATTTTTTGTGTTTATATTGTAAGATCTTTTTGACTGTTTGTAAAATTATTAAAGGATAATATTTTTAATAGATAATAAAAGGGAATTCTCCCTTTTTGGGCTGTAAAATTTTATTAATTGTTTATAAGATTTTTAAAAGATAGCAATAATTTAGCTGTTTGATCCATATTTGGAGTCTGTAATTGTTATCACAGTAAATAATTAAAATTATTTTAAAATAATATGCTTTTTTGCTTGCAAAATAATATAAATATATTATAATGTAAGTACAAAACAGAGATAGATCTTAGTGTGAAGTTTTACGAAAAACGTACAGAAAACTTCTTATAGGAGGATTCTTTCTTTGAGGTTGTAAAATTTTATTAATTGTTTGTAAGATTTTTAAAAGATAGCAATAGTTTGGCTGTTTGATCCATATTTGGAGTCTGTAATTGTTATCACAGGAAACAATTAAAATTATTTTAAAATAATATGCTTTTTTACTTGCAAAATAATATAAATATATTATAATGTAAGTACAAAACAGAGATAGATCTTAGTGTGAAGTTTTACGAAAAACGTACAGAAAACTTCTTATAGGAGGATTCTTTCTTTGAGGTTGTAAAATTTTATTAATTGTTTGTAAGATTTTTAAAAGATAGCAATAGTTTGGCTGTTTGATCCATATTTGGAGTCTGTAATTGTTATCACAGGAAACAATTAAAATTATTTTAAAATAATATGATTTTTTACTTGCAAAATAATATAAATATATTATAATGTAAGTACAAAACAGGGATAGATCTTAGTATAAAGTTTTATAATAGTATTTTTTATATATTATAGACATTATGAACAATATAATTATATTAATCATATACAATTAAAACTATTATTGAATAATATAATTATTGACTGGTAAAAAGTTATAAATCAGTTACAATATAAATACAATAAGGAGTTAATCATGAAACTTAGTATTGTGGGTACAAGTAATGTTGCTGAACAAATGTTAGCTAGTGTAAAATTGTATCCAGAATTAGAATTAGATGTTATTTGTTCCCGCTCTTTTGAAAAAGGAAAAACGTTTGTTCAACAATACGGTTTCAAAAAACATGTACGCACCGTTGAAGAATTAGCTCAAACAGACACAGATGCGGTTTATGTTGCTTCTCCAAATAGTTGTCATTATCATCAAGCTAAAGAATTAATACAGCAAGGCAAACATATTTTGTTAGAAAAACCTTTTACAAGCAACAGCAGCCAAGCTAAAGAATTAATAAAATTAGCGGAAAGTAATAATGTTGTTCTTATGGAGGCTGTTGTTATTCCATTTTTGCCTAATTTTCAAAAATTAAAAGAAATTATGCCTCCCAAAAAAGAAATTATTCGTGTAAACTTAGCTTGTTCTAAAGTGAGTTCTAAGATTGACAGTTTTCTTATGGGAGAAAAACCAAATATATTTTCTTCTGAAATGTCCGGCGGATCTTTAATGGATTTGGGAGTTTATGGAGCTTGGTTTGCTGTTGCTTTGTGGGGAGAACCCAAAAATATTTCTTATCATTCTCTAGTTAAAGTTTCTTCCGGTTTGGACGGAAAGGGTATTTTAGTACTTTCTTACCAAAATTTTGATGTAGAAATTGTTCATTCTAAAATATCAAATGACGGTTCAGATGTTCATATTTATACAAAGCAACGTCATATTATAGGATGTGAATTTTCTGTTCTTTCTAAAATAATAGATATTAATACCCACCTCCACACCCTAATAGACAAAAGCGTAAGCCAGCCGCATAGTCCGTTTTATTACGAATTGGGAGAGTTTATCCGCTGCATCACTAAAAAACATGAATCTTCTGTGTATTCTCTTGAGAATACTATAATAGTGATGAATATTCTTGATGAAGCTAGAAAACAAAATAATATTGTTTTCCCAGATGATTTTGCTGCAATAGATATTAATGAGAGTATATTACAAGAAAGTTTGTTGGATTATCAAAAATAAGATTATTAGAATATTGTTGATATTCAGAGAAAAGTCATAAAATATTCTATATACAATGTATTGATTATATTTAATTAAATAAAATTTTAAGGAATTCACAATAAAAGTATAAGATGAAAACTCCATAAAAGTATCTGCAACAACCCCCAAACATCTTAGATAAATTTTATTTATCTAAGAACAAAAATATGCCCAGCCTACTAAGCTAAAGTGGGTTGGGTATATTTATTATTAAAAAAAAAGCATGAAAAGACAATGTATTTGGGAATATTAGAGAAATATAAAAAAATTAACCCCCTAACCAAACCTTAGATAAAATTTCTTTTGTCTAAGGTGATCCAAAATATATCCAGCCTGCTAAGCTAAAGTGGGTTGGGTATATTATTTTTTGCAATGGTATACCAAAGGGCTTACGATCACAAAAGCTAACTATATATTAATAAATAACTTAACTATACTTTTTTACTATAATTAACAAAAGTCATTAATTATGTTACAAACGGTTAACACAATTTTACAGTCCGAAAAATGAGAATTCCCTTATATTTTAAACACTTTTTGAGAAGATCAGAAAAAAAGTAAAAATAATAGGAAATTCTCATTTTTCGGACTGTGATTTGATTATTGTAGAATAGTAAGGTTTTGAATATAAGTCCTTTTATTAATAGTAAATAACATCTCCAGCCTTAAATCAATTACTTAGATAAGGTATAATCTAAAATAGTCCCAATTCTGTTAATAAAAACAGAATGGGACTATTTCAGTAAATAGCTCTTGAAGGTCAACAAACCTACAGGATCGTTTATAATACTTTTTCCCAATACCAAGGATACTTGTTAATATAATTATCGGCAAAAGGAATGAAAATAGAAAGAGTTATTACTAAAAATAATAATCCTTGATACCATAAATAAGGAAAAACTGCAGTAAAATCCACCGTACCTTTAGTAAATTGAAGCATAATAAGCATTTGAGCACCATAAGGCAGGATTCCCTGCCATACACAAGAAAATACATCAAGAATAGTAGCAGTACGACGAGGATCAACCTGATATTGAGAACTAATCTGCTTAGCAATAGATCCATTAATGATAATAGCAATAGTATTATTAGCCACAGCAATATCTGTAAGACTAACTAATGCACTTATACCTAGTTGGGCGCTTTTTTTACCTCTAATAAATTTTGTAATATTGTTAAGAATCCAATGAATACCACCAGCCTCTATTACAAGACCTGCTAATCCCCCAGTCAAAAGAGATAGAATGAAAATCTCATTCATTCCTACAAACCCATCATAAATACTTTTACTATAAGCTAATAGAGAAAAATCACCATAAGCTAATCCTACCATCCCAGAAGTAATAATTCCACTCGTCAAAACAATAAATACATTAACCCCCATTAATGATAATCCTAATACCAATAAATAAGGCAGAACTTTTATAACATTAAAATTACTTAATTCCAAAGGTGATATTGTAGCAGGCCGGCCATTAATAAGTAATAATATAATGGTAATAACAGCCGCTGGAATAGCAATTGCAACATTTACACGAAATTTATCTTTCATATCAACACCTTGAGTACGAGTAGAAGCAATAGTAGTATCAGAAATCATAGAAAGATTGTCTCCAAACATTGCACCGCCAATAAGAGCCCCCAAAACAAGAGGAAGATAAACCCCGCTCTTTTCTGCCAACCCTATTGCTATAGGACCAACAGAAACAATAGCTCCTACAGATGTCCCCGTAGCAGTCGAAATAAATGCTGCAATAACAAAAATACCCGCTGCAATATATTGAGGAGGAACAAAAGCAAGACCTAAATTTACAGCAGCATCTACTCCACCCATGTTGCTTGTCACAGTAGCAAAAGCACCTGCAAGAAGATAAATAATACACATAATAATAATATCTTCCTGTCCGCAACCTCTTAAAAAAATGTGTATTTTATGCTTTAATGTTCCTTTAAATAAAAAGAAAGCTGCAAGAATCCCTGCAAAAGCAGCAACAGGGGCAGGAAGCTGATAAAAAGCCATATCTGTGCCATTAATATGCAGTCCTATTCCCGTACCTAAATACAATCCTATAAAAACAATGAAAGGAATAATACCTTTGAAACTGCCTTTTATTTTATCCATAGCTACCGTCCTTCTCAATATACTATAACACCATATTCTATTGTTATTATAATATTTATTTATTTTTATTGCAATACTATTTTATAATAAATAAGAGAATTCTATTTTTTATAAGATTTTAAATCTTAGTAATTGGTTCGGCTGTTGTTTAATTACAGTAGAAAATTATAATTAAATTAATATATATTTAAGTTTTGATTGTAAGTCCTTTTCATATATAATGGCAATAAATAATATAAAAATACAGATATGGTATCAAGTCTTTTATAAAGTATAATTTTCCTTAATATCAAATTTGAATATATTATTATATATAATAAAAGTAATTACAATAAATATTTCTGATTACATTTTTGATATTGACGAAATTTTATTGTTGCTCTATAATGAAAGAAAGTATCTTTCTAGGAGAAGCTTATGTCTGCTTTAGATAAATATCAGGGCGTTTTTCCTGCATTTTATGCATGTTATGATGATAATGGGGATGTTTCTGTAGAACGTATTCATGGTTTGGTACAGTTCTTTCTTGATAAAGGAGTTAAGGGTTTATATATTGGCGGAAGTTCTGGGGAATGTATCTATCAAACTATAGAAGAGAGACAACTGGTTCTCGAAGAAGTTATGAAAGCTGCCGACGGTAAAATGACTATTATTGCCCATATAGGAGCACCCAGCACAAGGGATAGTATTATACTGGCTAAGCATGCAAAGCAGTGTGGTGCTCATGCCTTATCTTCTATCCCTCCTATCTATTTTCCTCTGTCTGATCAATCAGTAGAAGAATATTGGAAAGCTATGGCAACAGCCACAGATCTAGATTTTTTCATTTATAATATTCCTCAACTAACCAACTATAATCTCTCTTCCGCTGTTTATAAGAATCTTCTTAAATTACCTCAAGTGGTTGGAGTCAAAAATTCTTCTGTTTCTGTACTTGATATTATGCGTAGAAAAATGGAGGCATCTAAACCTGTAATCGTTTTTAATGGACCTGATGAACAATATATTGGCGGCCGTATGATGGGAGCGGACGGCGGTATCGGCGGCACTTATGGTGTTATGCCGGAACTCTATCTAAAATTAGAAGAATTGTTTGTTCATGGACAAGTACAAAAAGCTCAAGAACTGCAAATGTTCCTTAATGATATTATTTCAGGGCTGACCAGTTGCTCTGCTCATATGTATAGTGTTATTAAAGCGATTCTTAAATTACGTGGTGTTGCTGTGGGTACAGGAAGACCGCCTTTATTTCCAGTCCTGCCTGAAGAAATGGATAAAATTGAAGAATTATATAAAAAAATTGAAGATGGTGTGAAAAGATACTGCCATTAAACCGAAAAAGTCTTGTAATCAAAAGATAAGTGCAATTAAATAAATATATTAAATTTATTGGGAATTATCCCTCTTCGGACTGTGAAATTGTGTTAGCTGTTTGTAACATAATTAATTAATGGCTTTTGTTAATTATAGTACAAAAAGTATAGTTAAGTTATTTATTAATATATAGTTAGCTTTTGATCGTAAGCTCTTTGGTATACAATTGCTAATTTATTTATTATTAAAATAGGAAAACATTTTACAGCCTGAAAAGGGATAATTCCTAAAAATATTGTTAAAAATAAAGCAGTTAAGGAGAAATAAATATGGTTCAGACTAATATGAGTACACTAAGATCAAGCGATTATCAAGGTAATTTAAAAAAAGCAGTAGATTATTTGCTGGCAAATCAAACACTGATCGAATCCCAAGCAACTGGTAAATATGAAGTAGACCCTTCATTTTTCTATATGATACAAGAATATGAATCAAAAGATGATGCTGTTTGGGAAGCCCATGAAAAATATATTGATATACAATTGGTTTTGGCAGGTGAAGAATTAATGGAAGTATCACAGCGTATCCATATGAAACAATTGGGCAGCTATGATCAAGACAAAGATTTTATTGAGTTTGAAGGAGAAGCATTAGCAAAATTAGTTATCAAGAAAGGTGATTTGACAGTATTTTATCCTGAAGATGTTCATAAACCTGCTCTCAAAACTGTTAAAGGAAAAATGGCTGTAAAAAAATGTTTATTTAAGATATTGGTATAATAATCAATATAAAAATTAAGGGGGTTCTCCCTTTTTTGGGCTGTAAAATTGTGTAAGTGTTAATATAATTATATCAATAACAATAGGTTAAATGCATTAAAATAATATAGCTAAGCTATTTGTTGTTATATATACATTTTAATGATAATTACTTTTTATGTGTCATTACAAAAATTAATATAAAAATTTACGGAATAATACCGCAAAAGTCTTGTAATCAACAGATAAATACAATTAAATAAATATATTAAATTTATTTATTATTAAAATGGGAAAATATTCTAAGACAGCTGTATATTTTCAATAGTTAAAAAATGAGAATTCTCCTTTTTTTGGCTGTGAAATTTTGTTAGCTGTTTATCATATAATTAATTGATAACTTCTGTTTAATTATTGTAAAAAATTATATTTAAGTTATTTATTATTATAGTTGGGATTTTATTGTAAGTTCTTGTGTATACAATTATATACAATTGCGAAAAAATTTAAAACCTGAGAAAGAATAATTCCCAAAAATTATTTAAGGTGGTAATGTTTATGGCTTGGTCAATTATTGATTGGATCGTATTGTGCGGCTATTTAGGGTTTTTAGTTTGGCTTGGATATTTCTTTTCAAAACGGCGTTCAAATAGTGATGATTACTTTGTTGGAGGACAAAAAATTCCTACTTGGGTAGCCGCATTTAGTGTTTATGCTACAGCATTATCTTCTATTTCTTATGTTGCTACTACTTCTAACGTTTATAACAGCGGATGGATTTTCGGGCTTGGTGTTATAGGGGTGCTGCCCTTATTATACTTGGTTCCAAAATATTTTATTCCTTTTATCAGAAGACTTAACTGTCTCACTGCTTATGAATATTTGGAAGCTCGTTTTGACAGACCTATGCGTTTATTAGCCAGTGCTGTTTTTATGCTTTTTCATGTCATGCGGATAGCCATAGTAGTTTTTATTCCAGCACTTGCTTTTAAGGAAGTTTGGCCTATGGTTGATCCTCTTATTATTGTTGCTATTATGGGATTTCTTTGTGTAGTGTATACTACGGTAGGTGGATTTGAAGCAGTCGTATGGTCTGATGCCATTCAGACTATTGTTCTTATAGGAGCGGCTTTGTTGGTAATTATATATGGTCTTATGGCTGTACCAGAAGGGGTCAGCGGATTGGAAACATTAGCAGCAGACGGCAAAGTATTTCCTGCTGAAAATTTTTCTTTTAATCCTAAAGAAACAACGGTATGGTGGCTTTTTATAGGAGGTTTCTTTGGATCAATTTATCAATATATTGGTTCTCAAGATGTTGTACAACGGTATAGTTCCACCAAAACATTACAAGAAGCTAAAAAAACAGTATACTATCAAGTACCTTTATTAATTGTTAGTGTAACGATGTTTGTTGGTATGGGATCAGCAATTTATCTTTTTTACAAATTCAGCGGTATTCCTGCCCCTGAATTAGCTAATAATAATGCTCTTCTTCCCTACTTTGTGATCAACCAGCTTCCTGTAGGGATTTCAGGATTAGTTATTGCTGGGATTTTTGCTGCAGCACAGTCTACGGTTTCTTCTTCTCTTAACTCAACGGCTACTTGTGCAATTGTAGATTTCATTGCTCCAATGAAAACAAACATTACTGATAGTGAAAAAATAAAATATGCTCAATGGATCAGCTGGGGGGCAGGAATTGTAGGAACACTTATTGCAATGGTGTTTATTGTACAAGGTCAGGGTGATATGTATGTTCTTTTTAACAGTATTTTAGGATTACTCGGAGGGCCTATAGCAGGAGTATTTCTGCTTGGTATTTTTTCTAATAAAGTAGGAGCCAAAGCGGCTTGGGTAGGATTCTATGTTTCTGCTGCTACAGCCTTATATCTTGGCAACCCTGGAGGAATATTTAATGTAATCCCAGGTTATACACAGCCGGAAATTTTTGCATTTTTGTTTGCTCCTATTGTTATTACTTCTTGTATTATTCCTGGATATATTGCTAGTGCTTTATTAACTCTTCCAACAGATGATCAAATCAAGGGTCTTACCTATGCATCATTATTGGATCAATCTGATATTCAGTAATTAATATTAGATGTATTTTTGAGATTATAAATGATAATGGGGAATACTTATGAAAATATTTGAACATACGTTTTCTACTTTACAATCTTTTAAAAGAGATATTGTCGTCAGGGTGGCACTGCCGGACAACTATAATTTCACGCAAAAAATTCCTTTTATGCTTTTATATGATGCTCAAAATTTTTTTGATACTTGGTCAGAACCAGAAACAAAAACAGGAACCCTTCAAATACTTAACAAGATGTTTTCAGAAGGGTTTCCTCCTTTGGCTCTTGTTGGGATTGATACTTGGAAGGACAGAACATATTTAGAACGTTTTACAGATTTATCTCCTTGGGAGTCTAACGGAATAATGCAGTACATACCGTCTTATTCTGATGTACAGGTGGATAGAGCTGGAGGAAGAGGGGAACAATATGCAGATTTTATTGTTCATCAAGTCATCCCTTTTGTAGAGAAGTCCTATTCTATTGGCGGATCTGCTGATAAGAGGGGGATTGCTGGTTCTTCCATGGGTGCTATGGCAGGGCTGTATACAGGGACTAAGTATAATGAAATATTTTCCCGCTTTGGGTTTCTTTCTCCAGCTCTTTGGTGTTTCAAAAAAGAATTCACCGACTATCTTACGCATATAGATCCTTTTAAATCAGGAGATAGAATTTATATGGATATTGGACGTAAAGAAACAAGTGATCCTGCTTATTTGGGTTTTGAACAAGAATATTTAGCAGGTGCTTATACAATTTTCAATTTGATTAGTAATAAGACACCTAATATTATGTTTGCTGTTCATGAAGATGGAGAGCATAATATGCCTTCTATAGCAAAACATCTTCCTCAAATGTTTCGTTACTTATGGCATCCTTATGCTTAAAATATTGTTCAATCATTTGCTCTAAAATAATAAAAAGGGTATGACTTTGGAAAGACAGGTATTAGATATTATAATAGCGTTAATCGTAGGATTATTATTTATTGCTTATTATTATCGATTATATAAAGGTGGTAAAGTTGCTAAAATCCTTTTAATTTTTGAAATAGGTGTGCGGATATTCGGCATTTTTTATGTAATAAATTATGGTAAATTTTATAGTATCTGGGATTTGTTATATTATATTCCTGCTTTATTAAGTATAGCTTTATATTACAGCAGAGGATTTGCTGCAAAAATTATTCTCGGTATTCTTAATGTTTATGTTGTCAGCAGTATCATTTGGACCATTTATGGATTGCTGTTAGGGTATTAGCAGAGGAAGCTCTTTCTTTATACAGGCTTATCTATAAAATAAATGGTCATACAGGTTCTATTCAATTACTGCGGTCTACTGTTTTAATGTTTTCTATTTCAAAAATTTAAATGTTTCAGCAAATCCTTTGATATATTATTATGTTAGTAAATATTTTCTATTTCAAATCGATGCATATCTGTATAATTTCTCCCAGTTCCTGTAGGGGTGCCTTTAAATGCAAATCCTATATTAAGACTAACAGCATAATCAATGTAAGTGACCTGATCAGAACGGCTTCCAAAAAAATCACTATGAGTAAATAAGAAATTAAGTTTATGCCTTAATCCTATCATGAATCCATGCGTGTTAATATATAAAAAGGTAAGAGGAAGATGTACGCTTAATAGAAAGCTGCTTAGCTCAAACGTATCTGTTGGAATATTATTAGGTGAAGATCCATACAGTGTCGTGCAGGCAAAACCTAAGCCTATCCCTGTAATATCCACTAATATTTTTCCTGATTTAACATAACTTCCGATTTGATAAGTATTATTAACAGAGAATGTTAATTGGGTTAAATCAGGATTGTTGGGATTGATAGGTTTTTGAAGTGTATTATAAGTAATGCCAAAACTAAGTCTTGTATCAAATCCATGAAGAATGTTTTTATTGGAAAGCACAGCCAAGTATCCCGCTTCAACTATAAACCCGCCTCCTAGAAAAGAAGAATCATAATTTTGCTGGGCTTCTGTTTTTGGGGATAACATTCCTGTATTAAATACACCACCTGCACTAATAACAGCATAATGATCGGTGTTTTTACTGTAAATAGTTGTATTAAATGAGATTAACAGCCCTAATAAAATCAATAAAATCTTCATAATGATACCCTTAAAAGGATAAGTTATTAATTTATTTGTGAAAGATCAATCAATAAGATGTGTTATATGAGTAAGCATTATATTTAATAAAAATAAACTCAATGATACACAAAATAGTGTGCAGTCGAAACAGAACACTGTTATTTTACTGTTATGAAACATAAAAAATTATAGTCAAAATAAAGATATGATTAATCAATCTTATTATATTTTAATATTCATTATTCTTTTTTATGTTATCTTGTAAAAGGTATTGAGATATTTAATATTTTAAATCTGTTCTTTAATTTTTATATACCTTTTCTATAATAAAAGAAATTTCGATTTAAAAATAAAAAATGATTGACAACTAATCCTACATATGATATAATAATTACGGTTAAAATTCTTACGGATTAGAAATAGTCTGTTTTCTATCTCATACTTTAGAAATAATCCTGCTCAAAAGCTTCGCTTTACGCTGGATAAGAAAAATTAGTCGCTAAACGCTCCTATTTTTCTAAAGTAAGGGATTGCTCTATGCAATTCTTTTTTTATTTTTAAAGTAATGGACTCACTTACCTAATTACTCGAGACACGAGTAAATTTTATATAAATGCTCATAGCAGTTTGTATATTTTTTCAGTGTCTCGAGTGATTAATGTAAATTAAGAATCGATGTAGTATTAGATAGCAATATTTAAGACTTATATCTGTAAGAATTTTAACCAATACAGCTGTTATGAGCATATTTTTATAGAATGTATTGGTTAGAAAAACAGGAACGTTAGGGACTAGGCTTTTCTTATACAGCAAGAAACAAAGTTTCGAAACTGTATTCCTTAATGATCTCAATATAAATATAAAAGTTGGCTCATAGCTAGTGCCTCAATGGTGAAATCCTTTGGGACAAGTTATGAGCTTTTTTAGAGAATAGCGAGATAATGAACAAAGTGAAATTATCGACACTATTGTCTTATCCTAGTTTACACCCTTTAGGGGGAGCTATAGCTCCACCAACAATTTATAATACTTGTGGTTTTCATTTAGTACATAATTAGGAAGCAAGAAAAACAGGGTTAGAGAATAGCGAGATAATGAACAAAGTGAAATTATCGATACTATTGTCTTATCCTAGTTTACACCCTTTAGGGGGAGCTATAGCTCCACCAACAATTTATAATACTTGTGGTTTTCATTTAGTACATAATTAGGAAGCAAGAAAAACAGGGTTAGAGAATAGCGAGATAATGAACAAAATGAAATTATCGACACTATTGTCTTATCAAGCAAAAAACAACATTTTGAGCAGGATTTGGGGCTTTAGGTCTTTACCCTATAACATATATAATATAAACCCTAAATTATACAACTGCTGTCCCTCTATACTTACTCGAATCCTATAGAGGGAAGGGCTTTGCCCTCATCAAGCTATAGCTTGACCAAAAATTTATAGGAGCTATAGTAGGAACACCCTTTGGGCTCCACCAACAATTTGTGGTTTTCACTTAGTACATAATTTAGAAAAAATACTGTATTGCTTATGTTATCAGAGTTGATCTTGATATTTCTATTGTTAAGCATTCCTCCTACTTGTTAGGAGGAATGCTTTTTTAGAGAATAGCGAGATAATGAACAAAGTGAAATTATCGACCCTATTGTCTTATCAAGCGAACAACATTGTTTTAAGCAGGATTCTTGTATTCAATAATCAATCTCATGACAACTCGTTTATCGATTGTTGCAGTGTATCGTTTCTATATATTAAAGAAATTGGGAATTTAAAAATAAAAAAAGCAAGCGTAGAAAATATCCAAACTGGCTTTTTGAAATGCGGTATCACCGCCCAACCCTCTGTGGGCGTCTATTTTTAGATCTTTTTGACAAACAAATACAGATATTCTCTATATCTTGTTTTTTATTTACTCAGTTTGAGACAATCTCTCTATACAAATCCTGTACAATTTCTGTACAGTGGACTATCAAAGGCTATTCAGCCTTTTCGCTTATATATTTATCTTATATATCAATAATTGATTATAATATTTTTGAAAGATTTTGAGCTTTATTTGTTGGTTTTATATGTATTTATTATAGATTAATTCAAAGTGTATCTAGTGTTTTAGTTATTAAGCTGAAAACAACATCACTAGGATGATTTTTTGTTAATCAAATGCAGTTTTCTTTAACACGTTTTTTTTATATGTTAATCAAATACAGTTTTCTTTAACACGTTTTTTTACATGTTTTCAGTCAATATATCCCATAGTTTATTATTAATATAATAATTTTCTTTACCTATTTTAATTTTATCTAAAATTTTATGAGTAACCAATAAATTTAACCGACTACTTGCTGTCTGTCTACTAACACTATATAATTTTTCAATATATTCAATTTTGGTGTAAGGATGCATAAACAAATGATTAATCAACTCATGACTATATATTTTATTAAGATCTTCATTTTCTTTCATATGAACTTTCATTTCTTTCATCAGACTAGAAATTTTATGTATCATATCAAGATCATGTTTAGCAGATTTAATTATACAATCAAGCATATAGCTGATGTATTTTTGCCAAGCTTCAATTTCTTTTTCAGTATTGTAATATTCTCGTATATCTTGTAATCCCCTATAATACGAATCTTTTGTTTCAAGTTCAAACTCTGTTATTCTTGGGAGTAAAAAAGGAAGTTCAAATGTTTCAGGATCAAAACTCATAGTATCCTCCTTAATATATTTAATCGCAATTGTATACAAAAAGGCTTATCATTAAAACATAAGTGTATATTAATAAATAACTTAACTATACTATTTTACTGCAATCAAACAACATCTATCAAATGATTATATTATAAACAATTAACAAGATTTCATAGCCTGAAAAGGGATAATTCCCTATTTTATTATACTCTTACTATATTTTAATGTTTGGATGTAGTTTTCCATATAGTTTCAGTCAGGATTGTCGAGTTTTATGGATAGAGTCAGGCATTCTCATAGGACGCCTCCCATAATTCCATCTATATTGTTCTAACTCGATTAAAGAACATAAGAATATAACAATACATGGAGTTAATTCTTTATTTTTTAGATATACTGGATTTGACCCTAAGGGAATTGAACCCACGACCCTCTGATTACAAATCAGATGCTCTGCCAGCTGAGCTAAAGAGGCATTACCTATATTTTATAGTGCTTTTTATAAAATTACAATATCTTCCCATAAGAAAAATAAATTTTTAAAGAATTAACCCTTTTCAAGCTATAAGAATTTTCGCAATGATACACAAAAGAGCTTACACTCGAAATATAACTATATTATTGCACACAAGAAAACAAAAGTTATTAATTATTTATATCAAAAACAATTAAAAAATTCACAAACCAAAAAGGAGAAATTCGCTAAAATATTAAGCAAGCCCCATTTCTGAAATAAATCGTTCCGTGATTTCCATAGGTCTTGTAATAGCTCCGCCTACCACCACACACCAAGCCCCTAATTCTAAACATAATTTGGCTTTTTCTGGAGTATTTACTTTTCCTTCTGCAATCACAGGCTTAATACTAAGATCAATCACTTTTTTTAGATGTTCAAAATTATTAAAAGAAATATCACAAGATTTCGTATAATCCGTATACCCATAAAGAGTAGTGCCAATAAAATCACAATACTCCATCGCTAAAGATACATCTTCCAAGTCAGCACAATCTCCCATTAAAGCAATATGGGGATACTCTTTTTTGATTGTTTTAAGAAATTCTTCTGTACTCATTCCATCAGGTCTGGCACGCCTTGTCGCATCCACAGCAATCATTTCTACATTAATAGCAGCTAAAGCCTCTACTTCTTTCATCGTTGGAGTAATGAAAACAGGATGATCTCTATACTCCTGCTTAATAATTCCAATAATAGGAAGAGAAACCTCTCCTCTAATAGCTTGAATATCTTGTATTGTATTAGCACGTATTCCCTTAGCCCCACCCCTATAGGCAGCTAATGCCATTTTAGACATAATAAAAGAACTATGTAATGGTTCATGAGGTAAAGCCTGACAAGAAACAATAAGCTGGCCTTTCATTAATTCAACATTATTCATATTACATTCCTATATTTATTCAATAATTTTATTAATTTCATGCTTAAGAGGATCTGCAAGAGAACCAAAAATAGCTTGAATATTATCTTGTACTTCCAATACAGCAGAAGCTCCTAATGATTTAAGCTTGTCTTTATTTACCTTAGCAGTATCAACAACACCCACCCTCAATCTCGTAATACAAGCATCAAGATCTTTTATATTTTCTTTACCGCCAAGAGCCTCAAGAATAGACACAGCCTTTTCGTGCAAAGATCCATTTTCAACTGTACTATTAGTTTCCTCAGCATTGGTATTTTCTATCTCTCTTCCTGGAGTCATAATATTAAACTTGAGAATAAGGAATTTGAAAGAGAAATAATAAAGCATAAACCAAAAGATACCAACAATAGGAACATAAACCCAATTAGTAGTTTCATTTCCTTGTAATATACCAAATAAAAGAAAATCGATCAATCCTCCGGAAAAAGTATTTCCAATAGAAATATTTAATATATCTGCAATATAAAATGATAATCCATCAAAAAAAGCATGTAATACATATAGATAGGGAGCTGCAAATAAAAACATAAATTCTATAGGCTCAGTAATTCCTGTAATAAAAGAAGTAACAGCCCCGCTTAAAAACAAACCGCCCATAACTTTCCTTTTATTGGAAGGAACACAGTGATACATTGCTAAACAAGCTCCTGGAAGCCCAAACATCATCGTATCAAAACGACCTGCAAAATAACGTGTGCCTTTGGTAAACAACCCTGTATGATTAGGATCTGCCAACTGGGCAAAGAAAATATTTTGAGCACCTGCAATATCTACACCAGCAACTTGTTCCACACCGCCAAGTTCTGTAAGCCAGAAAAGAGGATAAATCATATGGTGCAACCCTACAGCACCTGTTAGACGTAATAAAAAACCGTAAAAGAAAGTTCCAATAGGACCTGTGCCGGCAATAACTTGACCAGTACTAACAAGAACAGTTTGGAATGCAGGCCACACTAAAAAGAATACAAAACCTACCCCTATAGCACAAAAAGAAGAAACAATAGGAACAAATCGTGATCCGCCAAAAAAGCCTAAGACAGGCGGTAATTGTATAGAATGATATTTATTGTGGAGATAGGCAGCCAGTCCACCCATAACAAGAGCACCAACAACCCCTGTATCAATATCTGCACTATCAGGACTAAATGCAGCAATCATTCCTTTTATGGATGCATTCATGACTAAAAATCCAACTAAAGAAGCTAAAGCAGCTGTTCCTTTATCAGTATTTGCTAATCCTATGGTAATACCAATACAAATAAGTAACGCTAAGTTAGCAAAAATGATCTCGCCGGAAGCCGCCATTATTTTGAAAAGACCCTGCAGCCAATGAATATCTAAGAAAGGATAAGCAGAAACGGTATTGACATTAGACAAAGCTCCTCCTATTCCCAACAATAGCCCCGCAGCTGGAAGGACGGCAATAGGAAGCATCAGCGATTTGCCTATTTTTTGAAGATGTTGAAACATAATATGTTCTCCTAATAAGTATTTTAAAAATCAGAATTTTTTGCCGTTGACTAGAAAAGATAGATATTAATTCTTCATAATTATACAGGAAAATACTTAGAATCAAAACCTAAATATATAGTAAAAATATTGGGGAATTCTCCCTTTTCAGGTTGTAAAATATTGTTAATTCTTTACAATATAATTGTTTCATAAAGGCTGTTTAGTTTAACCAAAATAGATCATTCCAATTATTTATTACCTTACCGCCAGCTGTTAATGATAAGCCTTTTAGTATATAATTGCGAAATATTTTAAGTGCTATTTTTTGAAACAATTAAATAAAATTCGTTAAATAATTCTATTGCAGACGATTAACAAGATGTTACAGCTCAAAAAGAGAATACCTTAAGTTTTTATAGTATTAATTGCTGGGCTGTATAGATACCAAGAAAAGCTGCACTCAAACCACAGATAATCGAAAGGCTAAGATATAAAAAAGCAATAAAATAAGAATGAGTATCAATAAGAAATACCATTTCAAATTGGAAAGTACTGAAAGTCGTAAAACCACCTAAGACACCTATAATAAGCAGCAATCTTAATGTGAGTGTGACTGCCGGCAGCATACCTATCAGACCTATAAGAAAAGAACCTGCAATATTAATACTAAATGTAGCCCAAATAGAAATATAAGGACTTAATAACATAGTTATTAAATAACGAAGTACAGAACCTATGCCCCCGCCAATAAAAACAATTAATAAATTTAACATAATTTTCCTTATTGTTTTTAATTATAAAATCTTTTGTTAAAGGATTTGAAAATTTTACAAATACGGTAAATATTTTATTTATAGGGTTTAAATTTTTTATCTGCAAAGAGTTGAAGAAAATATAGTGTATTATACAGCCTCATATTGTATGATTATAAGAAATACAGCATATTTTGTCAATATTATCTATCCTTCTTTAGTATTATACCAAATATGATTTTTGTTCCTATATCCAAAAACCTCAGAACAAAATATAGATAGTTATATAAAAGATACTAGTATAAAATATAAGTATATTCTAGGGATATTAACGTGATTTGATTTTATATGAAGAAAGAACGATTATATCGTTGTAATCGTTGTATAAATAGACTAACTGCCTAGTATTTGAATATACATAATCTTTATGATACAATGAATATATATTTATTATAACTATACATCTCTTAAAAACTTTAAAAATTATACAAAATAAATCTAAAATCTTAGACACAGAAGAGTTACAATGCCCTCTTGTTTCTCATTTTATGAATTTGAAATATTACATAAGTACAGGTATTGACAAAATATTAAAATGTTGTATACTAAAAGTATCGATCTTTACTTACTTATAAAATAGAATCTAAAGTAGAAAAATCAAAATGTAATCAGTTATTATATAGAATAATTAAAGGAGAGTCAACCATGATTATAGGCTGCCCAAAAGAAATTAAAATCCACGAATACAGAGTAGGTCTTATTCCTGCTAATGTTAAAGAGTACACGGATGCAGGACATAAGGTTTATATAGAAAAGAATGCTGGAGAAGCAATAGGATTTACCGATCAAATGTATCAAGATGTTGGAGCAATAATAACTTCTAAAGAAGAAGTTTTTGATAAAGCAGATATGATTATTAAAGTCAAAGAACCTATTGCTTCAGAGTATGACTATTTCAAAGAGGGATCTGTGTTGTATACTTATCTGCATTTAGCGGCAGATGAACCTCTTACAAAAATGTTATTGAAAAAAAATATTAAAGCTGTTGCTTATGAAACCATAAAAACAACAACCAATCAACTTCCTTGTTTAGCTCCAATGAGTGCTATTGCAGGACGATTAGCTCCTCAAGAAGCGGCTAAATATTTAGAAAAAACCTTTGGAGGATCTGGGATTCTTTTGGGAGGGATTGCAGGCACGCCTAAAGCTCAAGTTACTATATTGGGCGGGGGGGTAGTTGGTATTAATGCCGCCCAAATTGCTGTAGGTATGGGGGCTGATGTTACGATTCTTGATATTAGTGCAGAACGCTTGTCTTATATAGACCAAATGTTTGATATGAGGATTAAAACATTAATCAGCAATAGAGGCACTATAGAACAATTATTAGTAAGTTCGGATGTGATTATTGGTGCTATTCTGCTTCCTGGAGCAAAAGCTCCTAAGTTGTTAAAAAAAGAAGATCTAAAGATAATGAAAAGCGGATCTGTTATTGTAGACGTTGCGATCGATCAGGGCGGCTGTTTTGAAACATCTAAAGCGACAACACACAGCGACCCTATTTATATTATTGACGATGTTGTTCATTATTGTGTTGCCAATATGCCTGGAGCTGTAGCAAGAACATCTACATTGGCACTGACTAATGCAACGCTGCCCTATGGATTAATGTTGGCAAATTTAGGAGTAGAAAATTCTTCTAAAAAAGACAAGGCTCTTTTAGAAGGATTGAATACCTATAAAGGAAATTGTACTTATAAAGGTGTTGCCGATGCTTTTGGATTAGAATATGTAGAAGCACAAACAATATTAGCTTAATGATTAATAATATCTTAACCAAATAATAAACCCTTATGAAATTCATAAGGGTTTATTATTTGATATGTTGAACATTTTATTTGTTATATTATAAAGATATAAATTGTTATACTAAGATACATAGTATCATTTTTTTGGAATTGTCCCTTTTTAAGCTGTACAAGCTTGTTAATTATTTGTAAATTTTATTTAATCCGTTAAATCATTTATGAACATATAGCTATATGTTGTATCATTAGACCTTTTATATGTTATTACAGTTTTTTTTTATAAAAGCAAATCTATTTTGAAATAGAAAGCCTTATACATATAACAGCTGTTAAAAATAATATATATAATATATATCTTTGATTAAAATAAAGATATTAAGATAAGGAAAAAATTATGAAAACAATAATGATGTTGTTAATGATAGGGGTATCAAATATTACATTTGGAAATTCTCTAATTGTAGAAGAACCACATGTGAGGATTAATGGAAATGACTCTGTAAGAGAGTTAGATCATAAGAGAATAATGGGGAATGATTCTATAAGAGGATTGGATCATAGAAGAATTGGGGCAAATGACTCTGTAAGAGATTTGGATCATAGAAGAATTGGGGCAAATGACTCTGTAAGAGGATTGGATCATAGAAGAATTGGGGCAAATGACTCTATAAGAGATTTGGATCATAGAAGAATTGGGGCAAATGACTCTATAAGAGATTTGGATCATAGAAGAATTGGGGCAAATGACTCTAT